>JAWWEE010000074.1:89677596-89781253 GCA_035221455.1 Xenops minutus | reverse complement strand
GGGAAGGGAAGGGAAGGGAAGGGAAGGGAAGGGAAGGGAAGGGAAGGGAAGGGAAGGGAAGGGAAGGGAAGGGAAAAAGCACAGATTGCTGAAAACGAGGTGAGGGAGCATTTTCAGAGGAGGGATGGAAAGCAGCTCAGTTTTCTGTAGAGGAAATGTGCAGTTGAACCACTGGAGTTAGATTTGGTTTGTCTCTTGCACTGATTGACTGAGAACACAGTGGTAAGGCACAAGACAAAGTTTGGCGTTATTAAGATGTGAATATAGTGAAAATGAGGAAGCAGTATTGATTGTTATGTTTTGTCTTCTGCTGATTTTCTGTTTATAAAGTAGTTAATAAGCTGATGTTGAAACACTGTAACTTTTGATACCTGCAATGCCAGATCTTTACAAACTGTGAAATAATGGATGCATCCAAAATTGAACCCAACTCCTACTTTTTCTTCTGAGCAAACATTTCTCATCCAAATGACTTAGCACATCAGTGGGAGTTCTGTTTTCCCAGTTACTCATGTAATCCACCATGTGAACTGATGCGTGGAAAGCACGGAAGTTAAAACAGGTCACCTAAAACAAGTGCTCTTCTCTTTTCTGCTCTCTAGTTACCAGCTAAGACAGGAGTTGTTTCAGCTTCTTAGTGCTAAGCGGCAGTGCAAGGAAGATGAAGACAAATGGAGACAAGAGACAGCTGCCTTCTTCATTCAGGTTGCTTGGAAGAAACAGCTGAACCATGGCCCTCCGAAATCAGTTCCTTCATGTAAAAATCTGAAATCTGTAAACAAAACCAACTCAGCCATAAAAACCAGCAAGCAGTCTATCCTAAAGCAGATATATGGTAATTTTCACTTCATTTTAAATAACTAAGATTTTATTTTTATAACTGCATTTTTCTATTCACTTCTTACCTAATTGCTAGGGATTTCAACTATTTATAAAAATTAGTCTTAATCTCAGAAGTTCTGGGTAATTTTGTTTCTGCTTCAGGTTAAAAAAAACAAGAAGTCTGTGATTTAAAATGTCTGCTGCTAATGCTGTTTGAATCCCCACACAACATTATTCCAGCAAGGGTCTTGAGCAACCAAGTACTTCTGTTGCCAGAGCTGCTCACATATATCAATGTGGAAAGAGAACAGAGCAGTTAAACTGGGGATAGCTGGCTCTATCCGTGCAGTGGTTATCTGGATCGTGGTTTGATTTTTTTTTTTTTAAAGCATTGTTTTAAACTTTTGGTTTGTTTTGTTCCTAAAATATTTTCATTTGAAGAATATGTTCCATGTTAATAACTTTCTTGTTTGAAGGTAAGTGGTCTCTATGGAAAGGGCAAGATAATCTTTTATAGAAGCTCTGCACTGCTTTGCACTGTGCCTGAATGTGCACCATGCAAAGGAATGCATCTTGAAGAAAGGGTAGAGGAAAAGCATTGCTTTTAGCCCTTGAGTTCCTTTACAATGTGGATCACTGATGGAGTAAGGATATGCTAACTACATATACTTTATCAGGTGGTAAGTCACTTCTGTCATAGCTCTGCAGTGGTTGTCACAATTGTCTATTATATAAAATGTCTCATGAGTTTCCTCATCAAAAATGAGAATTATTTTTAGGATAAAATAATGCTGAAGCTTGTTGAAATAGTTTGTAACTACACATAACCATGTTTATATGAATAGATACAGAGTTGTTCATATTGTTTGTTAAAGGGCGTTCTCAGGAAGGCCAAGTGTGTCAGTCAACAAGATCTCCTTCTAAGCTGAAATTTTCTGATGTGCAGCTGGTCTCAGGTAGGACACATCCATTTTAAGAATACTTTAACGCTTATATATACAAGATTGGTTTCTCCTTAGAAAAGAAAAAAATCTGTTCATGGACTGGACTATTCTATCAAAATATGACCAAACTGTTGTGATTGCATGCTCTTTCCTTCACTACTTTTGGACTTGAGCACTGCATTTTCATCCTTATTTTGAAACATTGAGATGAAAACCTGTTTTCACTGGGCTGTTACTAGGGAAGACCTTAATATAATGGGCTTGTACAGTGCTAAGGCAGGTAATATCCACCTGTAGTTAAAACTGCTGACAGATGTTCATACTTGGGTTCAGCAGCACAAATATTTACTAGTCCTGTAGAACTAAGGATTGCTACACATACACACCAAGAATTTACACACGTGTTTGTTACAAATACATGCGTTAGTGCAGAGATGACAACTTGAAAATCTGAAGTTACTTATCTGATCTCTGCCCTTTCTTTTAAAATGGCATAATGGGGTTCCTGTGCTGGGCATGGTGCCTTGGCCTTTTCATAGAATTTTGCTCTAAGTTTTAAGGCTCTAAAAAAATCACACATTTATTTTTCTTTTTAATTCAGAAGGCATGTTGTCATTACTGGGTCGGTGTGCAACTGAAATGTTATTTATGTCTGGAACTGGCATCAGGGCAGTAGGGTTGGCACAATCAGGGCTGTCAAGCCACACAGGCAGACAGATGGGGCTGCACTGTGTGAAACAGAATAGCATCAAAGAGTTGAGATTGTGAAGGTATTATCAGGGTCATTAAAGGCTGAAACTTCCAAAGCATGCAGCATTAATTAATGGCTCACTTAAAGCTTAAGTTACATGGCCATCTCTCCTACTATTTCTTTATTAAATGCCATTTTTAAGACTTTTTCAGTGTGCTTCCTTGGGGTTGGGAGCTATAGTAATGTTAGCACTTCACCACGTGAAAGATTTAGTGCCTCGTTGGGCATTAGCTCTCATGGCTGTACTCCATGTGGCTCCCAGGCAGGACACAGCTAGGCAGGAACTAAGCAACAGCTTCAAGGAGAAGGAGACAGTAGTTCAGGTAACTTGCAAAAGGAAGTAAAATAAATTTTCCAACTAGTTTAACAAAACTCTGAAGTCAGAAGGAAATCTGACAGTGGACCTACCCTTGAGTTTGTTAGAATTGTAGGTAAGTTTCTGACTCACTAAGAGACAGAGGCTTTTTTTTTTTTACTGTCTGAGAACTGTTTTAATTAAGAGGCATGACCAGACAGGTGTTTGATTGCCACATCTTCATGCAGATAGGAATCTAAATTTTAAAAGAGCTTTAGCAAATAATGCTTCTTTTCGTTTAACTTTTCAGGACAACAGATCTCCCTGTCTTCTGAAATAAAAAGGCTTTCTTTTGAGGTTTGAGTGTCCTTTACTTTCATAACTTGGTGACGAATAGGATAGTGATAGGAACTCTGCCCAGCTCCTTTAGAACACTACCTACTTTTATTCACCTAATAGGAGCTCAGGGAACTTTAGCCCTTACTTAAAAGACAATAACATGTTTTTCATCTGCCTGCCTTTGTGCATGACAACATTACGTTTGTTGGAAAAGTTCAGAGCTGTCAGTGGCTAATGCCAGATACTCTGTTTCTGACGTAGGTGCCTGGAGTAGGTCAGAATGGACTGTTCAGTTTGATTCCTCTCTTGCAGAAGGTACATCTGGGAAGGTGAAGACTGACTGTCAGCCCTAGTTTTAATGTTCATAGAGGTAGTAGAAAAAGTGTGCAGTGACAAATCTGTAATGGGGACTGACAACAAACTCAGTCAAACACTTTGGAAGGGGGAATATGCAGAAGGTAGTCAAAGGAAATGTACAAATAATTAAGGCAGGCAGTGGATGATAGGTGGAAATGAAGCATGCCATGGGATATACAGATATTGGCTAGGTGCTTCAGAATATTCTGGCAGCTAAGACCTTTTAGACTGTTTACTATTAAAGCATTTCAGAACCTGGAATTTGTTCCCTTTATATAATTTTTTTTAATTTTATTAAATAGATGCCTTTTGTCCATTCAGCAAATGGTATTTAAAGAGGCTCTCCACAGCATGCCAGACAGCCTGGTTTTTTTTGTTTCACTGTGGAACTTAAAGCGTGTTCAGAGTTGTAAAGAAGGAAATTTTGCAACTTTTGGCATTGGAAAGAAGTCCTTAAAAGTGCTGGGTTTACACCCTCTCAATGAAACATCCAGATTTGGGAAGACTGTGGCTAGAGGAGGATAAAGCACTGAAATGTTTGTGGCTAATCTTTACAAAACTGAGAAAAGGAAAACACGCAGATTATTTGAAGCAGATTCTAGGAAATAAAAATATTGCATGAGCTCAGACCTTCAGCCAGACTCAAACCTAAGGAGAACGGTCAGATGACATTCATTGTTACTTTCTAATAATTCAGAGAAGACTCGCTTTAACCCTGGCCTAGTTTCTCCTACTTTCTACAAACAGCTACCTAATGTTGCTAAATATTGCTCAACGAAATCTCTTGCTGCTCTTAGCAGACTCAGCCAAGAGCTGGAAACCTTCACTCATTTCTGAGGGTAAATGTAAAGTAAAGCTGCACCACTACAGGCTGCTGAAGTCCAACACAGTTCTATGCAAGCTGTACCAGGTGCCACAGAAACCAAACTAGTTACAGGTCATCAGCAGTGATATGCCAGGAAGAAAGGCATGTTTGGTATTTGTTGTCTATGAAATGCAGAATGCAGTGTAGATGAAACTTTTCATCCATTAGAGTCACTCATCAAAACCATTTTGTTCTTTTACAGTAAACAACCTACAGTGTGTTAATTTGCTGGAGAACATGGGAAAATCAAAGCAATTTTCATACAACATGAGACCAACCACTGCTGCAAAATCAAAAAATGCAAGAATCAAGCACTAAACAAAACCACATGTTTGGAATTTAAAAACCATTCCAGTACAATTGTTATCTTTCATAATGTATAAGCCATCTACAACACATTAAACTTGAACACATTGTCAGTTTTGTATTATCTCAGTATTACATGCCAAGCAGACTTCTAAGGAGCTGGACTCATTTTGTGTACAAATTAGTTTTTAAATGCAACTGTTAATTTTTTTACCAACACAGGATGAAATCTGAATTGCATTTGGAAACAGAAAATGAAGCACTAAGCCCAGCATTACAATAGCATTGCAGGGACTACCAAAGGATTCCCTTGTAAAAAAGTAGGAATGTTGAAGATGTTCAAACACAGTTTCAAAGGAGAGGGAAAAAAATGTACTAAAGACGTAGCAGTTCTGAAAGACTGCTGTATTGTTTCACCTCAAATTTATTACATTAATTTTAAAATCCAAACAGCAATGGAAGAACAGCCTTTGTGTTCCTTCTGGACTAAAGAAGCAATTGTTTTTAGCTAACTATGGATTTGGAAGGAAAAGTAGAGACGTTGACAAAAAGCACTCAGTAAATAAATTGCTTTCAGAACCTGTGGAAACTATTAGGGGTCTGTTTTCTACTCTTTGAGATTATCACCAATTTTTTAATAACTATTTTTCTACATGTACAAAAAGAGTTTCTATAGAAAGTGAAAAAACAAAAGCATCCTGTTCTAGGAAAAAAGTTAATAGTTTTGGAGCTGCCACAATGTACAGTGTTTACCTTGCACAAAGTATTTAAAAATATGAACTCCGCAAAAATAAAAAATGTTACTCTAGTTTTAAAGTATATTGTTTTCTATTTTTTCTTCTAGTTATTATTACATAACTTTTGATTTCTTTTAATATGGTGCTTCAAAATAACAGATGAGCAGATTCAATATAAGTCTATTTGTCTGCAAGCCCTTAGGCTTCAAGGAGACTGGATTTTCTTTAGCACCTCTCAGTGTGATCACCACATCCATTAGAGTATCTTTCAGTAACACCTACTTGCTTGAAAAGACAGGCAAGAGAGGTATGCAATTCTCTGTAAAATTTTTATTGTTTCACTTACAAAAAAATTGACAAGCTTTGTTCCAACATTTCCATTCAAAACTAAATAGAAGTAAATGCTTTACAATAAATGCAGTTCGACCTCTAATATACCGCGTTTATAGGGCCAGGTGCCTGGGGGTGAGAGGCAAGGTAGATGTTGAAACAGTAGTGGAGGTCTGTCAGCCACTGCTCTTGGACTTCGCCGCTCTTCAGTGTCTAAAAACAAGGAGAAAAAAGGTAAAGCTCAATTTCCTCAGGAGCACTTGCAAAACTTTGCCTTTACAGTTAATCAGGTGCACTGTTAAAGGTACGAGACAGCCTTGTTCCCCTGCACACAGTGACACTGTTCTTATTTAAACATTTCAGCACGGTATGTCTGTTAAAGCCCAAATAATAAACTGTGACAACTGGGTACACTAAGTCAAGTGTTACATTATCAAGTGTGTGAATTACACCAGATGTGCTTTCCTTACTCTTTATTAGAGTGACTCCCTTACTTTCTCATCCTGCAATTTATAGGCAATTAAAATGCAAATAAGTCTGGTTCTGCTAAAGCAGGAGAGCGCATTAACACCCAGCCTACAGAACTACTGCCCACAGACCAACACAGCCCATGGCCCAGTAATTGACTCTTCTCAGCATTTGTAGGTGGGTAAAAATACCCAACAGCAAACCCAACCCACAGATGGTGGAACATCACAAGAACTGGCTGTGGCATTTTCAACACTAAAGAAAACCAAGCACCTCCTAACTGGCACCATAATCTCTTATATCTGCTTTTACCACCACTGTTTTGCTAAACATCTCTTCTTCAACATTTGTAGTAATTTTAAAAAACAACCATGATGTCTATGTAGTCTCTGGGAAACAAGAAGATTCATACCATGATGTCCTTGATAATCTGTTGCACCAGAAACTCATTTGTGATCATATGGCTCCTGAGCTGACCGTGTTGCATCAGTAAGCGAAGCAACTGAGCAACAATGGGCAGTTCTTCCCGACAGATCCTGCTCACTTGCAGGCTTTGCAACATCAGCCTCAGTAATCGTGGCAGGAGTGCTAATGCAGAAATACATGATCCCCACAGCATATCCCTGAGAGGAAAACAGAACAAAGTGTAAATGATTGAGGACACATATTTCAAGGGTGCTGCTGTGAACTGGCTGTGTGGCTGTACAAGGAGATGCACCGCTGTGAATTCCATCATGCCAGCTGCCCTCACCATAATTAGTGGCAAAGCAGAAAATTTGTACCAGAAAATGCTAAACTTGAAAATATTCCAAAATTATGTACAGCACTGGAAAAAAAATAAGGTCCAGCCATGGAAGCTTCAAATGTTGCTGAAGCTCTTGCACAGTGTAATTTCTGCTTAATGCAGCTGGGAAGAGGTTTTTGTTTCAGTCACAGTACAGGTACACTTGAATCTTTAAGATTCATAAGAAATTAAACAAAGGAACCAGCTTTTTGTGATATGCAACTCATTAAATACAGTAAGTGAAGGAGGATTCTGGCTTTAAATACAAGTTTTAGACTTTCAGGAAGCATTAAACAACTTTCCTGTATATGGAAAAAACTGAAGTTTAACTTGTTAAAAGACATACCTGCTTTTCAAGTGAACCTATTTGAATCTGTTATCTGTAGCTTTGGGGGGTTTTAAGTCAAATGGATTTGCAGTCCATGTAATGATGCCTGAGAAGTTTTGTTAAAGCTGAAACATCAGGTCAGTTAAAGAGTACAAATTTATAAAGCCAAATCCTTTGCATGGTGCTTTTCAATGTATCTAATGAAACTAAGGCTAAAGATTAAGGTATAAATGTCCACCTTTCTAAGGTCAGGATAGTTCTGACATCTAAGCAGAACAATTTGAGATGAAACCTTCAGTTATTGTTTTAAGTAATTCCAGCTAACTTTGCAGTTCTTTTTCTTAAATCTATGTACTGTTTCAAAGTAAGCAGAAACAGACAGGAAAATAAACTGGGGGTGGTCGGTGGTATCCTTTCATTTTACATCCTTAAATAATTGTCGCTACAAACACAGAGACAATTAGCATGGTAAGAAGAGCAGCTTTACCTTTTCTGTAGATGTTCTGCATCCTCTTTGTCTAAAGTTAGCAGAAAGTACAGAAGACTGTAACAACAGGAGGCCAAGAACTTGTGCAGGTTTTCACTTATAATGCAGGCTTGATCCAAGAGCTTATTTATGGCACATAGAACAGATCCAGCTGTGCTATCAGGTATTACAACCAATCCAACCTGTATTAAACAAAACAACAACCTCAAGTTCATCACTTGATACCCAGGGTTTTTTTGCTGGGATACAAACAAGCTGAATGAACCTCTTTCCTATCATGATGTGTATTACTTGGTTTCTGCTCAAGTTCTACATACCACTGCATTTTTTCAAATCCCTGTTTTCCCAAGAAATTGTCACCCATACCAAGAGAAGGTTAAATTGACATCCTCATTCCATCTGCTCTAAACAAACACTCATCTCAAATGTATTTAAAACACACAGCACTGCTTTGAGCCCTGCTCTGAATGACAGTGCAGGCACAAACAACCCTTCTGGGCAGAACAGGCCTTTCCTTTTAAGCACGTATCATGGGACAGGGCAGCCCTTCTGTGTCTTGAAATGGCAGTGAGCAGCCACTGAGGTAGAAGGAAACTCATTTACGCTACAGAAAGAAAAGCTTCTACCAGATTGTCATCAGGGTGAGACTCCTTTGAAATCCAACAGGAGCACTATGAGCAGAGGTAAATTAGAGCTAATGAAATACATGGTGAGCCCACAGCTAGGGTGATGCTCTTCTGTTGTTAAAAAGAGATCTTGAGTAAGGATTTCATAGGTGTGGTAAATAATTTAGAAAAAACAATTTTTGCAGAGGCAGTGAATTAGAAAGTTTAAATTTTGAAGTGCTATGGAGTAAGTATATCCTTGATTTTTGTCCTGTAAAGCCAAAAAAAAAATCATGCATTGCTACTGTCAATGATGCTACATGGCATCATTTTCCTTTAAGAAACTATTTAAGGAATTTTAGAGTAGTCTGATTTGATCACCTGCAAGTACACTGTTTTAAGCTGTCAGAAGCAGTTGGTTCACTTAAGGCCAGCTGTTTCTTTTAGGAATGTTTAGGAAAAGAATCAAAGTACAAGCTACAGAAATGTGACATGTATTTCATTCGTACAATTACTTGTGAGAGGTAAAAGATAAAGAACAACTACGGGTTCAAACTTTTAAATCCTTCCAACATCAGACCCTGGGTGAATTTCAAGGCCGTGAGTGCAGATCACTGTCCCAAGCTGACCCTGCTCCAGCCAGGTGCAGAGGCAGAAGGATGGTTGGTGTTCCTGCATGACAGAAGGTGAACCACAGCTGTCACCAAGACCCTCTTAAATACTACAGGACATGGAGGCACTAAATAATAGAAAGTAGTAACGATGTTCCTGGCCAGCAACAAACAGGAAATAACGAGAGTGAACTACACCAACTGTCTGCATGTAAAGAAGCATCCTGAAGATCCAACACTGCTGATGAAATGTGTTAGGCAGCCAGTCTGGAAGATAATGTTTCAATTTATACAAATCCAGTACATAAGGCTGCTCAATTTAGTCTTCCCATAGAAGACTGTTGCCTGCACAGTGCCTTTCCTCCCTGGCAGGTGTCAGCAGCCAGTTAAGAAATCTTGGGCAGCAGTCTTGTCAACTATAAAAACCCACTTAGCTGTTTGTTCTCAAAGGGACAGCAGTAGAACACATAAGCCTATTTAAAGTTGATTTTAAACCCCCAAAAATCCAGACTATGGTTATAGGTAAACCTCTCCCTGTGGACGCTCTGGTCTAATAACTTCTCAGTAGGGCTCCACCCAGGGAAGTGCAGACACTTCTTAGGTCACAGAACCACCCTGGCAGGAGGGCAGAGGCAAACCCTGTGGTCCTCCCTCTCATCAGGCAGCAACACAGGTAACTGCAAATGCCATCACCCAGCTTTGCCATCCCATCTTCAGCTCAGGGAGTGTCAGGATTAGAAGACGACAGAGTACAAAATTCACAGAATAGGTCAGGTTGGGAAGGACCACAGTGGGTCATCTGGTCCAACCTGCCTGCTCAAGCAGGGTCATCCTTGAGCACATGGCACAGGATTGAGTCTAGATGGTTCTTGAATATCTCCTGTGAGGGAGGCTCCACAGCCTGTCTGGGCAACCTGTCCCAGTGCTTGGTCACCTGCACAATAAAGTTCTTCCTCATATTCCAGTGGCACTCCCTGTGCATCAGTTTCTGCCTGTTGCCTCTTGCCTATTGCTCTGCACCACTGAGAACAGCCTGGATCCAGCCCCTTCACACTTCCCCTTTAGATACTTATATATGTCAATGAGGTACAAAATTCATCTAAAGCTGCTAGTCGCTCTCCTGAAAAGCAAACCAAATGAAGAAGAATTTATGGCTGAACTGCCTTAAAAACAAGCTGAAGTATTCACAAATCTGAGCAAAAACAGCCACATAAGTTTGGATACTAACAGCTATTAGGTATTTTATAAAAACTCCCCCTAATCCTGTTGAAAACTTTTGAAAATGCTGAAATTATACATTAAATACATGGAATAAACAGACTGGAGGGTTAATGAGACTGTTAGCAAATTTACCACAGAGAAGTTTTAACCTAGAAGACAAAATGGTACTTACCAGATATTTACAGATGCCGGTCTGGAGAATGTCAAAACACTGACTTTGTGAAGGTATAGTGGACAAGCTGTGGCAGATCATCTGTTTTAATAAAACAAAGTTACGTCTAAGCACTAAATGCAACCAGCAATCATTCACTGTGCAATCATACTCTGTTAACAGACCTAAATCCAAAGTACCTACAGAGACGTGTAGCAGCTTTGTCTTAAAGCACTGATTCTTTACAGTGTATAAGAGTAACATTGTCAGCGTAAATTGTTCAGTGTTTAAAGAGATCTATGCTATTATTTTTGGGAGAGGCTTTCTGCATTTTACCTATGTGACAGAAGGCAAAAGTATTCCATCCAGCTACAGTGCCACACAAAGCCTCCAAATGCCTTTCCTTGGAGCTGAAGAATTTCAGAAAACAACTTCCTGAGTAACTTTATGAAGCATGTGACAGGAATCACAGTGAAACAGGACAGAAAAATAATATAATAAGAATGTAGCAAAGATCCATTTCCAACTTATTTTCCACTACACTGCCAAAAATGACATGTTCAAAAAAGGATATAAAATATTATACTACAAAGGGAAATTATAAACTCCCAGAAACTTTCTGGTGCTTATATAATCAGGCATTAGCAAACTACCATAAAATGCTGTATGTCTATGGGCAGGGTAAAGAAACTAGACGTTTAGAAGAACTGCCATTAAGTGGTATTGCAATTCTTGGCAGATCCTTCACATCTATTCTGATAATTTGCAAATTAGGCAGAGCTGGGATCCTCTCTCTTTCACACTCACTGCTTATCCCACCAGAGTGTCAACTGCAGCCTCCAGAAAGCCAAGGTGCACAGCATAAGTGCGTTATTAGGCCATTAGCAATCGTGATGTCCTGCTAAGGACAGGGAAGGTGGAAGAGCCAACACATGAGGAATGGAATCTTCTGTCTATGCTTACGGGAATCTGACAGAAAATAGCAAGATCAGATGTTTGAGGGATGGAAGTTAAGTCCACGAGTTTCACAAATATCTTGACTAAGCAGAACACATTCCTCTAAGATACCTCACTGATAGAAGGAAGATCCAAAGAACTTTCACAAAATGATCTGACCCAAGGGATTGAATTCTGTGACAGTGTCCTGGTTTTCAGGCTTAAGTTGAGTCAGGACAGGTCAAGACACTGAAGCAAGAGATAATGACAAAACAGAAAACATCACCCATGTTGTGTCCAAAATAATAGTCCATACTTCCAGCTGGAGGAAAGGAAAGGTTAGGATAAGAATCATTAGCTCAAGGTCCTGTGGTATGAAAACTCAACCCTAACTAATGTGGATGCCAGTGGTGGTTTAATCAGAAATGGCCAAGGAGCAGCATTTGATATAAAAATGCATTCAACTTTGCTCAAAATTACATGCCAAACCTGCTTTTAGCCCTGATTAAGCTCACCAAATTCAAGAGATCTTTAACATATCTGCATGGTGAAACTGTAGGGGCTGTCAGGACATTGCTCCTATTGATGAATATTAAAGTTGTAGTGCAAGTGTTTTGTTTGACTAATAGGACAGTTTAAAAGACAATTTTACAGATACTCTTGCACTGAATACCCTTACTATACATTTATTTTATAATGAAATAATATTATTAAAACTGAGTACTCCATGCTAAATATAGTAGGGCTTCTCTACACTGCCATTTGAAAGTGATAAAATATTAAATACCCTGGAATATCCCCAAGAAATGCACTCAAAACATCTGTATATGAAAAATATCAAGGCATAAAGTCAAGCTGTGACAGAGGTTACTACTGGGGATTGTCACGTCAAGGACAAACTCTGATGCCAATCTGACCTAGCATTTTAATGAGCAACACTTACACAAAAGGGAAAGCTGCACTGATGAAATCTGTCGGCTGACAGCTCGAAGCTGAGAAACCCTGCCAAGGAAGGTGGACTGGACTAACCTACAGAAAAGATCGCAGGGGTTTGATGAGTAACAGCTACAGAAAAAGGTTCAGTGAAACAAAAGTGGGGGGATCATGTATGGAGATTAATAAAAACTTCTACATGCAGCTATGAGTTTTAACACTTGGAGATGAGAAAATTCTGTAAGAACTGACCACAAGGTAGTTGTGATACAACATGAAAGGAGCATATGTCACTTCGGGACGTAAAGATAAAGATAATCCCAACAGAAGTGATCAGACAGAATAAGGATCATCTGTTCAATATCACTCTAACATCCTACTTAGATTATCTATTTCTGACATACTGTGTGAAATAGGAGTCACTTGCTTTCAAGAAAGGCAAATTGAAATCAAACAGACATAGAAACATTGCACAAAAAGAGATCCTGTCTTACAGGTGTCGATGGGAAGAACTTAACCTGCCTGCACTGGCAAAATTATTCCCCAGATATTGTTGTCACTTTTACGTACAACAACGTGGTGAAAACCACTGCAGAAAACAAATCAAACAGTAACAAAACATAATGATCATAGCTGGCTGGGAACGCAGCCGAGATGAAAATTGGGAAGGATGGTTATGAAAGGGGAAAATGCAGGAGACAATTACTGCTCATAAGACAGAGCTTAGGCAGTTTACAAATGGGGTTTGCCATATTCCTGTAAGCGTGTTGCACTAGACACGGTATGCCACAGAGATCCCTTTTGATTCAATACATACCCGTAAGAGGTCAACAAACTAAAGACCCTGAAGACAAATCCATTAGGCCCACTCAGCAAACTACAATTATTAATAAAACCATTACTCATATTTCACCCCTAGGTGAAATACTTCATCCCTAGAACAACCCTACCAAGTCCACTGAGGTTCTCCCTCAGATGACAAATTGTGGGAGCATTTCATTACAGGTACAATTCACCAACACTGAAGATTCTTCCAGAACTGGCAAGGAAAATGGGCATTGTAGGCACTGAAGAGAAGCATACTTGCTTAGAAGGATTGTGGTAAAGTGCAAGTTAGTTTTTCAACCTTTTAGATCTTTTTGACCCTCAGAATAGCACTACCATTCCCTACATGCAGGTCTCTTTTCCTGTGATTAAGTGGGAGTGGCAATTCTTTTCAATTCCATAAATTAAATCCTGCTTGAAATGGCTTTCATACCAAATGCCTGCTATAAAAAGTGAAACTGAAACGTTTTTAGACATGGAAATGAAAAGAAAAGAAAACTTAATTATCACATGAAAATTAGTATTTTCCCTGACAATTTATTTTCCTTAGGCAAGGTTTTGCATGATGTTTAATTTCCATAATAAAATGTCACAGCTGATTCATTATATTACATTTGATTAGCATTTATCACATTTTTGGCGCATTCATAGATTGGTTTTGGACCAAAGCCAGAGTAGTTTTGTTTCAGAGCATTGCTGAAGAGAACGGACTCAGAACAAGCATTTTTGATCAGAGAGGGATGGGTTATTTCTTTCTGAGGCAAGTATTTTATAACAGGTTTGGCTTGGGTTTAGACATTTTGTTTATTTTTTTCTTTTTAATTTTGTTTGAATGTCCACTTGAATAGATTAACCCAAAATAAAGCATTCTCTTAAATACAGGGATTATCTGTTAGCATTATAAGCAAATGCTAGAGGCTCCATAATCCATTGGCAGGTTTTCAAACCAAATCCTATTGATCAGACAAGCCCAACTACCCAGCACACTTGTGAGCCACACAACTACAGCACCCTGTTCTCTACTAGTGCTTTGGGAAATCATTACTAGATGGGCCTCCTTGCCTGCCACACCAAAGACATACTCCAACAGCAGCTGACTAAAACAGGGAATTAAAAAATAAAAAAAGGTTGGAAAGGCAGCTCAGGAGCACAGCATGCCCTAGGATTTTTGGAGATTCTAACAAGGAATTTTGCCACTGACAGCCACCCTAACTGACTGTTAAACCAACTTCAAACAGGCTTTTTTCATAGCTCTAATGCAGAATCAGAGTCATCAGTAAGATGTTCTCAACTCCAAAAGACAGAGTTGGGATGACCCAAGGGATCCCAGTCTCAATCTGAGCCCTCATGCAACAGGGCTGATGAACCTGATGTACCAAGACTAATATTTTGTTCATTGTTGAACTGTTCCCATTCCCTCAATGCTTCCTCTAACATGACAGAATCCTGATTCATAAAGTCTGAAGGGAACTATCTATCACTAACTCTCCAGGGAAAATCTGCATATTATTTCAAGCTTAATCATGCTGCAAAGTACTCTTTTTTCAAAGAAAAATACTCACCTTCCTCTGAAGACACACACAAGTATGAGCGAAGAGAGAGGAACCCAAGCAAACAGGAAAGATAATGGATCAAGTATTTTAGCCGGCCACTGCGTGGAGTCAGACCAAAGACAGCTCAGACTCCAAGAGAAGTGATTTTATTAAAAAAGAAACTTGGCACACTATATCCTAATGTGAACTTTAAAATATATTTTTCAATTCACTTCGACATGCACCTCCAACACGGGTAAGTGAAATGTAACAGGCTGTTCTGCAGTCAATTCCCCAGCCCTTGTGAAATGACTGTTTGGAGCGGGACTCTATCCAGTGTAACATGTTACTGCGGACCGTAGAAAACGAGAAGTTTTCAGGTGATGGGGCAGGCAATGAAGCTTGTTGTCTGAAGCTTGGCCTGCTTCCCCCGAAGCACCCTAGCTTATCAGACAGTGTACTCCCTTGACAGGTGCTGCTTCTCTTTTTGAAATAAATTGATTTGACAGGGCAATATTAACAGTGCCCTGAGTTGTTGAGAAAGCCGCATACAACAAGAGATCTTTGTTCATCTGCCTTGGGTAAGCTCACAGGGGCGGATGTGAAAGGTATTCCTGATTCACTGACTTCAGAAAAAAGAAGTAAAAAAAAAAAACCAAACCCACATGAAACAGCCAAACATTCACAATAAAACAAGACAAAACCCAAGTTAAAAAAAGAAAAAGCCAAAAAGAATGAACATAGTCTGAAGGAGAACATTACATAGGTGAGCAACAGGAAAAAAAACCAACATACTATGGGTGCTAACTTTATAGTCAGGGCAGCAAAAGGGGAATACAAAAACTTACTTAAGGATTACAAATGCTTAAGAATATGTACGGCACCCCTCATGTTGACAGAACACATATTTCCACAGACTTAGAAGGATTATGAGGCACAGTTCCTGTCCTACTGCTGGCTCAGAAACAGGGTAACTGCAGCACACAAACTCATCTTGCACCTGTTGAACAGTGGCACTTGCCTGTCTGCAGCCCCTTGGCTGTGGCACATGGTCTGATGCCAAATCTGCATTGAAGAGTCAATTAAACCAAGTGAAGTCACCTTTGTTTGCCACTGGACACAAATACATGAGTGGCAACCACCACTGCTCATCTCCTGTGCAACAATTTGATCGTGTGTTTAAATCTGGGTACCACCAAGATTTGCTGCCAGCAGGCAGATAACTATGGGCTAGAGACAATCCCATGGGCTCACGGAGTGGCATTCCTGAAAACACTATTACCACTAAAACCAGATTTTATGCTCAACAGCTATAATGTGCTATCCAGGAATAGACAAAGCCACACCTGACGAGCAACACAGGTCTGGTTGTCTTCTCCGAACCACCTTACTAACAAAATTCAAAGAAAGGACACCACAAAACAGCTCTGCTACCCAAGGAGCTTTTGTTTCACCCTCTTGCAGCCATAAGCCCTTCTTTCACAGCTCTGAAGCTTCCTCACAGCTATAAAACATCACCATGTTCCTTCTCTGGATGCCTCCTTATCAGACCACATACAGGACAGTCAAAGGAACATCTGATGTACATGTCTCCAAATTCACCTGCCTGCCCCTTCTCCAAACAGAAGGGCTTGAAAACATGGAAAACCCTACACTTAGCTTGTGTCCCACAAAGCCTGTCTTTTTGAGCAAATTTAGTTGAGGTATCACAAGCCAGGATGCGAATGCAAAACACAATGCACAGTAACTGTGTAGATGTTAATTCACACTAGTTACACACAGTCATGTGTAAGCTCCCAGCTCTAAGATATTACAAGATATGCTGGAAGTATATGATGCAGGTGCAATGGAGCACCTGCCTGAAGATCAGGTTAGATTTTCTGGGAGTTTGTGTTTTACTGTTTGGGTTTTACTGGTGAGGGCTAGTTTTGGTGGTTTTTTGTTTGCTTTTGGTTTATGTCTTAAGAAAACTATGCAAGACAACTTTGAAAAAGAGTTATTAATTTTAAGAGGTTTTAATTTTGTTTATAGAATTTCTGTTGCTTTGGACTTTGCATTACTTTTCACGAAAAAATTATTTTCATTTCTTAACATTGAACTTGGGATGGGATGTAGCTTTTAAAAAACACTAGAAGGCTTATAGGGAATTTTTTTAGCCTACTTAAATTTAAAATTATAGCATATTCCTAGTTTAGAAGGAATTTTATTTAGAAGGATTATTACTATTATTTATTTACCCTCCGCTGTTTTCAGCCCCAACATAAGTTTAACCTGGAAATCTCAATAAAGACAAATTGAAATCTTCCAGGAATTTCAACTCAAAATCTACATTTTAAAATTTAAGGTTTTTTTTTTAAGCATTAATCTCTGCTTGAAGTCAAGCTATAGCACTGCAACACCACCATTTACTTCAAGACAAACATCCTTACAGGACTTTTAATTTACATGCATTGCCTTGCTGTCTTTATTGATTTGCTGTAATTTTTCATAGCGTATCAGTGCAGATACAGCCTTCCCAACTGTATCTCACAAGACTTACCCATTTTTGACACGGATTAGTATATTAGACTACATGCATCCCAAGGGTTTTGAATTCAAAATTGCTTTTAAAAGCAGCTAACATTCCCTAGTGTTTGCTCTTAAACGTTTTAAACATTTTGTTGAATATTTTATTTCAAGTCAGCTCTAGAATCTCGACTTCAAGCAAACCTTCAAATTATCATTTGCTTTCCGCCTCTGAAATGTTCAGCCATCACAAACATCAAATATTACAACAGAAATTACCATGCATACATGGTTACCTCGTTAAACTCTTCATTTCTGCGGGCGCTATTTCATTTGATACTGGCAGAGCAATTCAATTACAGGGGAGTGAACAATATTAACAACAAACACTATAGGCACAGTTAAAATGAGCCAAGACTGAAAGTCTCTTCCCTCAGGCTGCAGCCATTTATTCTAGAGTCCCATTTATTTCAGTTATGGTGGTATGCTTTTAAATAACTGGCTTTAACAAGACAGAAGTAATTTTAAGTAGAAGTTGCTCCAGAAAAGGAACCAAGGTCCTCACATTTAACATATCTTTTAGACAAATCATGAAGATTAACCTTTATAGCTACAGAAAATAGCATTTAAAGGGACACCTTTCTTAAGCATTGCTCTTTAAGTGAAAATTACCACTACAAAAAGTAATGTAGCTTCAGATTTCCTCTATACCAATTACCACTCAAGACCAAAAAAAAGTTACGAACAGTATCCATCTCAAAACAGATTTTGTTATAAACCACTTAAAAGCATTAGTTCCTATCAGAAGTGCATTTGTTTGGCTCTTGTACTGTTATCCACATGCTATGAAGTGCACTGGCTATAATAACACTCCAAAAGCCCAAACTGCTCTTTGAAAATGCCTCAAGTTACTCTTTTCCTTTACAGAACTTGCTTGTTCTCCAGAGGCACACCTCTTCTTCTTCTCCATCTCTGGCATGCATGTTATATGTTAAATTCCCTCTTACAGTTCTTTACCACTAGAAACGCAGACCACTCTGTCCCTGCACAGCCAGGGACAGAAAGCTGGGACTGCCTTCCTCTGGATTTGGCAACAAAGCAGAGCAGTGAGCAATAAAGCCAACAAGCCATGGACTTCTACACACTCACACGTGGGACCCTTCCTCAGTACCATAACCCTGTATCTGCTCTGGCCTCACAACCCCCTGATATCCCCAGGGGCCAAGCAACAGCCCCTGCTGAGCTTGGGCCAGAGTGATGCTCCTATAGCCTGGCAGCTGGCTGCTGCCAAGCAGGATTCTCAAACTGCCTTGTGCAACCCATTCTAATCTAGAGGGCTTTTTCTCATCCACATGCGTATTTTTATAAAACTTATAGGTAATTAGTATTTCCAACTTTATTCTTTTTAGCAGAGAGCCAAAATCTAGCCAGTGTTTTAGACTAAACAAGGGGTTGGAAGAGAAGAAAGAGGAAGATGGAAGGGCTAATAGGAATCTGATCACTAGTCTCATTTATCGATAGCAAACCAGGCCACCAAATCCTAATTCCATCAGAGTTCCTTATTTATTTTCATCCACAATAAAATACTTTTCCGTTATGAGGAAAACCTGAATTACAACTACACAATAAGAACTCTTAAATGAACAATTCTCAGCATAGAGTAGCACCCTGGATACTGCCTGCTCTGCAGCCAACAAGCACTGGTCTCACTTACTAGGTATTTTAAATTACTACAAACATTTTGCTTAACATTACAGCATCACCATAAACTTCCTTCTCCAGCAAGGGAACACATGAAAGATTCAGCATCCAGAAGGTGTGCACTCTACCCAGTTCCACAAAAAGCACAGCAATTCAGCCTGGGGTTTGTTATTTCCTGTAGCACTGCTTTATCTAAATAAATTCGTTTTCTGTCACAACTAAAAATATTTTGATTCAAAATTGTATCACACCTTGAACTATGACAACTTGGAAGAAAGCAGTCTCCAAACCTACCTCCCTCAAACCTGATGCATACAGAATCATCGTATCACACTGTCTTTCAAGACACCCTAGAAGAGCCTCATGATTTGCTGGCAGTTTTCTTCCCCCAGAGGTTGCAACTCTGGGGTTTGGGTTTTTTTGCTGTTGTTGATGTTTATTTTATTTTGAGAGCAGAGTAGCTTGTTCAGTACCTAATGGAAATTACTTGCTCTACAAAACGCATACCTGTGCAGCTTGTGGCAAATCTTGAGCTGAAAGGTTTTTCCCAAGCCTGGCTTTTTCTTTCTTTTTGTTTTCTTTTCCTTCCTTCCTTTCCTTGGTTTTAAAAATTGTCCAGCCTCCAAATCCCAAAGTTTTTATGGACAACAGTCCCCAGAATATTATCTTCACAAATTGAGCATTAAATACAATATTGGTTAACATGTTTGAGGGTAGTTGAAACAAAGAATACCCCTAGAACTTAATGAACACCGTGCTGTATTAGATATCTGATCACAGAGAAAAAAAATAATCTAGAAACTGAAGTGGTAACTGGCATAGTTTTGTTTATATGTTATTTACCATATCTGCGACTGCCTCTGAAATCAAAAGCAGACAAGAGAAAAGTGAATGGAATTCTATGATTCATAAAAGGAAATGGTTGTCCTAATACTGATGATCACTTTTCACTATAACACAAACAGATATACCAGAGAGCATTATTACCAGATAAGAGGCAAGAGAAAAGAATATCTTAATTTTATTCCAGGAAGAAAGACAGCTACTGAAGAGGTGCCCCAACTCCCTTGTTGAAAAAAAATGTGGGGAAAAAAATAGCAAATCTGGGGGGGACACCCCAAACAGAATTGCAATACCTGGCAAGCATTTAACAAGAACAGCTAAACTTTCAGATCAAATAGAAGTGTAACAAACTCACCAAATAAAAGAAAACAACAAAGCCCTCCCCATAGTGGGAATCTCATTATGCTCTAAAAGTAAAAATAATGAGATTTGTTGATGGTGAAACAAAAGTTCTCATTTTTTTTCCAAGGGGAGGAGTTTTCAGACAATCCCAGAATCACTGAAGGTGGAAGGAAAACCCTTGCATTCCTCTAACCCAACAGTTCTGCTCACTCAGAGACTGCCAGAGCAGGTCACCCCACAATGTGCCCAGCCTGGTTTTGAGTGTATCCATAGATGGGAACCATAATGTCTCTAGGCTACTTACTCCAGTGTTTCACCACCCTCACACCACAGGAAAAGCAACAGTTCAGAACTCCCTTTGGTTAAGAGCCTACAAACTCAGGTGGATCAGAAGGTCTCATCCTTCTTCACACAGATTTTTGATGAGTGGAATTTATGTTCCTATTCTCTCTTTCATAATTTAAGTCTCCAGAAAATACTTCAGGCCAACTCATAACTGCAGAAGTAGCACAATGCTCCACATGATGGCCAGATCATCTTTCACTACTAACCAAGGATATCCAGCTCTTTGACTGCCATCCACTACTGAGAAACTGAGAGAGCACCTTGTATCTTTCCTAAGAAAAGGTACTTTAACAAAAGCAAGTCTCAAGTTTCTGAAAATATTAACTCTCCTTGATGGCACCAAAACACTGAAGAGATTGTGGTAGAAGAAGTAGCTCAAACTCACAACCAGGAATCCAAAGGTACTAAAAAAGGAATCAAACTACTTCACTCTTCCCTATGTGAAAATAGTCCCGTTGCATAGTTTCACAACCAACTTTGACAAATTTGTGGAATAGAAGCAAAAAGATAAAGGAGAAGACAGGAGAGGTGACATTTTCATAAAGAGGTATGGTGTATATAACAAATCCTTCCGATGCTGTATGGGATTATGCCAACTCTTTGACAAACAAGAAATCACCCTAGTGCATTCACAGAGGAACAGGACAGGGAGAGACAGCATTCGGGTCTTTCCATACTGGTGAAAGGTATTTTGGTGAGAAAACGCTTTGTTACTGTCCAGAAGAGACAAAGCAAAACAAATCAGAAAGTTTAGCTGCTCCACAGGCCAAATGACTGAAGGCAGGAAATGAAAAAAAATAGAAAACATCTACTGTTCGGCTTCCTTGAACCAAAAAGACTGTCATGAAAAGCCATACAACTAAAACATTGTTTCACTCTTCTTTCTGAACTCATGACTATGATTTCATAAATACTGTCAAACTTGCATGTCATTAAAACATGATTTCACACCTTAAAGTGGTTTCTGTTGAGTTAAACAATAAAAAGACTTGAGCCAGAAAGATGACTAAAGCACCTGTTTTGAATAAAATCTGGTGGCTCAAATCCCTTTAGAACTAACAAATTAAGCTTTCAGGTCTTACCATCTTAGATGCAGGTACAGAATTCACAGTGAAGTTTCTAATCCCAGTAAATTTTTATTAACTAAGGATCAGGAGTTATTCTAAATAATCACCAATGCCAACTTAATATTACTTCCAAGTTGAAATCTTATTTAATGCAAGTGCTTTTTAATTAACAGTGGCATTTACTCTCCAAGAAAACCCTTTATATTACTCCTTTTACAATTAATTTGCTTCTGAAAGTTGCAACATATTGCTGGTCCTAATCTTATTAAGTGTTTAAGAATTTCCACCAAGGCTTCTACCAATTTTTTCCGTGAGTATTGCTTTGCGTACTACATGTCTGAACATTCAACTTGTAAAGCGGCTTCCTTCAAAATATATCGGATGGCTGTAGAAAAATGTTGGCTGTTTGACAGCTATTATGTTTTCCATTCTTTTTTGAACTCAAATCACAACAAGATTTAGGCATCTGTGGAAAAGGGATGGAGAGCACTCTGAGATTGTATGCTGTCATTTAGAATTAGTGTCGATGTATTACCTCTGTCACAGCCCAGTGGTGTAAAAACTGGTCCAGATCAGTTAGGTAAAGACGGATAGGTGAAAGCTGTGTCTGGCTAATGTGTGGTTTTCCTCTAATGCCCTGGAGACTAGTCAACTCCTCTCTTGAAAACCCTAGGGAAAAAGAAGTAGTAAAACAGTATCACAAAACAAGCCAAAAAGTGTTCTACTTCAACAACATCATTGACAAACACTGTCTTTCAAATTATCTCAGCATAACGATTTTTTTATTGAAAGCTCTAGCTTGATATTTTTAAATTACATATATCAAACTACAAATTTTGACTTCTGAAAAAAACCAGAAATATTTGAAAAATCAATGGCATACCCATTTAAAATATAATGTGGTATAAAAAATAACTCCAAGAGGCCGAAGTTATGCTATTTTCAATATATGTATCTTAAAAAATAATAAAAACAGGCATAATGTGAAATACAGTTACAATAACTTGGTAACCTAACACAACCTCAGGGTAAAAAAAATCATTTGGCTTATTACTTCTAGCCAAGTATCAGATGTTTTAGTAAAACAGGACAACTGCTCCACAACAGTCACTTTGGCTTTTCTTCCATTTTCTCTGTTACTAGTACAGTATTCTTTTCACTGTTTTAGGAACAAAATGGTAATTTTTGAAAACAAAGTGGTTGAACGTTATAAATAACAGAGGTGATGAAGAAAAGCCACTTTATTTTTTACCACAGCACAAGTTACTGGAAATGATTTCTTACTGATATTACGCCATTTTAACCACTGTTATTTCCCAAGGTTGCATCACCACAGAATACAACTATTTTTATAGCTGAGTAAGAATAGAGTAGCAGAATTAATTCTGCTCACATGCTGACCTTGGGCAGTTCACTTTGATTACTTTATTCTGATAGAATGTTTTTAATAGTGTAAACATGTTCACAGGAAATCCCAAAGGCACTCATTTGTATTGTAATGAGCCAATAAAAGGCATTTACTTCAAGCTAGGAAAAAAACCCCAGCTTGTTCATGTCATATGCTGAATTTTGGTTTTCCTCCTGCTTTCCAAAGAAAGTTGCTAGAATGAAGAAAAAGTATGCAAATATTTGGCCCAAATGGAAGAGTGTAAATATAGAGTATCAAAAACCAAATCAAGAGAAAAAAGGGTGTCTCATATCAAAAAGATATAACAATATTAGAATTACTTTCAGAAGTATTTACTACATCATTTATTCTGAATAAAATTCAATGACTTACTATCAAAACAAACTCCATTTTGGTAATTCTGAATTATTACATTCATATGGATTACCTATAAGGGTTGAAAACAAGAAGCTGAAATAGTCCACATCATTCATTGAATTTTCTTGCACTTGGCACTTCCAGCCCGCAAAGGATGATCTACACAAAACCAATATCAGACAGTTTGTTAAAAACCATGTAATTAAGAATTCACAGGCTGCCTGAACGATACAATCATTTAGCATGCCTAAATTGTTAATTTTAGCATTCCTGTTTCTAATTGCTGTTGTTACAATAACGTTATAAATAGCTTCAAAACCAGAACTTGCTCTTTTAAAGACAAGCAATACTGAACTTTGTACCCCTGCATGGGATTAGGTTGTTAAAATGATTAAATTACTGAGATAGGAACTTTTTATATATATACACACTGGTTTAAACCTTTAATACAGTGACAACAGCCAATACACTGTAAATTAAACTAGTTTTATTTCCCTTACTTGGTAAAAGTCATTATATTAAAAAAACGGGGCTGTATTTATCATTATATCCGCTACTTTTAATGCAGCTCTTTATATAAGCAATGGATCCAATCTAAAAGCAGTCTCAGCATCTATTTTAGAATTCCTGAAACTATTAAACACAGAACTTAGTTAAAAACTTGGCTGGAGATTTAGAACACAAAAATGAGCAATATGCAAAAACAGGAGCAAACCCCTTATCAAAGCTGCCTGACACTTCCCTTCTTGGGGTCAATCTGTAACAAGCAGAGCACCAGTCTATAAATTAGAAGCTGTACATGCTTGTGGAAACTTGGAGCAGACACCAGTGACCACCTAATGGTAGAGTCTTGCCCATGTATCACTGCTGAACCAGGAAAAAGCCAGGTCTAGGGAACACATACATCTCACACATGCTTTCCTCAAAAGGCTGCATCTCAGACCTTCATCATATTATGCAAAAAATGCATATTATTCAAATTGACTTGTATGCTGCTTTTGGCACTGCAGACTATGGATCTTCGCTCTAAGAGATTGCTGCTTTCTCCTCTTACAATCTTGTGAAATTTCAGAGCTTCTGAATGCAATTTTCCAAGCCAACTATCTGCCTCAGATCATTTTTTCCCCCTAATTTCTCTCTGCTAAGAGCCAAAATGGCTTAGCTCATGGATAACAAAATTCTGGAAAGCTTGTTTTGCAGAATTTTTTTTACAGCTCCATACTTTGGGAGCTGAAAAATCAAATTTGGAATACCTCTGTGCCAGGCATATGCATTTTGCTACCCATGAAAACCCATCCACAGTATTTCAGCATCCACGAAAATGACAGCTAGAAGATGCACGTCTGGAGTTATTCGGGAAAAAAAAGAAGAAATTTCAGAATTTCTTTAAAGAAAAAATTCAGGATTCCATTAGACTACCACGTAGGATAGTTCATTCTAGGGAGAAACAAATTCACAACTAGGTGAGAGAGCACAAAGTAAGGCTTTATTACATAAAGCTCCCACTTCACATTGTATTCTTAATGTCTGCATGTAAGGATTTGCCATGTTTCAGGTGACACAGTGAGCCAAGCCTCATAAGAGGACCAAAGGGTACCTAGGAACTAGAAGGGACCATGCAGAGCTGCTGGCACTGTAAAGTCACTACTTCCTTTTCTTAATCTACAGTCTCTCCATCTCTCTCCATTCATAAAGCTGCCACTTACTTGCCTACACTGAGTTCTCTCTTGTCCATGGCCAGTAGACTTCTCCCAGTAGAACAGAGAATTTTTTCAGACCTTCCAAGGAGGTCCCAGTCCCATTCATTACAGCATCAGAGAGATTTCACACACGCTCAACTAAATCAGCAAGAACTCTTGCCACCTATTTCCCTACAAAAAGGTGAATATTCACACAAGAATTAGATCCCTATATTAGAGAGAATGAAGCCCTGTCCTGTTCAGTGTAGAAGAAGAAACTGCCAGAATCCAAGGCAGAGGGATCATGAGTCAGACTTGAGGTCACTCACCATACCAAAAATAAGCATTGGGGAGTATGGAGATTCAGGAGAATTTAGGACTTAACGGACACTGAAATTCAAACTGTGATGCATTCATTGAGCAAAATGGTGGGAACACAAAAGGTTGAAAAAGATATGTCACATGACAAGCTGCAAAGGAAATTGGGGAAATCTGAAAACAACAACAAAACAAAAATCTTCAGCAGGAAGAGTGAAAACATGGAAAGAACTTGTAAGAAGCCTGAATTCAGGGAGTAGGCACTTACATAGCAAATCTAGTCAGAAGCTGGTTTAAAATAATAAGATAAAAAAAAATTTTCTATTGCAACAGTTACCAAATGCACTGAATTTCTCCTAAAGGATGACTATTTTACATGAACTCCAGAAGAGTCTGAACAAAAACTCAAGATTTGCTGCAGGATAGATAGCAAACACAAACTGCAATAGGTTCGGGAGATCCCTAGACATGAAAAATTATTCTGAAGCTTATTGCTAAACATCTGGAAATCAAGCACTTCATCAGTTTTGTTTTCCTACCCACATTTGACTATCTGCACACTCGAAAACAAGACAAGCATGTTAAGCACCCTAACAAGCATGCCAGGCTAAGTGTCACTGGTGTAGGAATAAGAGGAAGCAGAGGGAATCCCTGCAGTTCTGCCCCAGGAACACAGAGGCCGCGCAAGGCACAAACCCCTGACAGGTGTTAAAAGGTTTAAAGACGCATCTACAAGCAGAGTTACACCGAGTCACACACAAAACCAAGATCCCAAAATTCAATTGCAGTTTACTTTTTTAGAAAGTGAAAGTTATTACATGCATAGAAGCAGCCTCAAAGTTAAAAGAGCATTAAGGTTAAAATAAGCTAGCATTACATTTAGAAAGTGACAGAGAAGGTTGCCAATAATCTTCAGCTTGGCCTCTCTGTGCGTACACCTTGGAATATGATAATACCATTTGTCACATTTTCTCTAAAAAAAAATAGAATCTATGCCTGATTCAAATCATGGATGAATGGATGAATCAGGATTAGGCAATAAAGGATAATATAGTCTGACCTGTCCCTGTAGTCTGACCTGTCCCTGCCTTATTTATTGCATCACCTATAATGTTCACAGCATATGAAGTATGAGATAGTTAAAAACAGTAGAAGAAAGAATTAGCTCATGAATTCAGGTAAACAAATAGGTTTCAGCATTATACTGCATCAACGTCCCATCTGTATCGCAGAGGTTCTAAGAGATGCTAGATAAATACTTTTTAAAATTGGAGGACAGGAAATCAATGGCAAAACATTTCTCCAAGTATCATCAGATTTTTTTTTTTTACTTTTAGAGTAGAATAAACCCACATTATTCATAGTGGAGGCTTCTCTCATCCCTTATTTTCTGCTGGCTATCCCTAGCCCTTTAACAGTTCCACAGTGAGTAGAAGACTGAAATCGGCACTAAAGGCTGTGGAGTGATACAGATTCAAGTATCTTTAAGAGCATCACATAGATCCATCTGATCTCTACTACTCCACTTGCATTTACAGTGAATTTGAAGTCAATCCTTTGTTTTCAACATAGAAAATACTAAATATTCTAAAAAATCAGAACCCAAATGTTTCATGATGAATTCCTGAAGTTACCAGGTACTTCTCTGTACTTCTGTCTAAACCTTTTCCTTGCCTCAATTCCTCATCTTTAAATTGGGAAAAAGTATCACCTCCCCATCTCCTGCAGCTGTGAAAATTACTTCAGCGTAACAAAAAATTCAATGGTAAGGGCCAGGGGAGGAATCACTTTGTTTTCTGAGTGGGACATAATACAATAGAGAGCTTTTTACTGAAGGAAGGACAAAGTGTAACATTAAGTAAATATTCCTTCAGTGCTCGTGATGTACTCCATACAGAATGTAGGATGGAAAAATAACATGAAATCATGTGATTAAAGACTACATGAGATTCTTACGGATACAATAAATTAAAACCAAGATCTTTCTAATAATACAAACAGAAGCAGAGCAGCATTACAATGCAGAAGTTTGTTTAAATACAAGTCTAACCACTTATCATTACCTCAATTGCCTTAAAACCCAAATGTCTGTAATGTAGTTAAAACTGCTCAATTTTGAGGGTCAAATTAAAGGAAAACAAAAATCAGATATAGAACACAGAACAAGAGAGATTTAATTCTAGAAGAGACATTGATGTACTACAAATACATTACAAATTATTTCAAAAATCTTAATTTAACACATTAAGATTACCATGAATAAGTAGGAACTGCGTGCACTTTTCAAATGCGTTTTCAAGATGCTTGTAAATTACATGTTAGACATTTGAGTAAAAGAATTATCTGCTTTATATGTAGTAGAGAGCTAATAAGCATATTATAACTTCCCCTTTTTGAATAAATTATTATTGACAATGGGAACCCGTTATCAACTTGCCTATGAGTGAGACCTCTCCAGTCAACTAGTCCAAACCCACATTAACTATGATGAATTACATGTTGTAATTTCCATAAGGTCACCTGCTCTCCATGAGAACCTCTCTACTGAGACTTAGAATTGCACCTTTAGGTAACCTGCTCTGTACACCAAATGATTGCAAAAGAAAAGCTGAATCTAATTAACTTAAAAATAACTGATTCTCTTGCCATTAGCATAGCAAATATTTCTCAGTCGCAGGAAGTGTGCAGTGCATTCCTTTTATCACTTACTGCAGACTTTTATTTTAACTCCAGATGGACCTCACTACTTTTGTTCACACTGTTATTTTCAAGGTGGCTGTATCACACAGCTGCAAAATAAAAACAACTGCAGTTTGTGCACAAGTGGTTATTTCTCAACTACAGACTATTATTTCTGTACTTCCTGACCTCAACTAGCTACCAAATGACTTGTGGTTCAGGTTTATGGTGTTGGTTTTGGCTTGCATAGTCATAAGGAGTCTTTGAGTAATTTAGAGGTCTCTAGCAGAAGAACTCTGATGAACCTTGCTGCAATCATTTCAGAAATTATCCTTCCATTGTCCTCCTGTAAAACACCACTGCTCAAACTCCAGCACTTGCTAAGCAAGTTTTGCTTAATATTTAGGTTGGGTTTTGATTTTTTATTTGTTTGGGGCTTTTTGTTTGTTTGTTTAGCAGTAAAACTGAAATGAGTGTGATTAATCTCAAAACTGAGTTCAGACTTCAAGTATTTCTACAGGAAAACACGAAAATCAAACGCAAGAGGCACAGTTCTTCTGAGGCATTGATACCATCACCATTTTGTTTATAAAGGTGAGGGTTATAAAACTCGAGAAGTGCAAGGTCTGGGTTTTCTGTTCAAGGAAAATAAAATTCAATTCTTTCACCTTCTAGGAAA
Organism: Xenops minutus; assembly: GCA_035221455.1. Taxonomy (NCBI): domain Eukaryota; kingdom Metazoa; phylum Chordata; class Aves; order Passeriformes; family Furnariidae; genus Xenops; species Xenops minutus. The sequence goes on along the minus strand of JAWWEE010000074.1, from coordinate 89,752,703 downwards.
ACGTTCCTACCACCATAACTGAGAATATGTAGTGCAGGGTGTTGCTTAAGCTTTAGAGAATTATTTAAATATTGGCCTGAGAAACCTATCTAGGATAAGTGATCCCATTTTAAATTTAGTATATCAACAACTGATTACAGACTTAAACTGAGTCCTCACACAATTGTTTCTTTAATTCTAGATTATAAAAACGTTCTAAAAGGAGTTTCCCCTCTATTTCTTCCACTGATACCTCTGTTCCATGCAGAACATTTAAATAATTATAAGCACAGCCAGCAGCTGATTTGCTCACTTCCTGCAAAAAAACCTAACTTCATTCTAGGCCTCAACACTGTGAAAATTTTATAAAGTTATGAAGTACACCTACTCAAAATAGTTCAATGACTAAGTCACTGTGTTAGGAAATAGGAAATCCATCCCACCTTCAAGATGAAGATAATACAGATTTTCTGCAAGCTCAGCAAGTGCTTTAACCACCAAGATACTATCATTATTATTAAATCCTGTTTGAAGCACATCATGAGCAGAAAACTTCCCAAGACTCAGTACACCTAGCAGACAACACTGCACAAGAATGACGTTCAAGAAAGATAAGGCGAAAGGACAGAAGCTACAAGAACTCTGCCCATCTCTGATCATGAGAGAACAAACTGTGCTGGTTCCCACCCCAGAACAACTCTTTAAGAATACCTGTTGCAACTTCAAGCAGCTGCACAACATATTAGAGAACCCAACAAACGAGATGGGAATTATCAGGATGAAAAGGCGCTCACCATGCAAAGGAGCTCCAAGGGAAAGCAAGGATGAACTGAACCAGCAGCTGTGAGCCACCTGAGAACTGAGAACTTTCCTGACACCTACAAGGTGCAGAGTGGCAAATGCCATGATGGTTTTTGGTGAGTTTAGGTTTGTTTTTTGTTGTTGGTCAGTTAGTTTACTTTGTTTTTAATAATACATTCCAGGTAACTAAGGCCTGTAACTTTAATGGCTGCACTAAGCAAGTATCTACTAGCAATGATGACAAAAGTTCACAAATATTCACATTGTTAGCATACCAAAGTACTTAGGATAGCAGTGTGCAGCTAATCAAGGCTATGCCATCTTTATTTTTTGTTTGTTTCTTGACAAAGCAGTTTGGTCAGTTTATCTACCTAACAGTGAAGATGACACAACACCACCTTCCACGTTCTGTTGTTCTGCAGCTCATCAAGATACAGCTGAGCAGCTCTTTTTGCCTATCCAGATCAGTTAAAGCCTTGGAAATATGAGAAGCAGAGTCCAAAGGAGGGTAAGGATGAAGGGCCTTGAGGGGAACCCCTTTGAGGAGGGGCCGAGGTCACTTGGTGTGTTCAGTCTGGAGAAGAGGAGACTGAGAGGAGACCTCACTGCAGTTACAAGTTCCTTGTGAGGGGAAGCAGAGGGGCAGGCACTGATCTCTTCTCTGTGTTGACCAGGGACAGGACCCGAGAGAAAGGCCTGAAGTTGTGACAGGGACTGAATATTAGAAAAAGGCTCTTCACCCAGAGGGTGGTTGGGCACTGGAACCCAGGGAAATGGTCACAGTACCAAGTCTGACAGAGTTCAAGAAGCGTTTGAATGATGCTCTCAGGCACATGGTGTAACTTGGTGTGACTCTTGGGGATGGTCCTGTGCAGGGCTAGGAGCTGGACTTGATGATCCCTGTGGGTCCTTCCAACTCAGCATATTCTGTGATAATCCAGCCAGCATTCTCACAGGACTGTTAGAAATGCTTCATGTTTTACAGACACCCATCTGTGTAACTGGTAGCAGCATTGTCTGACAGCCATTTAAAATAGTGCTTATATGTAAAACCACCTGTCAAATATGAGCTAATAGATTACTAATAGAATCAGCTATGAGCATGGAAAGTATGTTACAATACATCCCAAACACTGCCATATTCTCATTCTTAGGAACTGTGTGTGTACAGAAAACAATATACACTGAAAGGAGCAAAACCACATGCAAGTACCACACTGTTGTACCTTTATGGAAGAAAAGCATACCACATTTTCCCCCAGCGTAGGCATGTACTTGCACTACTGTAAAACATGTTCTTTTAAAACATTAAAAAGCCCTGTGCCAATATTTATCTCAGCTTTGGCATAATTTATTCCTGTTCAGCTTTAACGGAAAATAATTTCTGTCAAATTGAAATGCAACTGCAATAAAGTATAAACTCAGGTCACTGCATCAACTCAATCAAATCAGTTTTGTGTTACACTGCTAATGAGGATCATCATTCTCAGTTTTCATATCAGTTCTTGAAAAGACAGGAAACCATGACTGCCACAAACTGATACTGAAATTGCTAACAAAACAAAACAAATAAAAAACAAAAAGAAAAAAAAAATTAAATCTTTGAATACTTCTCCAACCATCATTTGGACCAAATTAGCTCTAGGCAGGACAGGTTCTAAACATAAACTCTGAGAGCAAGTGAAGAGCTTTTACCTTCCTTTTCCTCTAACAGGTTACCACATGTAGGTATTAGTTTGTTAGTGTGAGGGGGTTTTTTTAACTTTCATTATCTCTTTTAAAGGATCAAATGTTTCCATTTAAAAATGTGGCAAAATACAACAAACATCTGCAAGGAATTACCAAGGATTTGAGGAAAACTATGAAGCCTATTTTAAGAAAACAAAAATTTGAGCTATGCATTGTTAAAAGTAAGCCTGACAGCTACTCATTTGCTCCACAGCTGCAGAGGTTGTCTGAAGAAGAGCACTGCTCACACATTATAAATGAGAGCACAAATCAGAACAAACATGCACTAATGAGCAAATGGCGCAATTGTAGTGTAGCAACATAATTCTTTTCCCTTTGATGAGGAATATCACACTACAACTGCCTTGAAGAAAAATATAGAAGGCTGTGTCCTTAAACACAATCTTAGACTTCTCCCTATCTCAAGTACTAGACCTTTACATAACAGTCAGTGAGAAAAAGGAAATTTGCTGACCAGATGTGGAAAAAGGAATGCAGTAATCCATAACCCACCCCAGGATATGATTCTTGAGAACTACAGATCCTTTCTCATCTTGCAACAAGGAAAACAGATCATTTATTTTACCATTCATCCTCGGTGCTATACCCAGACAGTGAAATGCCAGCATTTTGGAAGTACACTCTTATTTTTGGTTTATATCAAATAGTGCCTTAAGCATTTTTGCTACCTTTTTAATACTTCATTTTTGTTTCTAAAATGAGGAGTGTGAAAATATAGTCAGAAAAGGCACTTCAGTGAACAGAGACCTTACTATTTTACATTTTTCTCACCAACCCATTCATAATTACTCTACTTTTCTATACATGTATGATTTTCAACTTACTGTCCAACACGTACTGAGCTGACTCCCTATTATATGCCATTTGTAATGTTTTGAAAGTTTTTTTACTTTTTTTTTTAAAGTAAGAAATTTATTTTGGTACAACTATAATCTAGTGTGTTTTAAAAATAAATATACTGTTCTGAAATATTTTCTACACTTCATTTGCATAAGAATTACTTCAGTTGCTCTTTAAGTCTTGCTAACCACATTAATGGGTTAAAACAGCCTCCCCAGGTCCTCTCCAGGTTGAAAAGACTTTGGGGAAATACATTGTTTTTATTGTCTACACTAATACTTTCAATAATTCTTTAATCAAGTAGCATATAGCGTCTTCCTTAGCTGCATTTTCACTGTCCCTTCTCATGGTATACTGGTAAAGGTTGCAGATAAAATAATTAGGATGGCTAAATACAGTAAATGTAGTATTTACTTATAAAGGAAATACCTGTAGAAAACTTTCAACTCTATTATGACCTTAAAACATCTCTTAGTAATACGTTTGAAGACACAGAATTTTACACCTCATACCAATCAAATGTTAAAAGTCCATCCCAGCTCTTTCTAAGCACCAGATTCCTGAGGACAGCAGGAGCCAACAAGCATGCCTGGCTGCTTGGTGAGATACCAGCTGAGCTCCCTCATTATCGTCTGGAAAGCAACAGAATATTTCAAAGGCACTATCTCTTCAGCAAAGAGCCCATTTACAGTTATGTCAAGCAGAATTCGAGTTACTCCCAGAGTTATCTCAAACTCGGGAGGAGTAGAAACTCCCACACAATTTATGCAAGTGAGCACTCAGCTTTTATTTATACGATCCTCACCCTTCTCCTTTTCTACAGCAACAGAAACAACTCTTGGCGAGACCCCAGCAGGGAAAGAGTCCCATAAGAATAAGAAATGGCTGTTTGAAGCCATTGGAGATCTCATTTATGGACAGTACTTCAAGAGAGAAATGCCATAAATTAACTCCCATTGTTTTTTATCTAGACAGTGAAATATTATCTGTCCAATTCTTTATTACAGTGAAATAATTTCCAGACACATTGTTTCAATGGATAAAAAGAAAAAGTTGTAAAACCACCATAACTATTATGCATAAATAAGACACAGAAATATATTGCATTTTGGTAATTACACTGAATAGGTTCTCCTTGTTTGTACTTCAAGCCAAGTTAAGAGGAGGCAGTGAACTTTTCCCATAAAATCTGTAATCTAACTTTCTGGTTTATATATCTGATCACAATATCAATCTGCATTTCTTAATCCATGTTTAATAGAATGGAATACATTACAAGAAGTACTCAGATTACCTCTTAATCAGTTTAAATATACTACCTTATACAAACGGAAAGGAAAAAAGAGAAATGTGTTTGCAAGAGTATCTAAATTCAATCACCACAAAGTCACTAAGTAGCAACAAAAAACATTGAGGCTGACAAATGGGTTTTTCTGCAACTGTTACACTACAGAGTTTGGCATGTAAATAGCAAAACTTCACTTTGTCGGGTGAAAGAGGTAATCTACACAAAAAGGTGCATTTACAACATTTAGTACATGTCCATATTTGACAAAACTAATTGCCTCAAAGTCAGTCTTCCAAAAAGTGCTCAAAAAATAAGTATGTGCCTCTCTAGCCCTTTAAAACTATTCTGAAGTAGCCCACCTGCCCTATTAACGCAGAAAGTAAGCATAGAGAGATTATACCAAAATTTTTTCCAGCTCTACCTACCATACTGTTAAAGTTCATTATCTTAGTCCCTATAAGACCAACAATGATTTATACATTTCTTCACTTCCTGGAGAGAACTGCCTACCTGTCCATATCCATAGTCTCCAGGAACCACCAGAATTCCACTGTCAAGATGAAGCTAGGACAGCACATCAAGACAAAGGTCCACTCATAACAAATGTTATTTATATATTCCAACCCAACATTTAAACTATTCATCTTTAACTAGCAGAGAACTACTATTTGATTATTTACCAGTTATTTCAATAAATCATGGATAATAAATATTGAAGTTAGTTCTTCTGAAAATGTGTCTCACTGCATCAAGATGAATGACTTCTCAATATATCATAGTACCATCTAAAAATCACAGAAAAATCCATCCAGTAGATCTGATGCAAAAACTTTCTAAAATACTTCCCAGACCCTTCCAGTTTTCTCCATAAATCTAAGCTCATCAGAGGCTTAAATCAGAGACCAACTCAGAGATCTTGTCTCTTTCCAAGAAGCTGCTCTCTCTCATTTTTCATTCTAAAGTCACAGACTGTTCACTCATGTTGCTCCACACATTTCCTCATCTATGACTTGTGCCCCAAAACCCTGGTGCACTTCCATCTCTCAGAATGCTACCTGCTTGGATTTACATACATACATACAGTAGGCACAAGAGAGGATTTGGAGGAGAACAGTGGAGAAATTAAGTCATGACAACACTTCTGTCCTTCAGTTTAACCTGAAACTCGGCAGCTGTAGCTACCCCAGTGACCCAAAAAGCAGCACTGGCACAGAGATCGAGATGAATTATTGTAAATCTGGCCATGTTCATATCAGCATCCCAAATGGGGTGGCTGCATTTCACCTTCCTTTTTCAGAACAGATCTTGGTCTGTGCCAACCGGTGAAACTTCAGCAAATACAGACCAAAAGCATGACAGAAACTACTCTAATAATTTAACAGTATAGGCAACCAACCTCCCCAGCTCAGAAAGCTTTCCATTACATGTGGAAATACTATCAACATCGTTTTCATTCTCAGCATACAGAGCCAACCATGGCTCACCTAATGGGCCCCTGCAGACAACCTGGCTATTTACTCCACCATTGCAAAAATAAGAAGTAAAAACTCCTGAATGTCTTCAAAATTCATTTCTGATCAACAAAAATCTCAAAGTTACCTAGAAATAATTATGACAATGTTACCATCTGATATCACAGGGCTGTGGTTTGAGCCACGTGGATACATTTACTATTAGTTTTATAGTTTACACACATTTTAAAAAAGCTACAAGTTCCTTGAGTTTACAAGGACTGTTTCTGCAGTAACTGCAAGCCTTATTATCATCTATAGGCACTCTCAACATAATTCACCTTATATGAGCTTCTCCCTGACAAATACACACAGGGTACGTATGTGCACTCTCGGATGCGTGTAAAAACATACATCCTCTGCCACTCAGAATAACACGGCAATAAAGGCTGCTAAAGAAATTAAGAACAAGTACCAAACCCTCTGGCGCTGCGGAATGCAATCTCTTTAAAGCCTTACGGATAAGCAGGTGCCACAGGAGAACAGAAACGTACAGCGAGTGCCCTCCCCAAAGGGAGCAGGAATGGTCCCGAAGAGAAACAGTGCCATCTACTGACAGCAGCGAGGTACTCAGAGATGCCGCCTCCCCGTGCACTGATGCGGGGCAGCTTCTCCATGCTACAGGCATGACTCAGAAGTACAGAAAATGTTCTGTGGCACAGAAACGTCGAGGTAAGTACATATTGTTATAGTACCATTCATTTCGCACACTTGAAATTTTAAGTCCAAGCATCACAAGAGCTGTAAAAGATGACCAGTAGTTACCCAGTCCCTCTACTTCCCAGTCTTATTTGCCTAACAATACCAATTTGCTAGTCATTTCCTGTTATAATTTACAGACTATCATTCTTTGCTCTTCTTTAAACTCCATCCAGTTTGTCCATGTCATTATCTAAAAACAAACCTGGATACAACAGTTCAGCTTGGCCTTTCAACATTAGCTCATCTATGCTGTATGAAATAACAAGTTATGAAGCTCATGAAGCCCAGCTAAGGTTCATATCCAGACAACCAACTACTGTTTGCTTGACTGTACAACTTGTTTTCCAATAAGGTCTGTTTTTGATAAGTTAATATTTACTGTTAATTATCTCCCTATCTTTGATGTCTAAATACACAAAGCAACATTTTTTTTTGATACACCCCTCAGCAGCCACAAACATTTCTATCATCTTGGTTCTCTAATTCTTTAAGGCACCCTAAGATGAAGTTTTTACGATAAAATGTTTACAGTCATGATGATTAAAAAAAGAAAAAAAAGTAGTCTTTTACAAAATACATTTCATCTAATCCACAACTAAAAATGTGTCATCTCTAAGCCCTTTAAAACCTGTAAAAGTTTGTAACTTGGATATATAGGTGAGAATGTATTTTCAATGCTCTTGCATTCACTTTGTCTTTAAAGAAGTCACTTTAATCTTTCCAAAGACTTGTTTTATTTTCAGATGTGTTTCTAATGAAAACTGATCAAGTTCGTCTTTAACACTGATCCCTGTCAATGGAGTGAGAACAGCCTTATCAAATAAAAACACAGAATCAAGAGTAATATCTCTATTGCAAGTTTCACCAAAACTTGTAGGCTTTCACAAAGGAGGACTGTCAGGGACTATCAACACCAGAAACTGCACTAATGTAACCACATCAGTACATTTTTTTTATATCTAGTTATTTCAGATGGACTTCTCGGGTGGATTATCTACACTCTTTGAATCCAACTTAAGTTTAAAACATGTTTCAAATACCATAAATTAAAAATCAAAATATTTTACTTGCATCTCTGAAAAATAAGAATCTACTTCTCCTCCCTTGTTGTCAGAGTGTAACCTACTTTTGGTAAGTACACCACACTCAGTCTGCCACTTGCATCTTCTGCCAAAAGGATCACCTTCAGCTTTCTAATAATCTTTAGAAAACAGCTATATTATTAGTACAAAAAAATCTCCCACACTGAAGATCCACTAAGATCTAACAGCAAAATAAGACCCGAGTGCTTATTACTGACTTCAGTTCTTGCAACGACTGAATTGGTTACAGTTTGCCACAGTTTTCAGTGTATGGCAGAGAACTTTTCTTTTTTTAAAAATAAAATTTGATGCCCACCTTCCCAAAATGAGACAGAATTTCAGTTTTACTGTGGTAACACATTATGTATAGGATAGAGATTTCATCACCATGGCTTCATGTTAGTGACCTTATTCACGTGTTACACAGCTAATATAGGCAGGTCTGCATTTGACAGTACATTGTCTTGTCATAATTTAATTTGAAATGTTTAAGATCCAAAAAGCATTAAGAAACACTTCGAGCATAATTCATAAAAGCTTAAATCATGCTAATTTATCCAAGGTTCAGCAATATTGACCAGTGGAGAAAAACAAGTATATTTTTCCCAGAAGCAGCAAAGCAAAACACCCTTGTGAAATCTCAGCAAGCCCTCTACTCATTTCAGTGGAACAACAGCCTTTCTCCCTGACTTCACAGGCAAACTTACCCTCTTTCAAGCAACTATGATTTGGCTATTTAGGTGTGATAATTGGAGAAAAAGCAAGTTTTAAGACTATGAAAGGAAGCAGAATATGAGAAAACAAACTGTTTGGGTGTTTTTCACTACCAACTATTTCAGATTAAAGTATTTACAAAGAAAAGCTGCAATCAGCGGGAAAACAAAGACCACTGGTGATGACGTTCTGGGTAGAAGGTGCTCAATATTGCATATCCTTACAGGTCTTACCAGAGATAAACTGCTGCTGTTTTGCACCCTTACTGAAAGGATTCGATATTACAAACACTAATGTTTGTATGTAGAGATGAAAATTCTTGGCAGACTTCATTAATATACAAAGACAGTAAAATAATATGGATAGATGAATATGGCACTGAAGTACATGGTTCAGAGGTACATTTGGCAGTGCTGGGTTAATGGTTGGACTCTGTCTTAAAGGTCTTTTCCAACCTAAACAATTCTATGATTTTCTTATCAAGTATTGGAGAGAATCGGTCAGTGTAAAGACAATCAAAGTAAAAGGCTAGGAGTAAAGCCTGACTGAAGGCTAACTTAGCTCATGATGTCAATTTTTGTACGTTAAATCAACTTTTTGTGTGCAAACCAGTAGCAAAGTTCATGCATTATGAAGAGAGATTCACACTCGTGTTTTTTAGGTCAGGGCCCCGCGCAGAGAGTCGTACCTCATGTGCAGGATGCCGATGAGCATGGCGGCGAGGTCAGAGGACATCCTGCCCATGATGCAGCAGCGGCTGAGGCAGGCGAGCAGGCTGGTGGGCAGGCAGGGCAGGAAGTACACCAGCTGCACCAGCCGCCGCTGCGCCTCGGCCGGCAGCAGCACCAGCGTGCCCTCGAGTGGATCTGCCGGCACACAACACACACACAGAGTCAGCACCGCGCCGGCACGCACCACCACTGCCCCAGCCAAGTACTCTGAGGTGCTTGCCGAAGGGAGCGTAATATAACCAACACCAAAGCAGGGGGGAAAAAGGAGGCTGGGGGGCAGCTTCATTGCTTTCTACAACTCCCTGAAAGGAGGCTGTGGATAGATGAGGGTCAGTCACCTTCTTCACCTCCCAGGAAAAAAAATGACAGGATGAGAGGAAATGGCCTTAAGTTGTGCCAGGGATGATTTGGATTGGATATTAGGAAAGCTTTCTTCACTGGAAGGGTGGTCAGGCATTGGAACAAGCTGTTTAAGAAAGTGGTGGAATCACCGTCCCTCAAAATGTTCAAAAAATACGTGGCATGAAGGGACAGGGTTCTGTGGTGGACTTGGCAGTGCTGGGTTACCCCTTGGACTCGATGACCTTAGAGGTCTTTTTCAACCTAAACCATTCTATGATTCTCTGATATAGACTGGAAACTTTAGTTTTTGTGTATCAGATTAAAGTCTTGCTACCTTCAACTAAAGATCTGAATCTTTTTACCATCATTTAATAAATACCATGCATAGTTCATTTTAAGCTTTATTACAGGAGACTGAACCCATCTCCAACCCCCAACCCAGAGTCTTTATGTTCACCTGGGAAATAGCAGGATTTTCCACGTATTGGAACCTCCCACCAAGTGAGGGACAAAATTCATTATGCTGTAGTGTTAAAGTCTTACCGTATATTCGAGCAGCAGTGGCTTGTAAACTTTGCAGTAATTCCTTGTTTGAACGAGAAGCAGCAGAATGAATGATATCAATGAGCTGATTGGAAAGCTCAGGGTTTCTCAAACCAAGCAGAGCCAGTTGCTGAGGTAAGCCAGCCAACCAACGAGATAAAACTTTACTGCGACTTCTAAAGAAAGAGGGGAAAAAAAGTAAGGCAAAAGAACAAACACCCCACAAACTTCTCTTTTCAGTCTTGAATAAACTGCTTTTATTTATCCCTTCTGGCTCAAACTGATGCAATCTTACAGACCAATCCTATCTTGCATGGGCTACAATTTCTATGCCACCCTGGCTTATCAAATCAAGCACCATTTATAAACCAAAAGCATTTAATCAGCTTATTACTAAAGGGATAATTACAAGAAAGAAAGCAGCCAAGCATAAATCAAGAACTTCAAAGTAGGTCTTTGAAGATGTCAACAAGAGTAGCATGATGATGATACAGATTATTTCACTTTCAGAAGACCTGACAAAGTCCCTCACCAAAATTTTCAAGGAAACTAAGTATCCATAACATAAGAGGGAAGGGCCTTGCATACACATATGAATGTTTTCAGTAGGGAAAGCCTGGAGAACAAACAACTGGAGTGGATGACTTAGAGGTGGGCTCAAAGGTCTCAAAAACCTTGACATGCAAATAGTGGATAGGAATAAAATGTTTGCTTTCTGTTCCCACAGAGGAAAGCAGGTGCTGGTATCAAATGGAACTAGAAGAGCCAGGATCAAAACAAACGGAAGTTAGTCTTCAGACAGTGGAACTTTGTCACACCTTCCCAGAGGACACTGCAGTTGCTCTTTGACTTAGACCAGTTCAAGGACTGATCAGGAAAGCCCATGAAATAGACACCCAGTGAGTGATAGTAAACACAGAGAAGTTTTGCACAGATGGTTGGAAGCTTAAGAGTGAGATGAAAAAGTAATCCTTGTCTTCTTCCTACAGTATCTCATAGGTCAGTGTTGAAGGCAGGTTGAGAGGCTTAAGCAGCCTTTTAAGACTATCAGTATATATATGCATATGTGCCCCTCACACACACACTTCATACATACATGCACACATGACTACACATGTGTGTGCAGTGATTAGGGGTGAAGATAACTCAAATATCCACACAAAACTGAATTCTGAACCTTGTAATAAATTTTTATTTTTCACAAGGCAACGACAAGCCAGAAGCTCCTACCAAGACTTTGAATCAGATACACCTGAAAAATAAACATTCACATAAAAGTTCTTGAAAAATGCTCCAACATAAATTCCGTTCCTCTTAGACTGCTCTCAACAAGCTTCTGAGAAAAAAAAAAAAAAGATAATGAGAACAGTCACAGAAGGGCTGAAAGAGCCATAGCATCAAACTGAATGGAACAACATGAACGTCATCCAGGATCTGCTGAAGAGTCCATATTTTGAAGAAATTAAAAAAAAAAAACCCACTTGTTTCTAAAGGAAAGAAATGGATCAGTGCAGTGCACAAATATTATGCTGTCTTAAAATGTTTTGTCAGAAATAAGTGTAATTACACTTTTTTGCAAACAATTTTTGAGATTTCACTCTTCTGTTACTAAAAATGTCACAGTTCCATGTAGAAGACTAAGAGGAACAGCAGGAAAAATACTGCTATTTTGTGATGTCTAAAGATAGAAAGTGAGAGCTATCTAGATAGTTAGATGATCACATGAAACTGAATGAGATGCTCAAGACTTCCAGGTAAGTACAGAAAACAGTGGTTATGTAACCCCAGGGAAATTAGTCTTTATGAAAAGGATCTCTTTTTCACTCTGGGTGAAAAGAGCAGGAAAATGGGTTATTCCCAAGCTTTTTTCCGTCTTTCGAATTTCCCATGCTTTTTATAATGTCCAGAGCATAGCATTAGATACTTCTGGCTACAGATCTAGTTACACGTATTCAGGCATTACCACAACATAAGATTTAACAAAGAAGCTGCAGAAGCGAACAATTTTCCCAAAGCTTGACTGTGCTAGTGGATGCCAGGACTTCTGGGAGTCCTGAGGTTTGATTTTTTCATCTAGTAGCAGGAACAGGTATCATGGGTATGATCTTACCACATTCCCCAGAAAGGCAACTGTGTCCTGGGCTACATCAAAAGCAGCATGGCCAGCAGGTCAAGGGAGGTGATTCTGCTCCTCTACTGCACTCTGGTGAGACCCCCATCTAGAATACTCCATCTGTCTCTGGGGTTCCCAGCAAAAGAAGGACATGAACCTGTTGGAGCATGTCCAGGGAGGCTATGAAGACCATCGGAGGGCTGGAGCACCTCTCCTATGAACACAGACAGAGAGCTGGGGTTGCTCAGCCTGGAGAAGAGAAGGCTCTGGGGAGACCTTATGGCAGCTTTCCACTACCTAAAGGGGACCTGCATGAATGCTGGAGGGGAAATTTTTGCAAGGGCCTGTAGTAATAGGGCAAGGGGTGATGGCTTCAAACTGTAAGAGGGCAGGTTTAGATTATCTATTAGAAAGAAATTCTTGACTGTGAGTGATGAGGCAATGGATCAGGTTGCCCAGAGAAGATGGGGATGCACCATTCCTGGAAGTGTTCAAGGCCAGGCTGGATAGGCTCTGAACAATCCGGTCTAGTGAAAGGTGTCCCTGCCCATGGCAGGGGAGTGGATCTAAATGAACTTTAATGTCCTTTCCAACTCAAACAATTCTCCCATTCCAGAATCTCACACCCCTTTGCAGTTCCCACATAAGCTAGGACTGATGAAGCCTGATTTGTGTTTAAGGTTTTTATGTAGCTGGAACTAGATGACCTAGCTGAAAAATACTTTCTGGAAAAGTTAAGATTTGGAGACAATCTGGACACATCTGATGATGACAAACTGTTACAACAACAGCAATACAGAGAATGAACTCTTCTTACTTGAAGCAAGTCAGATATCTAATAGATGCACAAAACTGGGAGCCCAGAACAAGAACATTTTCTTAAACCTAGTCTCTTTGGAACTACGGACCCAAAAAAACAGAACACTTTTCTTGAAGAAAGTAAGTACAAAAGGCTAGACAGGCACTACCAGAACCACCAAATGGCATTAAGTCACAAGTCCATGACCTCAGGCTGCAGTAATGGAAATGCTTCATGGCCACAAATGCACAATCTTGACACATCTACTGACTACCATACAGCCAGTAACAAAGAGCTTGCAGCTTGTACTTCAAGTTAAATTTTTATCATGAAAATCTACCTAGTACTTAAGAAGACAGATAACTAAGGTAATACACATCTCCATCTCAGAGAGAACCCAAACGTTCAAATTTCAGTGACACAGGGTCAAAATAGATTCAGAACGAAGTTTTATAACATCTACATACAAATTCAGTATTCTCACTTCTGAAATCAACATACTATTTTGAAATGAAAAGGAACATGTAACTTCTTTTTTACCTGATTCTTTGACTCCTCAAATCTTCTTTTTGGTAAACTCGGCTAAAAAATTTCAAAAGCAACGTACGAACTGGAAAGAGGAGATTCCTTTGCTGGTATAGCGTATATACTGCTTTTATCAAGGGTTCTGTTGCCACTAGGGAAAAAAAGTATAAAAATCTGAAGTAATACTACTTAATCTTCTGACTTTATACATACACAGAAGAGCTATTCTCTTTATCTACAACTGTCTACATTGAACTCCAGAGGAAAGAGTTTTAAAGTAACTACCGGACTGACTTCTAAACCATTGAAACAACACCTTCTGGTGTAGTTTGTGAAAAAGTCAGACAGAAGAAGAGAGACAATATGAGAGTGAAAACTTCAGAGCTTCTTGAAGATAAAAGTAGTCCACAGGTTGCAAGGTAGCTGAGAACCAATAAATTCCTGCTTTCCACAGCTATCTTCCACATCCTCTTCCCCTAGTGCAGTAACCTCACACCAATCTTCTCTTTACTCCTCACCTATGCTCCCCCAAACCTCAGTGTCACAGTGCCTTCAGCTCTCTCTATAGTATCCCTTTCTCCCTGCCATACACACTAAGCTTATCAGCTTCTCCTGTCTCTGAACCAGCCGGTTCGAAGTTGCACTGGCTAATTAAGCAGAAAATACATACCTCAAGAGGCCACTGGCAAGACCAACTCTGCAAGGAGAACTGCTAAACTCCACTGCAACCTCCCTTTCTCTGAAGCTCTCATCAACTATGTGTTATCACCAGACTTAAAACAACATATGAAAGCTCTACCACTATGACCAAATTGGCTAAAAACAGCCAGTACATTCAGAGCTTATTATAATAGACCAAGAAACAGACTAAACATTTTCTTTGGAAACCAGGTTAAACCACTGGATGCAAAAATTAACAAAGCATGAAAAAATAAATATAAATATTTTAAGTGTGTAGAATGTTAAGTTACCTTCTAATTCTCTGTGACGTGTTAAAGTGAAGCAGGTCCTACTATTTGAATTGTTTCATGTGAACAGGACAAGTTTAAAAATGGAAGCAATTTTTAAAAAGTACTCTTAAAAAGTAATACTTAAAAGGTCATTCTACAGACTTGCAAAATGCAACAGAAGTCCTCATGTTTTAAAATATTTCAGTTTTAACTGGCATATGTTAAGCATCCTTCTGCAGTGACCAAGTGTGCTCCTTTTGTTACATAAAGAAAATTTATCAAAAATACAACCAGCAGGGAAATTGCTGCTGCTGAAGCTGTACCTGAGAAATGCAAGAGAGGAGCAGACCTCCTAATTAGAGAGCAGATCCAGAGTTTGATCTTAAGCAATGGAGAGAAATCTTAAGACAATGCAGCTCCAAGCTCTTCTAGATATCCACAGAAAAAGGTGGGTATGTGCATTTCACCCCAGAATAAATACCTACTCAAAACAGGCAAGCTGTGAAAATGCAACTATGCTTGTGCGGCATCATGCATAGGAGGCTGACCATGGCTTCATTTAAACTCTTTTTCATTAGCTGGTTTTTTTTCTATCTAAATCTCTGCTCTTTTCATTTCCATTGTGCTCTAATTTCTTTTTTATTGTAATGGCTCATTTTTAATTTTGCAATGTCTTCTAAAGAACACATACCCTTCCAGAGCCTTAATCTCAGTGCCAGATAGGTTTTAAATTTTTTACAGCACCATCTGACACAATACAGAGTACAAAATTCCTACAGCATCATCAAAAAGAAAATATCAAGGAAGGAAGTTTTTCTTTCACAGAATCACATAATGATTGAAGTGGGAATGAACCCTGATCAGGGTCATCTGGTTCAACACCCCTGCTGAAGCAGGATGAGCTAGATTTGGCTGCCCACAATCATATCCAGATGGCTTCTGAGCATCTTTAAGGACAGAGAGTTCACAATCTCTCTGGGCAACCTGTACCTGTGCCAGTGTTTGGTCACCCACACACTACGAAGGGTGTTCCCGGTGTTCAGACAGCATCTCCTGTGTTTCAGTTTGTGCCCACTGCTGCCTGTCCTGTCACTGGACACCACTGGAAAGAGTTTAGCTCCCTCTGCTTTGTACTCTGCCTTCAGATATGTCAACAAGAACCAAACCATCTCATCTCCAGACTGAACAGTCCCAGCTTTCTCAGCCTTTCCTCACAGGGGAGATGCCCCAGTGTCTTCATCATCTTCACAGCCCTTTGTTATAATCTGTCCAGTATGTCTATCCCTCTCTTGTACTGGGGAGCCCGAAACTGGACACTTCGGGAACGGCCTCACCAGTGCAGAACAGAGGGGCAGGATTCCCTCCCTCAGCCTGCTGTCAACACTCCTAATGCAGCCCAGGACACACACCACTGGCCTTCTTCGCTCAAGGGCCCATTGCTGGCTCCACGTGGACCCCTGGTCCTTTACTGCCAAGCTACTTCCAGCTGGTCAGTCCCCAGCATGTAAAGGTACATGCTTGTTCCTCCCCAGGTGCAGGACTTCACACCTCTTGTTGAACCACCAGCCCATTTCTCCGGCATGTCAAGGCTGTATTTCCTCTACAGCTAACAGATCAATTAATATATAACATGTAGTCAAGTTTTTAGTACTGCATAAGAATCATCTTGAACGAATGAGAGAAACCATCCACACAGACACAGATTTGTGAGATAACCAATTTCCCACTGAACCTTTACAGGATCAGCAAACAAGATCCATGCATATTAATCTTTCACAATTTCATTTAAACTTTCTTTACAGCTTATTTATTTTCTGGACTCCGGAGAAAAATTATTGCACTAAAATGGCCACTTTGGATAGAAAAACACAAACCATTATCTACTACTTGGTAAAAGTTGGAAGACAAAATTAAAAAAAAATTAAAAAAAATCAACATTACAAGGAAAAGCCAGAAGTATTTGACTTAACAGTCCAACAATAGTTTGAAAACTGCTTTCCTGAGTAGTAATTCCTCTGCTTTAGCTCAGCTAGTGAGACAAGCTCTGACTCTATTATTATATTTGCCTTCAACACAAAACTAAATCTGAAGTGCAGATAGGAATGAGTAGTCATTATCTTCGCCACCAGGCACACAGGAATAGACAGATTCCCAATTAAAATGAATTTGGAAGGACTAACTAATTGCCAAAATATATTTGAGCGACATTTGACGTCTTTTCATCTTACAACTCTGACAATGAAATATGTTGCTAAGGGCAAACCATTTTCTATAAACTACTCGGTTGCGTGGCTGTGGAATTCACTTCTATCAGACTGGTAAGACACAAAAGACTACTGTCACTTTTCAATTTACTGAAAAATTCCTTTCTTAAAGAAGTCCTATTTCAATCACTTATTAGAAGTATCAGCCAAGGTCTCATATGGAATACAACCAAGTAGTACTTAGAAAGAAAGAAGCAAGCCAAAATACTGTACTTGTCCTGCAAGTCACAGCTGGAAATGTTTTCTCTTGGAAAAGGATTCAAATCAAACATCTTGGAAAATATTGAACAGCAGCTTCCATTCGAACTATCTTTGCATTTCATATCATCACAGAACTAGAATGGCTATCTGACTAGTAAAGCAAGTCTACCAGTTACGTTAAATGATTTTTTAAAAAGTATCATGCACTTCTACCTTCTACTAATTACTTCTTCAATATAAAGCTCATCTTCCCATTTATAAGAGTATCTTAAGAAGTAAAAACAGAAAACAGGTAGAAAAATATATTCATACTTCACATATCACCAGTATGAAATTAAGAGCATTCCTAAAAATAAAGTTTTCAATGTTACACACTGGGATATTACCACAAAATTCAATTTACTCTATGACAAAACACATGACGATGTAACAACTGAAGATAAGCTGCAACAAGCTGAAAGCACTAGAGCAACTCAAGCTCTTTGTCAGTGCATCATTTTGCTTTTCAGAAACTATTCATCTTACCTTTGTTTTGCTGTATTTGCATTAGTCTCCAAGTCACACCAAGCAATCTGTTCACCTGTTTGCTATTCAGCTTGCTGCCATCCTGAAGGGTATCTGTCACAAATTTCCTTATCATGTCCAGCCAACCAGAGTCTGTCTGAAGTGTTGAAGTACTTGCTAGTGAAACCATTATGTCACACAAGGTTAAGTTCAGTAAAAGATGGTCTATGTTGTTTGAGGATGTCATGCAGTTCTTGTTGCTAAACGAAAAGGTGGGGGGAAGAACAGAAAGATTTCAAAAAATTGTTTAAATAAAAATGGGCACCACCTGATACCCCCTGTACATACACCAGCGTTCTACATAGACTGCAGAGGTGCAGAATGATTTCAGAACAGACTTTGCATGAATATAGCCTCACACCTGGGAGCTGAGGAGGGAAACAACCTGCTACTGGTCTGTACCAAAACAGAATTGGTGCATTCACTCTGACAGCTCAATAGCGAAGAAACATGTAAGTATTTGGCTTCTCATCTAGTGCTTTGCCACACAGGAGAGCCAAAGTGTGTCCCTTCTCCCCTCCTAGATGTGCTACCCAGCCCTGTAATACAACTCTGGAAGACTGCCTGTAGGTCAAAAAATGTTTGAACTATGTTTTGATCTGATTCAGCAGTCAACTGAAGAAAACATGCAGAAATGTGAAACTAGTGAGACTAGCACAATCATCATTTAGCAATATGCAAATTCCAGGTTGAGAGATCAATTAAAAAAAATGTTTAAGAAAAAAAAGGAGTTCAAAAAAATAATTGCTTTAAGGCAGCATTTCAGTTTCCCCTGGAGGCTCTCCAGACAACTGCCTATACAATACTTCTACAAAAAAAATCAAAATTTTTCAACTGAAAGTAATGCTACCTTCCTGTAAAAACTCTTCTACAGATCTTCAAGAAACACACAATAAAAAAATCTTCTTTTCCAACATTAAAAACTTAATATTGAATAAAGCATATGACTCATGTCTCACCTCTCTTATGAAATTAAAAGCCATTATAAGACATTGATTTCATTCTTACCCTTTGAATGATTCTTTCTTTTTGTGTTTTACTGTTTCTTGTACAGAATAAGGAAAATGACGCATGAAGTGGTGCTTGAAATCAACAAGGTAATTCATTCGAAGCCATAGTTCCTGTTAGGAAAACAGATGATAGACAGACAACATGGTAGTAGGTGAAAGACACAAACACAATCATGTTCCAAAATCCATTATTAGAAATAATGAAAAACAGGAACTTCAGCTTCTGTTTCCAAGTTTTTTGTATATATTTACTTTTACATGTAAATGCCAAGTCCTGTGCATGAACCTGAAGGTCCACAAAAGAAGGGAGTAAACACAAGGCTGAGCAACATTTAATCCCAACTAAACCAGTGTATTTTATCACATATTAATGTAGATCTATGGAATACTAAACTCAGTTACAGATATGAACTTAAAGTGATTTTGTATCAATTTATCAGTACTTAAAATCAGAGTGGAATCTGATTAACTGTGACTGTCCTGAGTTTTCCATTAAGATATATTCCAATACTGCTTTCATCTTTCCCTATCATTTCTGTACTTGTAGCTGAAAGCCCACTGACAAAACACTGTTCAGTAGAAAGGCCATCCTTACAGAAAAAGGACTCAACATTCTAAAACAATTTTACTTTGTGAGTTAGCAGTCACCATTCTACAAAGTGTCCAACAGAACTCATCACTTAAAAGCCTGCATTGCTATCAAATTGATCAGGCAGAATAATCTTTTTGATATTCAACCATTAAGAACAGAGAATGGCCATTAACTATTTCAAAGATCAATAGCTTTCCACTAAGCATCTTCGGAGTGGTTTTTCGCAGTGTCTATAATAACCACTTTGGCTTGTAAGCCCAAGGGCTATTAAATAAGCAAAGCTTTAATTTCCAAACTAAGACACTAGAATGCCTTTTGTACATAGAGGTAACTACAAAGAAAAAGGCAAACTAAACCACTTATCTAAAAGGAAATACGGTCCAAAAAAACCAACTTGTATGAACCTCACAATTTTTTTTCCCCCCCTCAACCATCCTAAGGTTATAAGACAACGGCATGCACCCAGAAGAGTTGGTATCTTGCCACAGGAGCATGCTTCCCTGTGACCAAATGCAGGCACCCCATGGCTAAGGGGAGCAGCTCCACAGTATCCTTAAGATAAAGGCTAGGGGCAGTAGGCTGCCACACACAACTACCTGGCCAAGTGCCTGCTTCCAAGAGGCCTTCTAGGAAAGAGGAGGAGGAACAAGGATAACAACAGTATGTTTTGTTCAGACACACTGAATCTATCCCTCAGGCTGTGTACGCTGGGTAATGTAATGATTTCACAGATGTTTTCCAATAGTCTTTGTGCAGCTTTTTGTTTACCAAAAGGACCTACGGTCCCATGCACAGGCAAAGCGAAGAGTTGTCAAGACATTCCTTCCAAATACTCTCGACAGCCAAAAAGGAAATCATGTTCTGTTTCTAACCTGCAAAACCTTCGGAAGGACCACAAAAGTTACAACAAACAAACAAACAGCAATTAATTTACCAGGGTAAAAGACAGAAAATATTTAGGTAGAAAAAAATTCAAGGATATTTTCCAAAATGCTTATTGGGGGTTTTGATTCCATGACTTATGATCCTACAAATCATGACACAGCCACACAGATTGCACCAAGCAATTACAGGATCTCATACCACCTTTCTCTCTTACCTTTCCAAACATTTAGGGTTTGTCATTTCCACCCATCCCTACAAAATTTTTCAACACACAGAAACAAGGAACAAACACCTCCATTCTACACTTTGTTCAAATTTGTATTCTAGAGGTTATCTGGGAGACAAAATGCTCTCCTTCTCCAATACCACTTTCAGTTTCAAAAGCTCTTGTGCTGCAGTCTGTCAAGAAGGATTCCTGAAGACTATAAGCGAACACATTGCTCAGTTCAACAGATTCTTTTCTGGAGTAAGAGATGTAAAATCTAAATTTAAATTCCACCCAACACCTAGGATTTTTCTCTCTTAATGAAGTATTTTCACTACTTTGAATCACCAGATCACTAGTTCATAATCAAAACAAAATGAACTGTCATCATTATGCCATGGATCATTTCTCCCTTACCATTTTGTATGTTTCATCATGTCGCTTTGTGAGCTTCCACAACAAATGTATTATACTAAGCACTTGCTGCATAAGCTGCTGAGATTCTGATTCCAAAAGGTTTCCAAGAATGGGAGCTGATTGTGCAGGAGATGCTTCAATCCAGCACTCAATCAGTAATGGAACTATTATCTCAATAAAACCTTTTAAGTTTTCAGCCGAGGACAGACCCTTTTCTGCACTGTCCATTACACTTGTCAGAGACCTAAACAACAAAAGCAAAAAAAAAAGAAAGATAAAGATCACACCTTTAAAAACAAGATTACAATAAGACCACTTTCCTGCTTTCTCAATAACAAGAAAAATTAGTTTTGTAACACATTAAATGTTTTGCTGGCTTTCTTGCTAGGTATTTCAGTATGGACAAAAGGGAGTCCAAACCACGTACAACAAACCTGCTCCAGAGTCTCCCTGCAAGTTTGTGGGCTTCTGTATTAACTTCTCAGATTTCAGTATTTCTTTCCCCATTGTTATATGTAAAGTCTATTAAAGTGGAGAAATATGATTTGCATTATCATATCTTCAGCCAACAGGTACAAATTCACTGTACTCAGCACAATAAAATGTAAAAAAATCTTTTAGTTTTAAGCTCCTTAAAGCAAAATAATGAAATTGACTACAAGGTACTGTCAAATGCATGAGGTTTATTACAGTTAATAACCATCTCCAGCTACAAAGAAACACTTTGGTTGTCATATCAGTAGATGAAAAAAATTTCTGCAAAAATGTAACTTTGGTTCCCACCTGATATTTAGCTATAATGCTCTGAAAATCAACTAGATGGAAAATTATTAGAATGATCTGATAATGAAGTTAAACAAAAAAAATTTAAAAAATTAAGATACAGTGTAAATGAAAAGAACATCTACCAGAAATCAAGAAAACCAAGGACTTTTTTCCCCCCACTTAAAACATGCTCTCTTTGTGCCTCCAAAGGGATTATCAGCAGATATGACCTCTATGAAGCTATATTTCATGTTGTTGCAATCATCAACAAACCGCATTTAAGAGAAAATTTTATTCTGTCATTTATATCTGGTTGAAATTGGTCTCTCAAGTGACTAAAACAAAAACAAAACAACCAACCAAACAAAAAAGCCCAAAAACCCCAGTTATTAACAAACTGTAAAAGGTACAGGAAGAAGGAACAAAAGGAAAATGTGAGACAATTATAAACTTTTTCAATGAAGGCAAGATGAGAGGGAGAATTTACATCACCACAGAATAAAATGGACAAGTGGAAACCTAAACAGTTATAAGACAGAAAAATTATCTTTAGTACTTACTACAACTATCAGATATCTTAAAATGTCATAAAGCTTAGCACTAACTGCAGCAAACAATGTATCCAGTAAATATAATTTGGTTTATTTGTCCCTTTTTTGTTGCTTTATGCCCCTTCTATGCTGCAGACACCGCAATAGACACCAGTTTCTTACAGACTATCAAGAGTTTAGGGTGAGTGCTTCTATCTCAGACTTTTTAATGCTCAGTAATCTCAAGATACAGCAAGCCAATCCCATTTTCCAATTATAAACACAATGAATTCTAAAGCATCACTGGACAAGCCAGTTGATACCAAGACTACAATCTCATTGAAAAAGTGAGGCTGTCCTGTAAATGCTGTCATGACAGGAGTACACACTCAGCTGAGAGTCTGAAATGCCAGTAATTGGCCAAAAGAGCTCTGAAATTTTAGTAGTCTTTAATAATTTCTCCAAAAAGAATACTTGACATTACAGCAGAACTCTGGAATTCAAGCAATCTATTTCTGGAACACAGAAATCTTCCCCATAAACACTGAACAGTGTCTGAAACCTAAGAAGCTGGCAACACATGTTCCTACAGAAGTGTAGGAATACACACACAGGTGTTTCAGTACTTTTCTGAAACTACTTTTCTGAAACAAAGAATGGAAAAGGGAAGAATTCATGCCAAAAGGGATACTCCCTCCCAATTGCTGAAAGCATTTGGGTAAGAATACTTAGCACAGTTTTCATGTACCCTTGAAAAAGAAGCTCCTATCTCTCACGATAAGACTATGCAACACATTCAAGGTTAACAAAAGCTAAGAGCCAGTAACAGATGATGACGAAGCCTTACAGTAATCTGCCCAGTGTTTATTTGATTAGTACAATATCATTAGAAATACACGTTCACTGGACCTGGGAGGGTTTGATGTCAATTACCCTTTTTGTCACATATGTTATCACTATTCTTTAATGGTAAAGTGACTCTTGGAAACACTACAAAGCATAATACCATCCTCTTGGTATGAAATACTACTGAGGTGAGCTACAAGGTATTTGTGTACCCCTTAAACTGCAATTTTTCTTTAAAATGCCAATATTCTTATAAAGCCAGACCAAACAAAAAATGTATAACATATCTGCCATTTGACAGTAAGAAGACCATAGAAATTCAGAAAGCATAAAAGAAACAGAAAATAAAGAAACAACTTGTTGTTCCTTAAAATAGGAAAAGTCATTGGAAGTTTGTAGGGTTTTATGGCTTGTAGTTTAAGCCAGGTTACTGTCCTCCTTTTCTGTGCGTACAGCCAATTGCAGTAAATGCTCAGTACACCAAGGGAACTGCATTTTCCATTTCTATCTGATGCACGTGTCACACCATATACGTATTCACTGACTATGCTTCATTTTTCATTTTGGTCTCTCAAGTTTTCTTTGCTTTTCTCTGCAGCTTCATTTTGTCCTTTCTCAGCAGTCTGAGGGTCTACTGTTTCTCTTCAGCACCACTTCCAATACAAAAAGTTGTGAAAGCTTTCCATTCTTCCACACCTGAAATGAGTTTGATGCAAAAAATAGCACAGTCAGTGCATAATGCAGAGGATACATTCTAACAATCTCCTAATTCACTGCAGTCTTTAACTTACACACAGTAGGAAGACCTAGCACACAAGAGAAGATCATTTTAGACTCGCATCATTGAATCACCCAGCATTCAAAGTTCACAATCTATCCTTTTTATTAAACTTGAATACTGCAAACTGATTCTGAAAGTCTCCGTAATCACGAGATTATCAATGAGATGTCATCCCTACCCAATGAATTTGCAAGATTAAAAAGATACAGGAACTTTAAAAATGTAACATACTATTATGGTGTTTGGAAGTCTACTTTTTAAAGAACAAAGTTAAAACTTACTTGCAGTATTAGTGATGAGGCCATCAATACACACACAACACTGCAAATAGTTACTTATGGTTTGGTCAACTCATTATCTATAATTAGGACTTCATTATTTGTGACTTCTTTAAATACACAGACTCAGTATTGCACTTCTTATTACAACTAATTTCTGTCCTTGCAGCAGCAGCCACAGCAGAGGCCTGGGAATACCCATAAAAGGCCACAACGGAGACTGGAAGTGACAGAATTAAACACCTTTAGATTATTAGAAAATATTTCAGTGGAAAATACAAAGAACACCACAGCAACTTTTCACTATTGGAATTTCACACATAACCACTAAGACAAGCTCTACTGGCCCTTTGTGAAAAACTCATGCAGCAAAAACACACACAAATGCAGTAAAACGAGAACATTTTAGTACCTTCTGCAGATGATCCTTCCCTTTTCTACTCTTCTGTTCTGCTGCCATCCACTCACTTTGCCAATCTCGCCTTGGATTTTAGCCATGTTTCCTTCTATTCTTCTGGCTCTTCCTCATGCTTGCAAACATCTTTTTGAAAGTATTTATAACCAGAAGTGGATCGTGATGTTTCACTAAAATCTAGCTCCTCAGAAAAGCAGAATCCAGTTCAGGTGACGTCAGATGTAAGGTTTATTTTCCTAGACCTTGGATACAATGCACCTTCAGCTGTTACAGGGCACAGTATATCACACACCGCATATCACTCAGGGCACAACACAAAAATCCTCTGATATACAGTGGTGCACAACTGCATGCTTCCAACTGCAAAGATGAAGTCAGTAAGACCATTTTGGGCTCAGCATTGAACCCCTTCTGTGACTTAAGTGGGCTTCACCAGTCTAGTTTCCAGATAAAATTTTACCTGCAGCATGTATTGTTGGTCATGACTGAACACCTATGCTAACAACCAGTTTTATGAGAATAAGCTGCACATTTTACTTAGCTTAATATGCTGTCTATAGCTATCACAAGTAATGCTACCTACAGAGAGGAAGCCTAGGAGAACAGCAACGGGTGCTTTTGTCTGTCTCTCCATGGCAGAGATGGAAAACACTTGCTAATTCAGGCCAACACCTGTGGTATTCAAAAAGAACACCTTTTCTTCTGCACTTCATTTATTCAAAGATAGGACAGACATAGCAATGGATCAGGCAGTGGGTTTTATACTCTTTTTTTGCCACTGACCTCTTAGATGAATTTGGTATAACCTCTCATTCGGCCTTCTCCAGCAGTCAAAAAAGGATTATGGTTTTTCTTCAAACAACCTTGGTATGTACAGCTAACAACAGAGCTGTCTAACAGCTAAACTGCTTCCATTTTTCAGGTCATCGTTTCATGTCTCCTACCAACGGGTATGTAACAGCTGTAGTAATGCATATATATGAGAATGCCAATGTTTAAAAAGCACCATAAAGTGGAGTGGGAGGTTCCTCTCTAGCAGGTGAATCAGAAAGGAAGAAATGAAAACAGTTGTTTATTTCTCCCTTAACTTCACCTCACATCTGTTTAGACTACTACTAAAACCCACAGAAAGCTTTCTGTGACTAAGCACACTACACTTTCTTCCATATTCGTCAGCATGTCTCAGACGAGACATCTTTTATCCTCAGTGAAGATACAAAACCGTGATTAAAAATATCTAGAACTGGAAATTCATCCACCAGACACTTCTTACCATGCTGTACTTTTTAAAAGGAGCTATAGTCAAAGAAAAGAGACTTCTGATCTTATGATAGACTCTTAAAGGTAAAAGCACGAAACTTCAGTAAAACTCATTATCACAAACAAGCTCACATTTAATTAAAGAATTTTGCCTGCTTGTCCCTAGGCCTATTTGATATTCTGCAAAAACCTGCAAGTTGTCAGTTTGCATTCCAAAAACACCTTAATAGAGTTGGTCATCCAAAATTGTTATGAATAGCATAAAATAAAACTTATATAATGGGAAAGTTCACGATAGACACATAGCACAGTTACCTGCTAAATATTTTCATATTTTCAAGCCTGTGCAGTAAGACTGCACATTACATTAAGTATCCTAAAATATGGCTAAAGGACAATCCCACAACAAAAAATTAAATTGTGATCACGCAGCTGACATTAATTCCCAAATTAGCTAACAATTGCTCACCTCAGTCTAAAGGATGAGTTGATCTTTGGTCGCAAGCCACCATTTTC
The DNA here is from genome assembly GCA_035221455.1 of Xenops minutus. NCBI lineage: Eukaryota > Metazoa > Chordata > Aves > Passeriformes > Furnariidae > Xenops > Xenops minutus. The sequence continues at coordinate 89,726,505 of JAWWEE010000074.1, read as the reverse complement.
AAACAGTTGTATATGTTGCTGATTATTTGCATGGAGCTTCCAACTTATACATATTGGGTTCCTCACAGAACGAGGGCTGTCCTTTTGCTCTTGAAGCCCTTCATCCTCTGTTTCACTGGATCCATCTACCACTGCTTGGAGAAACTTTTTGAGCCTGGTAAGTACATTCAACCTCCACTGCTGAGAAGTTACTCTGCGATTTGGGTTAACAGAGAGCATCCAGGAAAGTTTGTCCCTGCTTTTCAGTCTTTTTGAGAGTTGCTGGTGAGAAATAAGCTCTACAAAATTCTTCAACAATATAACGCTGCGGTCTGTAAGAAGAGCTGGGTATGCTTCCAATAAAACGTCCAAGACTTTCAATGAATCCTCCTGAATTCCCTCACTGATATGAGTCATGGCACTAGAGAGATGGGCACTTACCAAAGGAAAGAATGGAGTAATCTGTTCCGCTCTTATTTTTGAAGCCAAGAACTGCAGCAGGTGAACAGCTGCTCTTCTGACACCAGAATCTTTGTCTGTAAACACAGCAGCCACCTCACTTATTATATTTGAAAGGTGTGCATCAATTAAAACTGGATACTGAGACAGGAGTTCTTTGAGTCCAAGAAGTGCATTATGCTTAACCCCAGGACTATAGTGATGCATCTGTGAAAGCAGGTCCTAAAAGGAAACAAACATACATACTTGCTATCATTATTATTTGAAGCCCTTTAAACTTCCCCCATCTATTTCCAGCATTTTTCTTAAACACTCGAAAAATACAGAATCTATTCTTATGATGTACTGTTGTTCATAACAGCAAAATATGTTCAGAAGAAACATAGTGCTAATTTAAAGCACAACAGTAAACAAGTTACCAGAATTCAATGACAGGAAAAACAAGATAGTATGACTTGTCCTTCAGGTCATTAGATACTCCTCGTTCTTAAGTTTATGCACGACCCTACTGACTCAACAGAGGGATGATCAAAAGTAAGTCCTCCCACTCTTATTCTCAAAAGTAGAACTATGAAATCTCAGCCTCAACAGCTTTCTTCAGTTTAAGCACAGAGTTGCAAGAGACAGAAGACAACACAAAGGATGGAAAACAAAACCACCCCTTAAAGAAATACAAGATTCCTTAAAAACATCATTTCAGGAAACCAACTTCTTAATCTTAAAACCCTGTCTTTAAGCCATGATCCAAGACTTTCAAAAATCAAGTGTTAATCCCAGATACTTAGATCAATGTGCAACTGGTTTTTCATTCTGACGAAAACCTTTCCCTTGGGTTACATGTTGATCCAGCAAATTGAGTCATTAAATTCATGGGTCAGATTATTGTCAAGAACAAGGCTGTATTCAGATACCCTGCTGGAGTTTTCTTTAAATACATATTTTTCCTTAAACTCTGGTAAACAGAGTAAACCTAGACAAATGACAAGTAATTTTCTGTAATTTCAGAATGTAATGTCACACTCTACCTTAATGTTAAGTTTTCTATTTTGTGTAGGAAGCACTCCATCTTCTTTAAGCTGCTCGGGAATTTGTATGGCCTTTGTTCTGAAGGTAGTATCAGTTGCATTCTCTAGTTTAGGCTTTTTTTTCCCAACTTTAAATTTCACTTTCTGGAAATCTTCCTGATGTTTCCTTTTTTTAGTCATTCTGATTCTCTGCAAAAAGATATTAAAAATTTTAATTTTATTAAATACACAACAAAAACAACGTTTCCACCACTGAGAAGCAACTTCCTAACAAAGGCTAGTGTTTTTATTCCTTTTCTCTATGCATAAACCAGTGTCCACTCTTGAGATCAGATGCTAGACTAAACAGTCCTGCAGACTGATTCTGTGCAGCTGTTGTTCTAGTGTCCAGAAAACATTCTGCTCCTCCTTTGGCTGTCTTTGCTTTCAGAACAGCTTTACTGAAAAACATCACTGAAATATCTGCACCTGCCACTGCTTTATCAGATTTAAGTTGCTGATTTCGTTTTGTTTTAAAAAGTTCCTGCCAACAAAGCAACTTTTTACGTAATTGATTCTTGTCAAGTGGAGGAGCTCAGCAAATTGCTTTATTTCATTTGTACATTGCTTACCCAAGTTCATCACTAACAGCACACAGACTGCACAGGTACAATCATGGGTTTAATCAAACCTTCACCAATAACAGCATGGCACAAGAAACCTAAGAAAACTTCCACTGAAAAATCCAGTCTGTGCATTTAAAAATGGTAACTAGAAGAAGGGGGGGAGTGGGTGAAGGAAGAGCCTAAATGGGCACACATACAGAATAAATAAAAAGAGATTAAAAAATAAAGTCATATTTAATAAGGCGTAAGAAATAAGGTAGTATGAGTCACTATACTTCTAGACATAGTAGAATAGAGGTACAATAACCAAAGTAAATTAAAACCCACAGAAGTTTCTAAATGGCTTTTTGGCTCTGATTTATCTGCTTGGATATTGAAGCACTCTTCCTTCTACCAGGTTAAAAAAAAAAAATCAATACACCTAAAAACCCCAACAAACGCCACACTACAGGATCTCTTATTTAATTTTCGGGGCGGGGCGGGGCGGGGCGGGGGGGGGGGGGGGGGCCGCCGCCGGGGGGGGGGGGGGGGGGGGGCCCGGCCGCGCCGCCACAACCCTTCCCCTTCCCCCGCCACCGCCTCCGCCCCCCGCCGGCCGCGCCCGCATGACGGAGAAGAGGGGGAAAAAAATAAAAAATAAACCCCCAGGGCGCTCCCCCCGCCGCCTCGTCCTCGCCCTCCTCCTCCTCCCCGCGGAGAGCGCGGCGCGGCGCGGCCCCTCCCGGCGGGCGCGGGCGCGGGCGGAGGCGGAGGCCGGGCCGGCCGCCCCACACCGCCCCGCTCCGCTCCGCTCCGCACGCACCTCCGCGTCGCGGCCCTTGTTCTTGAAGCTCTTGATGCGGTGGCTCTCCAGGCCGGCGGCGGCGTTCTCGGCCATGGCGGCTCTCCGTGCCTCTCTCTCTCTGTCCCTCTGTGTGTGTCCGTCGGTCCGTCCCTCCCTCCCTGCCGGCGGCGGCTCTTGCGGGGCGGCTCTCCCGGCGCTCCCTCCCGGCGGCGGCTCGCGCGAGGGGCGGAGGGAAACGGGGGGGGGTGGGGGGGCCGCTGGCGGGCGCGCGCCGTTGCTGAGTGACGGGAGGGGAGGGGCGGGCGCCGTCCAATCGCGACGCGGCTTGGCAGCCCTGGCCACGCCCCCTCGCCGCCATGTTCCCCCGCGCGGGGCATTATGGGGCGTGTAGTCCCGGCGAGAGGGGCCGGGCGCCACGCACGTGGAGCAGCGGGAGCGGCCGGGGTGCTGATCCCGGCACTGCTGCCCCTGTGGAGCCACAGAATCACAGAATCACAGGACGGGTAAGGCGGGAAGGGTCAGCTCGTCCAGTCTGCCTGCTCAGAGTCTGCCCAGAGCACATGGATTTGCATGCGGACGGTTCTTGAATACCTCCTGGGCAGCCTGTTCCAGTGCACGGTGACCTGCGCAGGGAAGAAGTTCTTCCTCGTGTTCCAGTGGAGTTTGGTGTGCGAGTCTTCCCAGAGCACATGGCACATGATTTGCATGCGGAGAATTCTTGAATACCTCCTGGGCAGCCTGTTCCAGTGCACGGTGACCTGCACAGGGAAGAAGTTCTTCCTCGTGTTCCGGTGGAGTTTGATGTGCTTCAGTTTCTGCCTCTTGTCCCTGGCACCACGGAGCAGAGCCTGGCTCCATCCTCTTGACGCTCCTCTTTCAAATACTTAGAGACATTGATGAGGTCCCCTCTCAGTCATCTCAAGCTGAACAGGCTTACCTCCTTCAGCCTTTCCTTGGAAGAGGGATGCTCCAGTCCCTTAATCCTCTTCATAGCCCTCCACTGGACCTGCTCCAGGAGCTCCATGTCTCACTTGTACCCAGGACACAGCCCTCCAGATGTGGCCTCATCAGGGCTGACTGCTGGGGCAGGGGCAGGATCACCTCCCTTGACCTGCTGGCAGTGCTCTGCTGCCAGAGTTCTGCGGGCCTTCTTGTGCCACAAGGGCACATTGCTGGCTCATGAACACACACTGTGCAAAAAAGCCCGACCTGGGAAAAGGGAATCCAAAGCTTTGCCAACACGGCCTTCATACGGCATGTGCACATGGCATAATGCAGAACACAAAGAGTCTCTGCCAGCCCAGCAAATCATCCCCAGACTGTCAGATTTATTGCACCATCACTCTCCAAGTTTTTAGTGCAGCTGTGGGCATGGTTGGACAGACTGCAAACAGACTCAGGACCTCCAGATCAATGGCAGCCTGAGCACAGCAGCTTGGGTGAAATACAGGGCCTTGAAGTTACACCTGGAATTTCCAGGCTATAAAAGAGGATGTGTGGGGGTGATGTATTTGTAGACAGTGGCAAGCATTGATCTAACACTTTCCATAATGCAGTGTTATTTCTTTGGAAGAAAAGTATCCAAAGATCCCAAAATAACGAAAACATATTCAAATTTAGCTCTTTTTGTACCACATCAGGTTCTGCAACAGACCCTTATGTCTATATATAAGCTTTTCACAGACCTCTTTCTCTTTCAGAGACTTTCCCTCTAATTGACAGCTCAGCTTTTTAATTGCCTTCCCCCAACCCCTCTTCATATCATTCAAATGACTTTAACTTGTAACTCACAGTTCTGGCAAAACAAGGCTTGCAGCCTGATGGAGATGACTAAAAATCTTGAAGACTAATGCTCTTCTTCACTGTCATTCAGCTGCCTGCCAAATGTTCTTATCTGAGGGATCAATATAGCATTTCCATCCTTCTCTTTTCCAAGTAGTTTCAGCTCCCAATGCACATTCTTCTGTGCCTTTTTCCATCAGGTTTATCTAGGTGTGCTGCACCATTGTTGCTAGCAATGGAAGAGAAGGAGGAGTCAGGAGCACGTAAAGCCCAAATGGCATGACCGATGTGACCGGTGTTTGTCAAGATCACTAATGTCAGAGATGGTTTCTAGGCTCTGGCACTCGCTCTTTTGGAGGAGAATTGGCTCCAGCTGTCCAGCTGTCTTCAAGAGAGTTGCTAAAGCAGATTCAGCAGCTGAGAACTTTGTTTTACCCACCAATGAAGGTAGCCGTAGGTGCCAGCTGTGGCTTACTCGAGCCTGGTAGGACATTAGAGCAATGCCAATGTGATTCCTGCTAGGCAGGGGTGTTGCAGTTATCCTCTGGAGGAGTTGCTCACCCATACCACAGACAAAGGAGTGTTGTTGTTCAGCACTACCCACTGAAATCTGAGAGGTGAAAGGAAAACTTGCAGCTAAAAAAATTGAGTGTCTCCAGTCTGGGACAACTCAATTTACCAATCTGTAAATCTCTACCCGTTCCACCAGGTAGGATTTATCGATTCAGTAATCTTTTCTTTCTCATTCCTTCCTATCCATGATATAATCCTTTCAGAGTTTCGATAAGGCATTTCATTAGTCTTAGCAGACATTCAGGAATTGAACACCTCTTAGAGCTGGGTGAAAGTTTGCTTGGTTTTACTGCTTGAATAAAGCTTCTTGGTGGAGCTCCTGACTTGATAATTAACGTTACATGTAATCAGACAGACAACACTTTGATGCAGTTAAGCAAATACTGCTTTTTGGCACTGTAATTAACAGCACTACTAAAACACAAGGACTTTGCTACTTTGAAAATAGAACAAACCATGTGGTTTAGGGTGGCCATTCTTCCTCACTATATGAGTTTTGTAACAATTTGTTCATGTTGCCAAGACCTGCAAGATATGTGTGAGGGCCATGAGCACAATAATAGGATTTACTGATCCTGAGCAGCCTCCCTGCGCTCCGTTTCAGCTCCCTGCCCCAGCAATGCTGCAGTGGTGCCAGTCTCCAGCTCCACTACAGCACTGGCCTGAACGTGCAGGCAGATGTCCTGGCTGGGCTGATATGCGCCCCTGGGTGATGGAAAAGGGTGAAGGGGAGCAAAAGAGGGTGGCTAGGGCCAGTGAGGTCCCTAGGTGCCTTCAGTGCCCTGACAACATAAACTTAGCAGCTTAAAGAGCTATAGGGAGGAAAGATCTTTCGTAATTCAAGGGTGTGGGACAATAAGAACTTTTCAGGTGTTCCATTACTGAACAGAGTTGAGTAGTGCTTGTTTCTGGGATGACCTGTTGGCTTCAGCAAAACTGAATGAACCCAGGAGATGATATTGCCATAAGTTGGGAAGTGCACATGATCAGCTCAGGACTCCACCCTGCAGTTCCAGAGCTAAAGGTTTGCAGTCAGTGATTTTGTCTGTATCCACCAGTCAATACAGCTGCAAGAAAACCGGCATGTAAAGGAAATTTAATTAATCTGAGTCATCTTCTTGCTGGCAATCCCTCCAAGAAGGATTGAGGAGATTTAGATGCAGTGCTTTAAGATGCAGTCCCACCCTGCTAATGGATGTTAGAAGACGAGGCAGGAGAGACAAATAAAACATGTGTCAGCTACTCAGCCTCTGTTCATAGCCATGAACAAAAAAACCTGTGGGGTGGAGGAGGTGTTGATGCCTCCCCAGGCAAGGAGTGGGGTGGCTGACGATTTGGTATCATCTTAAACCACTGCTGCTGGCTTGGCAACAAACCACCTGTCAAGAACCACCTGTAAAATCATGCCATTTGTAATCACAGAAAGATACAAGGTTTGCTACTTAAGCTTAAGCTGTTACCTAGACCACTCATGGGTCTCATGTCTTGCTTCCTCATCTCAAAATGAGATACCTAAGCATTTCTGTTTTGGGATGCATGACAGCTGTAACCACGTGTTACCACTGGCACGGCAGAATGAGAGAATGCCTTTTTTTCCTACCAAATATGTGACTGCTCATGTGCTCTCTAACTCTCAGCAGACGTTAACTTTCGTGCCTTGCTTTCCATCATCTGTTAGAGACAGCGTGACTGGCACAGGCTCAGACACTTGCATGGCTGGGGTCCCTGCCCTGATCATCTGTAGCCTCTCCCCACCGTATGTACAGCCCTACAACAACTGGCTGAGCAGTGTCTCATTGGGTGTTGCTCTCTTTAAAAAAAGGGGTGAGTAATGCATAAAGTAAATTAAAGCAATGCCTTTGACACTCATTTTCCCTTAAGGTATATGTATTGTTTTGGTGGGACCATTAATGCATGTTTGTAGTTCCCTCCATCACTGAAGTAAAAAATTTGTCTTCGTAGGAAAAGGGTCATGTTTTTACGTCATCATAACTAAGGCTTCGTAATGAATGTGAGGTAAATCCTGGTGAAGACTCCAGCTTTGTCAAGGGCTGCCAGGAAATGTCTCGTACAAAGATCCACACCCCCAGGTCAGGAAACCCCTAACCTGAAAATGGTTGAAAATTGGGAAAGTGCTGAGGGAAACATCACCTTTTTTCTTGTTCTTATGCTTTTCTTAAAGCATCCATTTACTGGTCACTGTTGGAGATGCAATACTGAGTAAGACAGGCTTTTGGTCTGACTTAAAATAGTCCTCATATTCACAGCAGAAAGTTAGTGCTCAATGAACCATGTCAGTATGAATTTGACATCTGAATACTCTCAGAGTACAGTGCGGTCCTCCAGTTTCAAAACAGCAGGTTATGGGTGTCACCTGGCTGTCCTGTTGCTGCTTTGTCCCTTTCATGCCAGGGTCTGGATTCTCCAGTCACCCATGCTGGAGGCAGCTTACCTTGTGCCAGACTCTAGTCTGAGGTGAAAACAGCTGCTTTTTTTGGAAGAAAACTCCAGCCGCTTAGGATGGTGCACACAAGGAAACCCTCTCTGGCTGCAATGAGGCTACGTACCTCATCAAATTGGCTCTCTGATGTCCTTTCCCAGTCTCTCAACAGTGTCTCAGCAGACCTGACTGTCTGAAATACCTCTCTGCAGCAGTGCACCTTATCCCACTATAGGCAGCACAGTCAATGGCACTTTGAGAGAACAAGCATTTCCAGTGGGCTGTCAGGAGATGTGTGGACTGGTACAGGGCTCAGGGAAATGAGGATCGTCCTCAGTACATCTGTGCCTGGACCTGTCCCAGAGAGCCGCACTTTCTGCTGGGAGAGGTCTCTTCTGGGAAGCAACACAGAGAGCTGGTGAAGGAGCCAGCATGAGGCTGTCTTTGGAAGAACCAGTGAACAGCCCAGGGTCAGGATTTATAAATGCCTCATTATCTGCAGACGAGGAACAGAAGCATTGAGGGAGCAGCTGGCTAGTCTGCCAGCATTTCCAGAATCTGGGGGACATTGTTAGTGAAGGAGGAACCGTAAAACCTCTGGTTATTCTTAGGCCCTCTGTGTTCTGTCTGAGCCAAGTTGCTGTCTCAGCATCTTTGTCCACACTTTGACTGGGAGAATTAGGTTCTGCTCCTTCTGATTCAGAGCATCACTTCCTTGTCCACTATTCTCATAGAAAATCCCAGAGTAAGTATGCAATAGTTGCTCATCTTGTGCTGTTTCCCGCTGTCAGGCAGCTCCACACAAGAGCTGGTGAGCTGGTGTTGAGGGTGACAGTAAGATGGACAAGGAGTAGGGGGTTCATGGACAAGGACCTGCTGCTATAGTAGCCAAGCAAGAAGGGCTTGGTTGGGTGATGGTGGCTCAGTCAATAGCCCAATCACCAGACAAGACCACAGTGACAAGGCAAGTCCCACATCATGTCTGGGTCCAGACCGGTGAGCTATATGGCCAGGCATGGGGATAGCTGCAGTGTAGCTCAGGCAGAGATCAAGGGCAAGAGCCCTACTTAAAAGCAGTCCCTGAGATAAGGGGAGTGAGTCCTTGCCAAGGCTTCTCACAGCTTGTTCTCAAACAGCTCTTTGATTCAAGGCCAGGCAGCTGCACTGTCAAAGCTGGCCTTGGGCCCAGGCAGCCCAAGCCCCAGGAGGAGGGGGGTGTGCTCAGGGCCTGGGCACCCACCTGGAGCTGAAGACATCCCTTTCTCCTGATGTCTAAGCTCCAGGCAGCCACAGAACCAGACAGTTATGGAGACTTACATCAGCTTTCCCAAATTTGAGATAGATGATGATCAGGAGCCAGAATGTCATCCTGCCCAGAGGATCGAAGCAGAGCTACTGAGATACTGTTTGCAGAGCCATGGATTCACCAGCCTCTAGGCTTTGGCCTTGGGATGTAGGTGCTTAGGAGGCTGGGCTGGGCTGAGCTGGGCTGTGCCACAAACAGCAAAACCTGGTGGGCTCGCTGTTTTTTCTGGTAGGAATTGCTCTGGGCAGTCTTCTCCACAGCTTGGAGCCTTTGGCAGGCTGGAGATGCATTGGTTGAAGTCCAGTCACAGGCCAGGAAATCCCTGGCACAGGCAATGCTGCACCGCAAGGAAATATCAAAGGAATGCAGTTTACAGAAAAGATCCCTAATGACCTGGGAGTGATTGTCTACAGGATGGCTCTCTTAATTTGTATTTCAAAGTCAATAATTCAATTGGCATAATTGAGAGTTTTGTCTTATTGTCATGGCCGTGCACCTGCAAGCCCTGCTACGATGGTTTCCCATGAGTGAGATGGCCACCAGTGTGAGAATCCCTGTCTTTTTCCACATGCTGTCCTATTCCTTGCCTTGCTGCATCCTCTGGGCAAAAGGGCTCCTCATGCAAGCTGTGAAGGCTGCACAAGGTGGAGAATGTCATGGTGGTTGAGGGAAAGCCTGTCTTTGGAGCCCTGGGACTCACATCAGCTACCCAAAGCCCCTGTACCCCATCCTGCAAGAGTTGTGGGTCCAGGTGGAGGTTACTGCTCTCCTGTAAAGAGGTGGCCACTGGAATCAAGGAGACAACTGCCAGCAGCCACAGTGCATATTTCAGTCTGTACACTCTAGCATGAGGAGGATCCACCCCTCACAAACCATGTGGCCTTACCTTGAAGACTGTAGGTGAGCTTGAAGCAACCCTCTGTTCTGATCCTCATCAGCATCACTTGCAGCAGGGTGATAGTATTGCACATTTCCGTGTGGTCAGAGTGTGTGCCCAAGATGAACAACGGAGAGCTGGGTGTGCTGTCCAGGCCTGGTGTGGGTGAGGTTCAGAAGGGGACACACAGTTCTGCTGTCACAGCCCATGGCCTGTCTCTCACAGAGGAATTGAAGCTTCTGCCAACCAGCCTGCACACCCACCTCAGGTGGACTATGAAACACAGGAGAGCCATGGTTGGCTCTGGTTGGTCTTCCAGAGACAACCCAGACTGAAGAATTTCATTTCAGGGAACACTTTTGGTGTCTCTGGAGTGCTGGTAGACTGCCAGGTCAGGCCTCAGCTTGCAAGCTCCTTTGTGCTGACAACCACAAGCAATATAAGATTTCAGAGAATCACAGAATATCCTGAGTTGGAAGGGACCCATAAGAATCACTGAGTCCAGCTCCTGGCCCTGCACATCAGACAACTTCTTGTATTTTGGCAGCATGAGGGAAGAAGATGGCTCTTCTCTTGTAGCCTCTGGTTTGGTGGCACTGGAGGATCACTTCTGAAATAACCTAACTGCAAGCTTGGAGCTCTGTTGTTGGAGTGACCTTCATCAGCTCCAAATCAATAATGCAAAGCTGTAGTGACAGCTTCCTAAACACCATGGTGCTGGGTCACTGATGTTTTGAAGAGGTAATGAGTGATACACATTAACTGACACATGAATGGGAAATAGTGGTTTGATCAACCATAGTCAGATGTGTTAAATATATGGGGTCTTACGTCCAAGAATTCTCAGAGAGCTGGCTGATATTGCAAAACCAAGAGAGATGATTTTTGAGTGGTCTTGGGAATCTGGAGAGGTACCACCTGACTGGAAACTTAGCAAACCTGATTTCCTTTTACGGCAAGGTAACACACTCAGTTGAATAAGGGAAGCCAGTGGATGTAATCTCTTTGGACTTCAGTAAAGCTTTCTATACTGTCTCTCACAGGATCCTTCTGGACAAAATGTCCAGCACAGCTGGATAAACACATCCTGTGGTGAGTGAGCAATTGGCTTGCAGGTCGAGCATAGGGGATAACAGTGAATGGGGTGACATCAGACTGGTGACCTGTCATTAGTGGGGTTCCACAGGGCTCCATCTTGGGCTCTGTGCTCTTCAACATCTTCATAAATGACTTGGACACAGGACTGGAAGGGATACTGAGCAAGTTTGCCGATGACGCAAAACTCAGAGGAGCTGTTGACTCCCCTGAAAGCAGGGAGGCCCTGCAGAGTGACCCTGACAGATTAGAGGGCTGGGCAATCACCAGCCATATGAAGTTCAACAGGGGGAAGTGCCAGATTCTGCACCTGGAACAGGGCAATCCTGAATGTTCATACAGACTGGGGAATGAGATGCTGGAAAGCAGTGCCGTGGAAAGGGACCTGGGGGTCCTGGTCAATGGCAAGTTGAATCTGAGTCAGCAGCACCTAACCTGTCAGCTCAAGAAGTGTTTGGATGATACTTTGAGGCAGATGTGTGACTCTTGGGGGTAATCCTGTGCAGGGCTAAAGGTTGAATTCGATGATCCTTGTGGGTTCCTTCCAACTCAGCATACCCTGTGATTCTGTGTTTAGCTAGCACAAGTGTGAATAAACAGCACATTACCATCTGTATTGGGTTTCCATGGCAAGGTTTTGGTAGCAGGGGGCTACATGAGAAATTGGCATAAGCTTCCCCTGTGTCAGAGACAGGCAATGCCAGATGCCTTCAAGATGGACCCACCAATGGCCAAGGGTGATCCCAGCAGCAATGGTGGAAGTGCCTCTGGCACAACAGATTTCAGAAGGCGGAAAAAATCCTGAGAAACTGCAGCTGGAGAGTGGAGTGAGAATATGTGAGCGGAACAACTCTGCAGACATTAAGATCAGTAAAAAAGGAGGGGGAGGAGGTGCTTCAGGTGTCAGAACAGCTTCCTGTGCAGCCTGTGTGGTGCAGACCATGGTGAGGCAGGCTGTTGCCCGGCAGTCCATGGAGGAGCAGGAAGGAGTCTGTGACCCCGTGGGAAGTCCATGCTGGAGGACACTCCTGGCAGGACTTGTGGACCTGTGTACTTGTGACCCCATGGGGACCAATGCTGGAGCAGTCTGTTTCTGAGGGACTGCACCCCATGGGAGGGACCCACACTGGAGCAGTTCATGAAGAGCTGCAGCCTGCGAGGAACTCACACTGGAGAAGTTCATGGAGAACTGTCTCCCATGGGAGGGACCCCATGCTGGTGCATGAGGAGAGTGTGAGGAGTCCTCCTGCTGAGGAGGAAGGAGCTGCAAAGACAATGTGTAATGAACTGACTGCAGCCCCTATTCCCCATCTCTCTCCATTACTGGCAGGGGAAAGATAAAGAAAATCAGGAGTGAAGTTGAGCCTGGGAAAAATGGTGGGGTCTGAAGAAAGTGTTTTAGGATTTGGTTTTATTTCTCATTACCCTGCTCTGGTTTTATTTGCAATAAATCAATTTCCCCCAGTTGAGTCTGCTTTGTCTGTGACAGTAATTGGTGAGTGATGTCTCCCTATCCTTAACTCAACCCATGAACCTTTGTTCTATTTTTCTCCCCCCTATCCTGCTGAGAAGGGAGAGTGATCAAGTGACTTGGTAGGCACTTGATGTCCGTCCAGAGTCAACCCACCGCATGATCACAAAGCATGATGACCTTTTTCAGATATCGGTATGTATTAGCAATACACTTTTTCTCCTAAACACAGTTGCTGAGAGCTGAAGACTTACATCTGCACTGCAGAAAAAAGGCATTCTTTTAACAGATGTATCTCAAAGGGGAATTGCAGTGACACTAAAGCCTTCACTTGATCTAATTTCACTAAATAAGACTAAGAATTTTTCTTGTGTAAGCAAAGACAATTTAACGCAAATAATTGTGACAAACAGTGCAAAGGTTACTGAGGTGCATCTGGGGTTCTTCTGGTTCCATTGCCCCCTGCCCCCCATTCCTTTATCCCAGCAACACAACATGCATTTGCACTCTGTGTGCATGTTGTGCAACTGGTGCCTCCCTGCACCCACCCCAAGCAGGCTGTTTCTGTCCCTGGTTAATGCAGTTCTGATTACAGCATCCTTAGAAAGGCGGATTTTCTTTCGTGTTCTCATATCCAAGTATTAACCTGCTCTGACATCGCTTCATTTGCCAGAGCTGATAGCACAGCTTGAGATCGCTTCACTGCAGAGATTACACAGAGGCAGATTCCAATAACTTCTGTTCTGCAAAACAAGTTCTAGTTTCTACTCTGGTGTAAGTTTATATATGTATTTATATTTATTCTCTCTCTCTGTATAATAGCTTGTCTTCCTGCAAAGATAAGAAAGTCATGGGTGCAGTTCTGTGTGAATCTGGAACAAGAGACACTTCCTTTTGTGTGCCTCAATGGAAGAAAATTCAGCTGTAGTTTTGATTCTGGTACCAACACATACCCACTGCAGCTGACTACTGCCACCATCTCCTGCTCCTTTGAGGAGATGTTTTGTGTATTTAAATCTGACTATACATTTGGTACCAGGCTGTTATGAACAATATCTAATATCCTTCTTGTTTTGGTAACTACAATATTTAAGAAGTCACCAAAGTGGCGAGTCTCTGTCCTTACACATTGAAGATGGTTTCACATGATTATTGGCAGAAATGGCAATTTTATTTTAAAACCTCCTGTGATCTGATCTCAGGATCTATTTGGATCCTCAGTCCCCATGGCAATAGCTTCTCAAATCCTGAAAATAACAATGTGCACAGTTATTTTGACTGAATAAACCAGATGCCGTGTATGCATAAGGCTCAGCATAAGGGTGCATGCTTGCAGGGAGGGGGCTTAGTTTCAGTCATGAAAGTAAATAGCTATTTTCCACGTGCACACAGAGGTCTGCCCTGCTTGGTCAGATGTGTCATGTGAGGGAGGGACATTTCTACATTGTCACTTTTTAAAGCAGGCCTGCATCCACCCTTTTGAATGGCTTTCTGATGATACCTCGTGTGGTGGACATGCACTGGGACCCCTCTAGGCATCACTTTTCCCAGTAAAACACTGAAATGGCACCACAGAAGAGGAGAGGGAGAAAAATGTATTCTAGCTTCATTTTGTATATTCTTGTGTACCCCAGTTGGACTGGAGCTGTTAACCAAAATGGGAAACCTTGTGAGTTGTTTTAGTTAAGAATAGAAATTTGTTTTCATCTTTGTTGCTGCCTTAAGTGTTTGAAGATAATGTGCAATGAAGGAAGAATCAACTACACAGTCAGCTTCTTTACTCACTGCTCTCTGCCGTTCTGATGGACCTTGATGCTATCCTTTGAGGGTGCTCCAGCAGGACTGTGACTGGGTGGACCTCTTCCTACAGGCCAAGAGGTACCATGTGGACCTTCTCTCCTGGTTGCCCAACTCAGCATCACTCCTGGAGCCTGTCTCCTATGTAATCCTTACAAAGGAGTGCCAGGAGCTGTCAGGCGCCAAGTCCATCAGGAAGCTGGGCACCATTTACCATTGGTGCTCACCTGCTGGCTGGTGTTCAGCTCCTCACAGCCTCACCCAGGTTGTTGTGTGGAGGATGTTGAGACAGCTGGACGGACCTGCACAAAGATTTGTTCACAAGGTCTGTAGCTGATGACATGCATTGATTTCAGTGGTAATAGCTACTTTTTGGGAAAGATAAAAAAATAAAAGGGGAGAAACAGAAGGGAAGGAAATCTCACCCCCATGACCTGTTGGGAGGAGAAGGAACAGGAGGTCTCCAGAGGAGTGTCCTCCCCTAAGCATCCTCTCTTCTGACATCTGTCACCTCTTTGCAGACAAATTTCCCATGGTAAGTATATGAGGGCTTTGGGGGTTTTTTTAACCCACTCAAACTCACTGCTTGTTGGACTTGATGACCTCAGAGGTCTTTTCCAATCTAAATGATTCTGTTCTCTAATATAAGCTAAGAGAAACAGCCCAGGAATAGGAAAAGAGATGGGAAGGGAAGGTGATTCTCACACTGGTGTCTAACACTTCTCATGGGAGGCTGTCATAACAGGATTTGCAGGTGCAGGACCTTGACAGTAAGACAAACCCAACATGGGTTGATAAGGCAAAACCCCTGACCAGGGGCTTAAGAAAACCCAGCAGCATGGCAGGGAGGCATGGAACAGTGAGGAGGCTGCAGGGCCCCAGGGAGGAGCTCTTCATGTCACACCGGTTGAGGCACTTCAAGCTCCGCATGGCACAGAACAAAGCTGTGGCATGGCTGAGAAGCACACGCAGCTGGGAATGTTCCCAGTTGGAGCTGTACAACTCTAAATTGTCTCTTTTTATTACCACAACCAGCAGAGCGGGTGACGACAGCGACTTGCTACAATGACATCTCTCCAGCTGCAAGTGAGCTTGTTCAAATGCAAGTGTCCTCAGCCTCTTGCTTGAGTCTCACAGGCCAGCTGGCACAATGGCATCTCAATGCATCCCATGGGATTTGGATGAGGTGACTGAGGCCCCACGGCTCACTGGCCAGGATGGGGCAATGCCAGGTTCTGCACTGGACTTGCCAGGACCCTGCTGGAAGAAATTGGGGTCCATTAACTCCAAGCTCGGCATGGGGCATCTGGCTGCAGCTGGGACACATCACTGCAGCTGACTGCAATTCCTGTCCCTAGCATTCACTAATGGATGCTGTCATCCTGGGCAAGGACATCCAACCCACTGGTGAAACAGACTCACCAGCTGCTGTTTCCAGCAGTGGGAATTGAGCTAAGCCAGTACTGAGTTTGGCTTTGTCTTCAGAATGAGCCCAAGATGGAATTTTCATCTTTTCTTCACCAGTACAAGGAAAAGGGAAAAGTAAGTTGCAAGCAAGGGAAGAAAAATTCAAGGCATGGCAAAGGAGAAGAAAGGAGAACAAGGCAAAGCAAGGACAAAGCAAGCCAAAGCAAAATGAAAGATGGCGAAGTAAGGAAAGACAAGGCAAGGCAGGGCAGAGAAAGGTGAGGGGAAGGCAAAGAGAAGGCAAGGCAAAAGAAAAAGGAGGCAATAGCAAGAAAAGGCAGGAAAATGATAGGCGAGAAGAGTGAGGAGGAAAGAGGAAGGGAAGAAAGAAGGGAGGAAGGGAGGAGAAGAGGAGGGAAGGAGGGAATTAAGGGAAGGAAAGGAAGGAAGGGAAAGAAGGAAACTAATGACAAGCCCCGTAGTCCTACTTCATTGCTTGTCTCAAACTGCAGTGAATTTAAAGTGCAACCTCAGACAGCATAAGTGTTGGCAATGCTCTATCTAAGCTAAAGCATGATGATGACAGAGTACGAATAAAAAGTGTGAGTGTGGAGTAATTGGGAGGGCAGGGAGCTTTTTGTAAGCATTTGTTTGCAGATAGTTTTATGATGATTCAACACAGTTGATGTAAAATCTGGCTGAGTTGAACTGGGTGTCAGCCAGCCCGGTGTGGCTAATAAAATCTAGCTGAAATTGGTATTTTCTACCAATTTATTTACTTGAGGGGAGGGATGCTGCTTTTTGGGCTGGCATCCCTTCTGCCAGCCCAGAACCAGCCCTTGTGGTTCTGCTCCCCAAGGTCCCCCACCATGAGGGTTGGCAGTACAGGCAGTCGTCAGGCTGGTCATGAACCATGGGAAAAAGAGAAAAAAGAAGCGCGGTATTTGTGGTTTGGTTTATTTTTTTTCTTTTTCTCATGCTATTTTTCCTGCCCTCAGAAGAAACCACCAGGGCCTCCCAGAAATGCTCCAGCAAACCTGCAGCGACGCGACTCAGTATTTCCCCAGCTGCCGAGATAAAGACAAGCAGCGAGGAAAAACAACAGTGCTAAACCCCAGAACTCTGCAGGTCTTCTTCACCCACTTTGAAAAATGGCAGTGACAAGGGGCCTCTGTCTGGAGGGACTCCTGGGTGGGTTGCCCTCAGAGAGCCCCTCTGCAGACCCACGTTCTCCATCCTGCCCCTCAGACAGAGTGCTGCTCCCTTTGTGAAATGCTGAGCTGCTGTCCCCCTCCGCTCCGCTCATCGCCGCGTCCCTTGTCAGCACTCAGCAAGCTGATATTAAAACAAGAGGGAGGCCAAGTGGAAGAGAAACTGAAATCCTCCCTCCTGGCTGTCGGGAATTCCTTCCCTGGCAGAAAATCTGAACCAGATCTGCCAAAGTCCCCGCCGGATTTCTCTTCTTCCAGGTAATAAGTGAGAGTTCAGGTAAATATGTCAGTGCCGCAGATTTTAGTTTTTTAAATAATGTTGCATAGAGCATACTTGGTGAATCCCTGGCGTTGCTCTGTCGGTGTAAAAGTAATAGGGCTTCCTTGTGTTTGAAGAGATAACGATGCTCCAGGCTACAAAAGAAAACTGTGCTTTTTAATTTAATCTTACAGCCATGACAGCAGTGCAGGGGGTCTCTGCTCCAAATATGCTCAACCTGCAGTGACTGATGGCTGTAATATCTGAAACCTGGTAGGCTGCTTTGGGGAAAGTGCCAGAATAAGCATCTTTTGCTTACTACAGAGGCTCAGAAGACTGAGATACAGTTAGATGCATGTATCTGGTTTGGTAGCTAATAGTTTGGGGTTCTGTTCATAGTCTCACTTGGTGCTAGTGGTGGTTTGCTAATAATTACAGTTACATTTTTGAGTTGTATCAAACACGGGGAATATGTATTGGGGCCCTGAAGCTGGAGGGGAAATCCTTGTGGATTATAAGAAGGAAAAAAGACAATTCCCTCTTCACCTTCCTTTTATATTTAACTTTTGCTTTTAAAAGTTAAGGCAGAAATTACAAGATTTCTGTGCAGATCATTATAAACCTGTATTACTAGGATAGAGTGAGACATGGTTACATTTTTAAGTCTAGTAGAATTGCAATGCAGGAAGACAAATACAGCTATTAAAACTTCACCTCTTGGATATATTAGACCAATATACAAATGTTATTTGGAGCCATAGTTTTTGGAAGTTACTTATAGTGTTAAGGTAACAATAAATCCCTCATAGTGAGAATTATTTAGCATCTACATTTCAGTTCATTCCCCAAAAGAATGCCAAGAAGTGAAACAATGAATCAGAGGGCAGATGCCTTTCATCAGTTCTCCTTAATTGCTTCCCAGGTTGCATTTCTGGCGGATTGGCAGGAGACCTCTGCAAAAGGCACTCATGGTGATGAAAGATGCCATGGTGATGGGCACAGGAAACACCAGCAGCAACCTGGATAGCTGTCACAAACAAAGATCCAAACCTGTCTATTATAGCAGTGGTTTCTCAAGACGCCAGCCCTGTTCATCGCTCAGGGAATGGCTTTTTAACTCATCTGTGAGAAGCCAAAAACTGGTGAAGAGACCCACAGCAGGTGCCTGCTGCTAATGAGGCAGGGGCCATAAGTTGGACTGCTTCAAACTTAACCTGACTGTTGCCTTTTTTCCCTACATACCCTTCAAAATAATGTGTAATGCCATGTCAGTCCCTTGCTGAGTGGTGCCGCATGGGGTTTAACTCCAGTTTGTCTCTGAAGGCACAGTCTGCTTTGCTCCACGATCTGCCATGAATTTGGTGACACCAGGGACCTTTTTTTGCCACTTCAGCAGACCTCACACACTCGACATTCTTATCTATAGTATTTTGATAGCAGGATTCAGCAAACTCATGCCTCAGTCCTACAAATCTCTTCTTGAGCAGCAGGGAGCCAACACAGGACAGCAAGGAATCCAATTAGGGATCAAGTAATTAATTTTCCAGCATCTTCTTTTGTCTTTAGATTTAGCAGGCACAAGTCTTGTACAGGGTATTGGTGATCAGTATTGTTGCACTGAGTGTCTTCATGGTGAGTTTGGCTGGTGTGAGAGTTTTTTTGGACCCCTCTGATGGGTCCCCACAGCAAATTTCTCCAGGAAACACGGGAATGGCTTTGCCACTATGATAATGTTACTTTTCCCTTGCCATTCTTTCCTTTCTCCAACTTCTCCTTGAAATGATAGGGTTTATATTTAAGAAATCACACTCTATGATGTAAAAATGCCTGATCTTGACTTGGCTTACCCAGATCAGAAGCAGATTTAAGCGAAATCATAAGACCATCCCCTCTGCTTTTGGTATTTTGATTTAAGCTGGGGAGAAAGCATGAAGATTAAGGATTTAATTGTCTCTTTTAGCTACTGCAAGCCCGCTTGAGCAAGGAGTGTGGGTGGTATAGGCTATGCCCATCTTCTTCAGCCTCTTAACACAGATGCACATACTCTGGGGTCAAAGACTTTTTAAATATCCTCGACCCAGCAGAAAAGGATGAATAAAATATGAAATTATTAGCCATGAATCACAAATTCATTACTTTAAAGAGAAGACAGCGACCTTGGAAACTGCTGAGGGATGCAAGTCATCCTCTTAAAATCATTCGTGGCTCTTGGTGCAACACAGAATGAAAAGGTTAAATGAGCAGCGACGCTTGTTGAATTATACGAAAGTGGTTTCGCAACAGCATGACTGTTTCAGTGTGCCGAGTGTCTCCTGGTGACAGACACTGCAAACTGCTGACAACGTCGGATTTTAGGTGGGTTTACAAGGAAGACATCGGAAGACTTGTTTGAAACATCAGTGTGTCTGGGAAGGAAAGCTGGGAAAAGCTACGGCATCTTTTTGCCTCTTCTTTGGGTGACAAAAAAAGTGAGGTTATACAAAAATCACATCATTTTACCATATTTTGATAACTATATGCAGTCTCTTATCTTCTGTAAGCTGAGAACTTGTGGTTTACCCAAAAGAAAAGCACCTTCTCCAGGTTTCCATGCTTCCATGGATTAACGTCCTTCCTTGGATGCTGCCCCAAAAAGCACTACCTTCTCCTCTGAAGTTTTCCCCCCATAAGCATTGATGCCTCTGCTCCAGCCTCAACAGGTCACCAGGAAGGACATGGACCATGAAGCCCACCCCAGGTCTCCAGCAAGGTCACCCCTTCGTTGGAAAGAGGGCCATGGCCTGGGCTGTATCTCTGCTTGCGTGTATCTGTCAGCTGCCTGGATAAACCTATCAGCTCAGAGTTGTGTTATGTGTTTCCTTGATGGATCATTCTATAAAATCACCAAGAGATCCTGAGACAACCTGACACCTGTTATCAGCTGGAGGAGCAGATATTGCTTTGGAAGGCGACTTGGCAGGGGAAGGGAGGGTATTTTTCCCCAGCATTTTTTTCTCTGTGTGGTCACAGCAGGTTATTTGACAGTTGTTTAAACTGGCTAGAGAGTAATTGTTTTTCTTTCAAGTAAACCAAAGTTGAAATGAAAGAAAACTCTATGATCTTAAGGCTGCAGGCTAGAAGGGAGGGTGAGAGGGCAAGGCTATGTAAAATTACACTCTCTGAGAAAGTCACAGGGATTTAACTGCTTACAATCCCATTAGGCTTGTGCTGAAGAAGGCAAATCTGGTTTAAGTTGAAGGAGGGTCTCTGAAGCCTCTGCCATCGCAGAGAGCCTGGAGCAACTCCTGCCTGGCTGATACCTACAGGGGTCACTCAGTACTTGCTGGGCTGGCAGATACTGCCCTGTGCTGCCCTGCTTGCTCCTGTGGCTGGTCCCTCCATCCTGTCCCAATCATAGTTATTCAGCTGCAATAAAGCATTGCCCCAGAGCTGGAAACCTCCACCCCAAGGATTTACAGTTCTGTTTGTCCTCTCCAGTGTGCCAACCCTCTGGCAGCCAGTTTTTGGCCAACACAGTGGCCTGGGATGTTTCATGTTGGCTGTGAGGTGCCACAGGGCTGTCCCCAAAGGGCACTGATATGGCCTCCTGCAAAGGGAGACAATGAGCAGAGCTCAAGTCTTACAGGAAAACATGGATACCCTGCAATGATGTGCTGGGTCATGCCAGGTCAGGAGATGCCGGGTTGGGTGAGCTCCGACAGGTTTATGCAGGTATGAGGAGCATCACAGCAGGGTGTAGGGCTGTGTATTTTACACCAAGAGCCAGCTGGCCTCAAGCAAGGAGTTGAGCTGTGGAGTAGCAGGTTAATCCCTTGCGGGAGCAGAGATTGCACAAGTAATTTGGGAAGCTGAAAGCTGAACTCTGGTGGCATCAGTTGTGCCAAAGGAACCATAGTCACTCCCCATTTCATCAACGACACATTAAAGTGCTCATTTCTTCTGAGTAAGTAAAATCTCTTCAAGCCTGGATAAGCTAACATCAATCAATCAGTTCTGGAGTGTCTGATTTCATGGCTGTTTGCTATTTAACTTTAAAAAAATTTAAAATAACTAGCTAGGAATTTATCTGCATTTTTAATGTGCTAATTGAAGGAACACAGTACTTTTGTACCGATGGAGTTGTAGTTTAGTTAATTCTTTCTCAATATTAACATTCCAAGAAGCAAAACAAGTATCAAGACAAAAATCAAAAAGGCAAAGTGAAGAATATTTACACTATTGTTTGCCATATGCTAGTCTTTGAATGGCCATCACCATCCTTATTATTATGCATGTTATGATTAATGATTTGCTGTTTAATGTTCATCTTCAGGAATGCCCTGAGCTTATTTCTCAGGCTTCCCTTTCACAATTGATATGTCCCGAGGAGTTAATTGCTATGAAATTCAGTTGCAGGTGATGCATAGAAATTTCAGAAAATATGGAAATTAATTTCAGAATTCACAACGGATAAAGTTATTTGCAGAGTAGGCAAATTAACATTCAGTCATGATAAGACACTTTTGTTAGTATTTTTTTGTAGTTTTCTGTTCTGGACAGAGTACAGACTTCAGATGTCCTTGTTAGTATGCCTGCATGCCTCAGAAAACAGAAATTGCAGAACACTTCTATTTCTATTCTTACATTTTCCTCTCTCACTCTCTATTTAGGGGCTTCGTCTGCCTGTATTAACTGTAGCAGCATTAGGACAGGAAGGCTAGGTTAGCACAGCTGGCTGCCCTCTTAAGGCTCAAACTCAAGGTAAAACCCATTGCAGGTACCTGGATTTTTTTTTTTCTTCTCATGACTCAGCATTTTTTTTCTGATTTAAGACAGGTGACCACCTAGAATCGTAGAACTGTCTACTTTGGAAAAGAATTCTAAGATCATTGAGTCTAAATGTTAACCCAGCACTGCCAAGTCCCTAAACCATGTCCCTAAGTGCCACATCTACATGTATTTTAAATACCACCAGGGATAGGGACTCAACCACTTCTCTGTGCAGCCTGTTCCAATGCTTGACAACCTTTCTGTGAATAAATTTTTCCTAATATCCATCTAAGCCTCCCCTGAAGCAACCTGAGGCCGTTTCCTTTTGTCCATCAGTAGTTGCTTGGGAGAAGGGACCAACCCCCACCGCTACAACCTCTTTCCAGGTAGTTGTAGACAGCAATAAGGTCCCCCCTGAACCTCCTCTTCTCCAGGCTAAACACCCCCAGCTCCCTCAGCTGGTCCTCATAAGACTTGTGCTCTGGTCCCTTCACCAGCTTCATTGCCCTTCTCTGGACCTGCTCCAGCACCTCAATGTCTGTCTTGTACACAGAATTCAAGATGTGGCCTCATCAATGTTAAGTACAAGGGGATAATCACTGGCCTAGTCCTGCTGGCCACTCTCTTCCTGATACAGGCTATTGGCTTTCTTGGCCACCCGGGCACACTGCTGGCTCATGTTCAGCCGCTGCTGACCAGCAAACCCAAGTTCTTTTCCACTGGTCAGCTTTCCAGCCACTCTTCCTTGTGGCACTCTGTGGGATTATTGTGGCCAAAGTGTAGGACCCAGCACTTGGCCTTATTGAACCTCGCACAATTGTCTTCAGCCCATCGATCCATCCTGTCCAGATCCCTTTGCAGAGCCTTCCTGCCCTCCAGCAGATCAACACTCACATCCAGCTTGGTGTTCTCTGCAAACTGACTCAGGAGGCACTTGATCCTCTCATCCAGACAACTGGTAGAGTATTGAAGTGGACTGACCCCAGTATTGAGCCCTGGGAACACCACTAGTGATCAACTGGATGTAACTTCATTCACCATCACTCGGGGCCTGGCTATCCAGAGAGGTTCTTATGCTGCAAAGAGTGCGCTTGTCCAAGCCATAATAGTCAATTTCTCCAGGATAATACTGTGGGAAACAGTGTCAAATGCTTTACTAAAGCCCAGAGAGATGACATCTGCAGCCTTTCCCTCATCCACTACACAGGTCACCCTGTTATAGAAGAAGAGCATGTTGGTCAAGCAGGACCTGCCCTTCATAAATCCATGTTGGCTGGGCCTGATCCTCTCATTGTCCTATATGTGCCATGTGATAACACTCAAGGTGATGTGATCCATGTCCTTCCCCGGCACTGAGGTCAAACTGAAAGGCCTGTAGTTCCCCTCATGGTCCTTCCAACCCTTCTTGTAGATGAGTGTCACAGTTGCCAACCTCCCGTCAACTGGGACTTTTCAGGTTTGCCAGGACTGCTGGTGAATGATAGGTGAGGACTTCCACTAGCTCCTTTGGTACCCTTCGGTGGATTCCATGGTCAGCTGCAATGCCACACACAATCCCATCTCCCTTCAGAGTCCCACAGCAACCAATCATTGTTTTGCAGTGGACAGTACATTGCAGTGGACAGCACCACACCGAGGTGCACCAGAGGAGAATTTAGTGGCTGTGGTTAGCTCAACGCACAGTTCCTTAGCCTAAATCCAGAGCCATGAACCTCAAAATCCTGTGCAAGCTGCTGCTTAAGCTTGGAGAGGGTTCAGACCTGGGGACATGGCATGAGTGCACTTCCTGCCTAGAAAGCAGAAGCATCAAGAGCCAGTGACCTGTAGCCCAGCCAAGCCCACCCTGAAGGGGTGCTGTTGGAGACCTGCTTTAGGTGATGGTTCATCGTGCTGAGCACAACTTCTTGTCGCACTGAACATGGTTCTCCTCCTGTCATGGTCAGGTCTGGGCTACCTGAAGTTTACCCTGTTCTGCAGAGGGGCAGCTTCAAACAGCAGCAAAGGGGGTACGCTGAGGAAGGGGTGCAATTTAAAGCAAACCCTTGGGCCTGCACTTGCTAAAGATCTCCCCCACTCTGTGTTGAGGCTTCTCTGAGATCCCCTCTCCATCCCCATCTGCAGTACCTGAACCACAGGCATCTGCCTCTGGGCACAGGCTTATCTTCTTGGACATATATGAAAACCTTAGCCTGAAAAATTTCTTATTTGAGCTAAAAACAGTGGCTCAAGTACATTGCATAGCCACAATATATCTTTATAAATGTAAATATATGAACATAGTATAGAAGTATAGATTTGTGTTTGTCATTATGCAGTATTAATACATGTTTCATAAATAAATGCTCTACATGTGTATATAGATTTATATAATCTATATAAATTTTGCTTATATAGACACATAATATAATATTTATTTTTTTATGGTACATTTTGTATTTTATGTACCTAGTGTTGCACTCTCCTTTCAGTTGTGGCTGGAGAGCCTTTGACACTGGGATGGGTTCATCTTCGAAGCACAGTGTGCAGAAAGGCAAAAAACAACCCAGCTTTGATTGGTTTAATCCACCCTGAGCAATGCTCCAGATTCCTCCTGAAAACAGCATTTTGAGGTTTTGACAGGAGGAATGCAGAGGTTTGTGGAAGATGAGGGGGCCAGCTCTCTGCAGAAGGGATGGATGGTTGTGCAGTGTGTTCCTGGAAGGAGAGAGATGAGCAACAGTGAGTCTGCATGTCTGTGGGGTGGTCCAGGAGCTGGATGTGCTCCCATGCTGGGAGGCACAGACATCCACAGAAGAGGAGAAAGGGTGAGGGAAGATGCCAAGGGAGACTGGAGCATGCTGAAGCTTGTGTATTCGTGGCACTGCAGCCCATCCGTCACAGGATGTTGTGAGTAGAGGGGACTTCACAGATGTGCCAAGGGGAAAGTGGTCATGCAAGCTCTGGGGCTGCTTGTAGATGGCCAGGCTACTCCTCCTGATATCTGGAAAGCCAGATTCCTTCTGGATCAGGTCAACGCTCCCAAAGCAACAAACAGATGTTAGTTTTGCTCTGAATCAGAACAGAAGAGAAAAAAAAAAATTAAAAACCTGGACATATTTGTGACAAGCCCCATCTTCTCGAAGGGGAGAGGGGGAATCGCCCCAAAGCAGTACCTTCCCAATGGGAAGCATGCAGTGGTGGTGCCTGTGCAAGGGGCAAGCTCTCCCCTGGGCAGCACATCCTTGTCCTGCGCACTCACAGACCTCAGGTAGGGTCCGGCCCTAGGCACAGCAAAGCCAGGAACATCCAAAACTCGTTCTGGAGAGCCCACCTGAGCTGTGCTGCTGTGAGCAGAGGGAAGCCACCTGGCTGGGACGGAGGAAGAGAGCCCGTGGCTGGTGAGCCACGTGCAAGGTTCCCGTCTGTCATGCAGAAGCTTGCCTATGCACAGCTCTGCCGTGCTTGGAGGGAAAGAGCAATTATCTCCCCTGTCAGAGAGTTCTCAGGTTTATGTATATCCCCGCGCCTTCCCCTAAACAAGCTTTCAACACAGAAATTGCAAAGCCGCAGAGATTCTCTGCAATTAGGGGAGAAGACATCCCTCTTTCAGCTAACACGAGAAAAAGAGCTGAATGAAATCCTGCATTGTTAATGTGCTTCGGCTTAGTCAGTGGGGAGGGTAATAAACAAGGCAGACTTGGTTGGGATAAAAAAAGCGTCGAGTATGGTGAGATTATGAAACAATAGGTACTGATAGAGAGGCAGCACAGAGCCAGCCGCAGAGCAGAAGCTTTACTGAATGCCTGGGTTTGAATGAATCCTAATGATAATCACGGGCTACATGGCAATTTGTTTAAATAACGTGCCTCCTGCTTCCTCCCAGCCCGGCAGAATGAGTCCGTACATGCTAATTGCTTCATTTTGAAGAGAAAGCTCCTCTCTGTGTGGCAATATTATATATTTAATTTTTGCTGTTTATTTACTCTGCTTTTCTTCAAGCCTTTTGCTGTCTATGAAGGCATCTGCTGCTGTTGTTTTGTATTTCAAACAAAGGTGTTTGCATGGGAGCTCTGAAACAGTATCAGGGAATCTCTCAGGGAGAAATGAAAAGGACTGATTGTTGCCCAAGACAGGTCAGATTTCAGGAGGGAAGAGGAGTTGTTGAGCCAACCTACAGATCGCAGGTAAGAACCCCAGCACCACAAGTCCTCTGAACTCTGTCAAGGGTTGGAGCAGGCTACAGCTTGACCCTCTCAAGTGTCCTGCTCCTTTCCAAACAAACTGGTGTGAAGATTCGAAGCACACCCAGGAATGTATCACTTAAGATTAACATCAACTGTGTTCACTGGGCATGAACACTGGAGAGGCTGGCATGCTTATGGTTTATCAGAGAGCAATAATAATAATAATAATAATAATAACTGACTGACTGACTGGCATTTTAGGAAGATTCCTCACTGATTATGTGCCATTTCATTGCTGAAGCAAAGCAAACTCTGCCACGCAGCTGCACTACCACAGTACTGGTAGGAGCAGAAGCAGAGGCAGTAGCACCTTTCTGGGCATCTTTCAGATTTCTTGGTGCTGCTGCGAGACTTAAATCCTGGCTCTCGTCTTCTCTCCTCACCCCCGTTCAGTTCCCCTCAAGAGCCTTTCTTGAAGGAGATTAAGCCATTACTGGTGCAAATTTCTTTTTGTTTCTTTATGGGCCAAAAAGGAGCAGGGAATTTAATCCCAGCTGCTTTTGTGTACAGTAATTTATAGGTGTGAATTAGCATCCTCTAAGTTGTGTTTCCTCTCATGTGGCTTTTGTTCCCATTCATTTGTCACCTGCAGACTACTACATTAGCTCTTTTAATTTACAGAGGTTTTTAAAAAGGTTTTTATGAGGCTCATCTAAAAATGTGGTTATGAATCTCACCCTGTCCCAAAACAACCTATACCCCAGAATACCTTCCACCAAAGCTTGCTGACTAAAATGCCACTAGCACACTGTGGGATACTTATGAAGGGGTTACCATGATTAGAAAAATTCATTAGAATACACTGGAAAAATGCAGGAATGCATCTTGCAAATGCAAATAATGTTGCTAGTAGCTATTTTTGCAGGTCTTACAACCTATCTGAAAGCAGCAGGATTGCTATTTTCTTCCTGCAATTTGAAAAGAAAAGGTTTTTTTCTTCATTAACATCATCAGGAGCACTAAAAATCAGATTTCAACAGCGACGTATCAAAATGGCAAAATGTATCTATATGAAATAACATTTATGACTATTAAATATTATTTAGGATAATGCCTTTATGTCAGGTAGGGCATGTTGCTGTAGCCTCACAAGGAGAAGCAACAGAGAAGTGCATGGGAGCAGCAGTGCCTGAGGAACAGATAAACCAGGGGCTTTACATGATTTGGGTGCTGCAGCTTCCTGTAGTAGTAAAAGCAAGAAGCAGCGAGTCCCTGCCCACTGCTGTCACTCATCATCCCCTTGTGAAGCTGGCAGGAGGACTTGTTCTTCCAGCTAACTCCCAAACTGGCCTCTGCCTGCACCACAGGAAGAAGGCTCAATGTCATTGTACCAGCAACTCCCTTGGGTCCAGAAACTCCCTACCAAGATCAGTCCCTTCCCAGGTACAGTACTGAAGGTGCTCCACAGAGCTGGATCATCACTTGTCTTGCACAGCCCCAGTGTCCAGACCATACTGAAAAAATTATAATCAGTTTTGGTTCCAACTTTTAACAAGCTTTTAGCTACAGCTAGTCATAGAATCACAGCATATGATGAGTTGGAAGGGACCCATGCAGATCATGGAGACCAGCTCTGGGCCCTGAATAGGACACCCCAACAATCATACCATGTATGAGCCTTGTGCAAACACTTCTTGAACTCTGTCAGGCTTCGTGTTGTGATCACTGCTCTGTGGAGCCTGTTCCAGTGCACAGTTACCCTCTGGCTGAAACACCTTTTCTTGACATCCAACCTAAACCTCCCCTGACACAACTTCATGCTGTTTCCTCAAGTCCTGTCATGGGTCATGAGAGTGAAGAGACTGGTACCTTCCTCTTCCCCTTATGAGGAAGTTGTAACTGCATTGAGGTCTCCCCTCAGTCTCCTCTTCTCCAGGATGAACACACCAAGTGCTCTCAGCCCTTCCTCATAAGGCTTCCCCTGAAGGCCCTTCACCATCTTTGTTGCCCTCCTTTGGACACTCTCTGAGAGCTTAATATCTTTCCTATATTGCAGTGGTCAAAACTGCACACAATATTCCAGGTGAGGCTGCCCCAGTGCAGAGCAGAGCAGGACAATCCCCTCCCTCACTCGGCTGGTGATGCTTTGCCTGATGCTCCCCAGGACATGGCTGGCCCTCCTGGCTGCCAGGGCACTGCTGACTCACATTCAACTTGCCATTGACCAGGACCCCCAGGTGCCTTTCTATGACACTGCTCTCCAGCTTCTTGTTCCCTAGCCTGTACACACAACCATGCTTGCTTCACCCCAGATGCAGAATCTGGCACTTGCCCTCATTAAACTTCAAATGGTTGGTGAGTGCCCATCTCTCTAATTTGTCAAAATCTCTCTGCAGGGCCTTCCTGCTCTTGATGGACTCAACAGCTTCTCACAAAGTTTTTCAATACCTCCCAGAATAATCTTCTCCATAACTTTACCAGGCACTGAAATGAGACTGACAGGCCTGTAATTTTTTGAAAATTAACTTCTTGAAAATCAGGGCAACATTAGCCAACTTCCAGTCAGCTGGGACCTCTCTAGATTCCCAAGACCATTCAAAAATCATCAAGAGAGGTTTTAGGGTGACATTAACTAGCTCTTTGAGGATTATGGGATAAATGTCCTCAAAAGGACACAATTGTGCCTGTGTTAACATCTCTGTCTTTTGCATGGTTTTTGGTTTGTTTCCACTTATGCATGGAAAAAAATAAGGTGCTTAAGAATGAAGGAGAGATGGTTTTATGTGGATTACAAGACAGATGAGTGCATTACGTGTCCTACCACAGTCACTCTGCAAGTCTGCAAGGCAGGCAGCTTGCCCCTGCTCTCTTTTGAGATGAAAGATATGACCATACAGTTCAGCTTCTTAGAACTGGAATTAAAAACATTTTACTTTCTCAATAGATTGAAAAGCGAAATTACTTCAATTGTAGGACCTTGCTTCCTCAAAATGCATTAGAGAAGGAATTACCAAAAATAACAAAAGCCATCTTTGCCACAGACTGACAGCCTAGAATTAGTCTGAAACATGTGGCTCTGCAAAACCATTCCCAGGCTGTACTGCTGCTCCTGACAGACACTCAGGCCTTGTCCTATGAAAAAAGTTGTTTCACTTTCATTCTTCCAGTATTGTGTAATCCCCATGCCTCTTTCTCTCCTTGTGGAGGGTGGAAGCAGATATTTCATCAAAAAAAGTATCAGTAATGCAACTTATTTCCATGAAAATGAGGGAAATACATTATTATGCCAAAGTACCTGTAGGTGCCCCCCTGAATTACACCTCTGTGTTTTGGAGGAAAACTCCACCCTCTTCCCAAACACTGTCTCCTTTTTCTTGAATTCTTGAATCTTCAATAGAAAAGCAATGCACAGACTGGACTTTAGGCTTCTGTCTAGAAAAAGAAGACTTTTTTTTTTTTGCTTTCCTCATTCCCCCCAGAGCAAACATAACTACTGCCCATACTTTTTCCCCAGTGTGCTGCAGGCCAGCACAACTCCACATGAGAACAAGATCACGCAGGTGGAGAGAGCGACTGGGCAGAGACCACTGCAGTGTAGCACTCCAGCTGCAGAATGACTCCAGGCTCTAGGAGGTGTCCAAGCCACTGAGCAATTCACCAGTCAAGCTAACACCAGCGGCTGCAGATCCTTCTACGTCAATGCAACAGGGTTTGCACTGGCATAAATCATGTGTGTGGCTACATTCAGAGACAGGAAAATAAGGAAGGAAGAGAAACAAAGGGCAGAAACAGAGATGCCTCAAAAAGGGAACTTGCTTTCTTACAGACCAATCTTGAAAGCAACAATAAGGCACTAACAATAAGGCACAGCTAAGCAGTTCCTTGCTACACAAGGTCACAGTCTGCCTTCCCCCACAACCGCCCGCAGTGGGAGGCTCATTGTGGAGCGACGGATGCAGAGCTGAATTGACAGCCAAACCTGGGGGATCTGGCTGTTTCCCCAGGATGGATCTGACATCCCTGGCTCTTAGGACGAAGACAAAGGGTGAGGGAGCAGAAATATTATGATTGCCATTCTACAGAGGAGAAGGAATAGCAGCAGCATTAGGGCTATCTGCACGACAGGGCGGCTTTATCAGCACCGGAATAGCAATGTGCTCTCCTGCAAAGCATGTCTAGCAAGGACAGAGCTATTTCAGTAAAGCTGGAATTTTATTTTTTTTAGCAGGGTAACATCCTCCTGAATGTAGTGAGCAGCAATGCAGCTACAAGCGATGTTTTTGACAGTTTAACACTCACTAGCCCAGAAGCTCCTTCCCACTTGATGGGTACATCAGCTCTTCCTTCTTCTTACAGATAGAGCTGGCCTGGTTTACCTGATTCAGACTTGTGTGGCCTGTGACAAAATATTTAGGGTAGAGCTCTACAAGAGCCCTGATGGAGTGGGAGAGTTGTGCTTTCCCACCAGTTACAGTCTGACTTTCTTTCCCACCTCACTGTGACAGCAGCAGCAGCAAACGCAGCAAATGCAAAGGATTTTGGCTTTGCCCTCGCTTTTTGGTCCTGCCCTGAATCCTCTCCCTGGAGCCCCAACTTTCAATGTGCTGACGCTGTTGAGAAGCCTCCATCAAGCTCTGTTTGTTTCGTCATCCCAACCAGCATGGCTCTGCAAGGAAAACCCCAAGCATTATGTGGAAAAAAGGAAAAAAGGCCATCTGTCACTACTGCTCACTCTGTCTGAGGAAATAATTCAAGCAGCATCAGCAGAGATCTTCTACTGTGTGACATGCAACTCCCACAGGGGCTTTAGCTGACAGGATTATGTTGACCATCGCTTTTTAAGTAGACACAGAGTTTCCCAGAATTTGGGGATTGTCGGCCTGCAACAAATAAATGGCTGGTGTATCCCTTGTTTTAATATCAGTGGGATGATGGGCATTTAGAGCAGGTGAAAAAAAGATTATGATTTTGGTGAGAAGCAAAGAAACAGATTACAAGCAGCCCAATGCTCTCCTAAAGAAATCTCTGAGAAAATACAAACTCTTAAGATAATTAGGTGGCCCTCCCTTTACTGTAACATCTGAAGGTGTGTTCACACTCCCTACTCAGGGAGCTTAATTTAGGAGTTATAACTACTACATTCAAATTAGTCATGAGTGATTCAGACTGCTCAGACTTGATTCTTCAGACAATGGAGAGATAGAGTTGTGACAGGCATTAGGGTACAAGCAGTCCGAACATGGTCTTGGCTGCCTCACATGCCTTCAGTGTTTTCTCCTGACAACCCTTTATAGCAGGAAACACTATTTCCATCCTCCATGCAGGAAAAGATGACTTTGTCTGGAGCAAGCTACCAAGCTACCAACTTGCATGAAAAATGCCTCTTCCACAAGCTTATCTCGATTTTGCCAGTGTTTACTTTGGCCAGGAGCAGCACTTCTTCCACACAAAATCCTCACTGGACTACTGCAATCATTATTCAGTATAATACTTTTTCACTTATGAAAAGGTCATGAGTTGTTTTATACTGAGTACAGATATTTTAAGGCAAAAGGGAATTCAGATTTCTCAACAATGAGGATTTTAACATGTACTGCTTGCCAATATAATGAGCACATCCAAGAAAAATGACTCAAGTCTTCATGTTTCCTGAAGCTAGGAAGTGTCTTGTCTGCTAAACGTGCCAGAGTTTTCCATGGATGTGACTTGGCTTCTATTTTTGCTCTCTCTATTTTATCTTGAATTAAATTGCAGGCACAATGCAACCTAAATACATATATACAAAGATATAAACTCTTTTCTTGACATGTTCTGGAATTAAGGAATAGTGACCTTAGTTTTATTTATGCACTTTATACTGAATTTCTGGCTTTTTAGCAATGGCTCCCCATGAGAATGTTCTTTCAATCTCATTTAATCCCCAGCCCACCTCTCTTGACTGCAGCAAAGGAAATTCCAGTGTCTAAGAAATTATTCCTCTTCCCAGGAAGTGTCAGATGTTCAGACTATGTGGAGGGATAAAGAGTTCTGCTGACTCATCTTGGCAGCCAGATCAGGTGAGCTTTCTTATGTCCAATGCAGGGCTAGAAAAGAAGCTAGGAAAAGCTAAAATGTCCAGATGGGGAAACTAAAAAGAAAGAAAATAAATAAAGGGCTCTCACACAAACCAGATGAGGCAGGAATTCATCCTTCCAACTCTTGGTTCTCACAAATACTCAATGCACAAAAATTCAATATTCAAGCCACCAAGATTTGCCTCAAAAGAGAGCTTACATAAGCTCTCAAGGAAAGCAAAGGTCTGCCACTGTACATCTGAGAGCTCTCCCTAATCCTTTGAACTTTTGTATAGAAATCTGTATCACTGAGGTCCAGGGGTTTGTCCAGAGAAGGGCAATGGAGCTGGTGAAGGGTCTGGAGCACAGATCTTATGAGGAGCACCCGAGGGATCTGGGGTTGTTTAGCCTGGAGAAAAGGAAGCTCATGGGAGACCTTATCACTCTCTACAACTACCTGAGAGGATGTTGTAGCAAGGTGGGGGTTGGCTTCTTCTCCTACAAAACAAGTAAGAGGACAAGAGGAAATGGCCTCCAGTTGTGCCAGGGAAGGTTTAGATTGGATGTTAAGAAAAATTTCTACACTGAAACCGTTGTCAAGCATTGGAACAGGCTGCCCAGGGAAGTGGTTGAGTCCTCATGCCTAGAGGACTAGGACTGAACACCTAGAGGTGTTTAAAAGATGTGTAGATGCGGCAGGTGGGGACGTGGTTTAGAGGTGGACTTGGCAATGCTGGGTTAGTGATTGAACTTGATGATTTTAAGAGTTCTTTTCCATGAGTTTCTTTTCTAAAATTCTGTGATATCCAAGATACAATGAAAACTACTTTGCTGTGGAACCAGGCAACGGAAGGAACAGAGAAGAGAAGAGGCACTTAAATTTGTTCCAAATTTTCTGTCACAAGCTTCCTGCAAATACCTTAGTGGCATAATTTTGGACACATTTATGCAAGCAGCTTCCCACTACAGCAAGAGGTAATAGTTAACCCCATTTCCAGAAGCAACAGTGACGCTGAATACCTTAGGTATCTTGGGAGGCTGGATCCTTGGGCCTTAAAGCCTGGATTCAGAGAGACAGGTAAGAAAAGAAGTGTTGCTGATTCATTTGTGGACCTTGTGAAACCTTATCTTGGCCATAAGCTTGATTGATTGTCAGTATGTAAAGCAACATCAACACAAACTGATAACAAAGATGAGTGAGTATACAATAATCTAATAACTTGAGATAAAACTAAGAAATTCCCATCAATTACTAGGATTGGGTTCCTTCTTTTGTTTTTGCATGCAGCTGTATGCATGGCAGTGTGCTCCCAAGAAAGCCTGCAGAAAGGAAAAACAGTGTGAATGCTCGTGGAAGTCTGTATTCTCATGAACATTTGCACCTGAATAGCGTGCCCTGCCATCCCTGAATGCTCTTTGCAGCTTGGGATTAGAACTGCACTGAATAGCATCTAAGGGACCCAATGCACACCATGAAGTTTCTCTTTGCAGAGCATCTATGGTACCGTATCCTGATTCTTTTGTGGAAGAGCACCTTTTCAGGCAACTCTTGACACGTGTTTCTAGCCTTCTAGTATCTAATTAGGATTTTAATCTTGTTGAAATAGTACTACCTGATTTCATCTATCCCCAATGCACCATTAACTGTTCCAGTATCATAAAAATAACAACTCTACTGATCTATATGCAACCTGTATTATGTGCCCTGTTACTGCTATCAATTTGTGGATGCGAAAATGAAGTCTGGTTCAGCCTTCATATCTTGCTGTCACAGTATAACGTCAGAAGGACTCAGAAAACATACATGATCAGTCTATACAAAGTTCTGAACTCAAGGAGACAGGGTGTCAAAATTATAACATTCAAAGACTAAGAAAATATTTGGGTACAGACAATTACTGGAAATACCTCAACCGTTTCACTGGGAAGTATGATTCATGCTTATTAAAATGAATTTGCTACTAATAAATATATTGCTAAATCTTAACTGAAAATTACTTTCTAATGCAATTTTTAGAGATGGGTATTGCATCTCATTTCTTTAGGCAAAGTTGGGACTGCGAACATATCTGGGATAACATCTGGATTTATTGCCAGATGCTGAAATGAAGTGCTGAGATACAGGTTAACTCACATCCTGTTTATATGGCCAATGGAGTTAACTGTATACCTTTGCTTCTCTTATGAACTATGAGCACAAAACTTATTTTCATTTCACTCTTTCCATTTTGTGTTCTGGTTCTGGCTAGGACAGAGTTAATTCTTTACAGCAGCCATGAGGGAGCAGAGCCTGGATCCATGCGTGTGTGGCTAAGAGGTTATTCTATACCTCAGGTCATTGCCAGGGATGGGAGTAAGGGACTTTCTCAATTCCAAGAAGAAGGGTGCTCCTTCTGGTGGGGAGAAAATGTGGTGGGGAAGAGCTGATCCTGATTGGTATTGCTGCAGACCTTCTGTGTAAATTGGGGCGGGGGGGGGGGGGGTGTGTTTTTGTTTTTTTTTTTATAATGCCATTTTTTAATAAAAAAATTGCCGTTACCATCTGTTTTCTTATTTCATTGCTGTTTCCAGTAAATTGTTCTTATCTCAACCTGTAATCTTTGCCTTTTGTGCTTCCAGTTGGAGGGGGAGAGGGAAGCGAGTGATAGTGGGATTACTAAATTGGAGAATACTCTTCCTAAACCACAACATTTTGATAAATAGATTAAGATCTTTTTTGATT
Source organism: Xenops minutus (assembly GCA_035221455.1). Lineage (NCBI taxonomy): Eukaryota > Metazoa > Chordata > Aves > Passeriformes > Furnariidae > Xenops > Xenops minutus. The sequence continues at coordinate 89,691,748 of JAWWEE010000074.1, read as the reverse complement.
CACCCCTCTCTTATTTTGAAGTTTTCTTGTGTCACATATTATAAAACAAGTTTTCTGATTTTTACAGAAGAGATGTAGTTACATTGCACAGTATTAAAAATGCATCTTATTCGATTTAAGATGAGAAACAAGCAAGTTTGAGCTATAAAAGCAGGCTCTTTCCATATTTTTGGAGAATGCAGGAGCTATTTTGAATATTTTATATTTAACAAAATGTTTTCTATTTCAAACACCAGCTTTGGCAAAGACAGCCTTCTCTCTATTTTGAATCAAGTTTACATTAAGCTCAAGGTAGCAGCTTTTACTGTTAAATATTCTTGATCACAGCCATCTTCTAAAAAAGTTGTTTGCTGGATGCAGTTAGATAAAGTGATAAGAATTTCTTTAAATACATCCTCCTTTCACCATGAACATGAGGAATATAATTCCACAAGAAGCACTTTCATCTCAGCAGTCTTTCATGGCAAAGAACCACTGTTGAAGGCATTGTTGAAAGATCAAAAGGAAAAAGGACACATGCCTTCCCTTCCCATTTCCTTTTATATATATATATATATATATATATATGTAAAATTAAGTTTGAAGAGCTGACAAACTTAATTACAGAAAAATTAGGGTACGTGTCAACCAGCATAGCAATGTCACCTCAAGGAAGAGTCACAGAATGGTTGGGTTGAAAAAGGACATCTGGTCCAACCCTCCTGCTCAAGCAGGGCCATCTAGACCCAGTTGCCCAGGCACACAGTTGGTTGGCTTTTGAATATCTCCAAGGATGGAGACTCCAAAACCAGCCTGGCTAAGCTGTGTCAGTGCTCAGTCACCCTGACCATCAGAAATGTTTCCTGATGTTCAGAAGACACCTCCTGCATTTGCTTCTCCCCACTGCCTCTAGTCTTGGGAATCTCCTGCATTTCAGGTTTGAGCCCATTGCCTCTAGTCCTGTCACTGCACATCACTGGCTCTGCATCCTTTTCACCCTCCCTTCAGGGATCTATATGCATTGATTGGATTACTCTGAGCCTTCTCTTCTCCAGACTAAACAGTTTAACCCTTCCCAGCCTTACCTCATAGGAGGGATGCTCTGGTCCCTTAATCATCTTTGTGGCACTTCAGTCTCTCTCCAGTATGTCCCAGGACACACTGGTGTCTCACGTTCAACTTGGTGTCCACTATGACTCCCCAGTGCTTTTCTGCAAGGCTGCTTCCCAGATGGATAGCCTCCAGCATGTATTGGTGCCTGTGGTTGTTTCTCCCCAGCTGCAAAACTTTGCACTTCTCCTTACTGAACTTCGCAATGTTCCTTTTAGGCCATTTCTCGAGACTGTTGTGGTCTCTTTGGATGGCAGGACAACCCCCTGGACTATCAGCCAATCCTCACAGGTTTGTGTCATCTGCAAACTTGCTGAAGGTACATTATGCCTCATCTTCCAGAATGTTAACCACGATGTTAAAGAGGACTGGACTTAGTAATGACCCTGGGGTACACTGCTAGTTACTGAACTCCAACTAAACTTTGTGCCACTGACCACCCTCTGAGCCATTCATCCAGTTTTCAGTCCACCTCACTTGTTTATAAGGATCTTACGGTATGCTGTGAACACTCTTTCTGCAATTAATTATTGACTTGTCCTATTAGTGCCCTCTCCTTCTCACTCCTTTTCCTCTCACCAGCAAAACTGAGTCCACCACCTGGGCCCCACATGCCTGTGACTTCCGCCTTCACAGCTCTGCAGTCACTTCTGATACGAGGGTCCTCCTGAGCTGTATCATTTGTGCCCACATGGAGTAACAGCAGGATGCTGTAGACAAGGCAAGATGAGCTTCAGTAATTGCTCCATAACATCCCAGATCCTGGACCCCAGCAGGCAGCAAACCTCTCTAGGTGACTGGTAGGGTTGACAAGGTGGGTGCCTCTGTCTCCTGCATCATGGAGTCACCCATTACAATGACTTGCTCTTCATTCCTGCTAAGTCTTGCATGGCTTAGAGCCAGAAGGGCCAAGTTCTTTGCTTGAGGGCTCATCTAGCTCCTCTTCAACTAAGAGGGCAGTGAACCCCTTTTACACCTGTAAGCCATTAGGTGAGGCAGGAACTTTCTTCTTGGTGCCAGAAGTCACCAGCTTCCACCCATCCCTTCTCCAGAGGTTTTACTTACCTTGATAGTGTGAGATAGACAATGCTGTCTTCCCTGTTGCAGATGGGGCCAGAGGCTCTTCAAGCTGTTAAGTCTCAGAGAAGATCCTAGCTGTCTCCCTTTAGTGTTCTCTGATGTGCAGCCTGCTCACTTTGTCCTGAACTCCTCCAGTTGGCCACACAGGTTCTCCAAGACATCACATCTCTGAAAGGACAGAGGGCCATTTTCCCCAGCCTCAGACTGAGGTCCTAGGCAATCCCTGTAACCTGGGACTTAAGAGGGCTGCATCAGACTCCTGAAACTCAGACTATGTGGAAGCTGTATTGGGTTTGTATGGTGAGGTTTTGGCAGCAGGGGGTTACTGGGGTAACTGGTTTCCATGGGAAAACGCCAAAAGTTTCCCCAATATCTGACAGAGCCAATGCTGGATGGCTCCAAGACAGACCCACCACTAGCCAAGGCTGAGCCCAGCAGTGACACTCGTAGCACCTCTGGGATAACACATTAAGGTGGGAGGGACAAAACTGCACCATTTCAGCCAGAGAGAGAAGAGTATGTGAGAGCAACAGCACTGCAGACACCAAGGTCACTGAAGAAGGAGGGGCAGGAGGTGCTCCAGGAGCCAGAGCAGAGAATCCCCTACAGCCCATGGTGAGGCAGCTTTGCCCCTGCAGCCCATGAGGGTGCACAGATGAGCACAGATCCATCTGCAGCCCATGGAGGAGCCCATGCTAGAGCAGGTGGATGCCCAAAGCAGGCTGTGACCCAGAATAGGCTCCTGTCAGGACCTATCGACCCAACGCTGGAGCAGTCTGTTCCTAACAGACTGCATCCTATGGAAAGGACCCACACTGGAGCAGTTCATGAAGAACTGCAGCAATGGGAAGGACTCATATTGGAGAAGTTTGTGGAGAACTGTCTCCCACGGGAGGGACTCACACTGGTGCATGGGAAGAGTGTAAGGAGTCCTCCCCCTGAGGAGGAATGAGCAGCAGAGACAATGTGTCTGACCACAGCTCCCCTTCCCTGTCCCTCTGCACTGCTGTGGGGGAAGAGGCAGAGCAAATAGGGAATAAATTTAAGCTCAGGAAGAAGGAAAGGGTGGGGGGAAGGTGTTTTAGGATTTAGGTTTTATTTCTCATTACCCTACTCTGAGTAGATTTCAAGAGGAAATGACAAAACTGCACTCTAATCTCCCAAGCATTATACCATAATGCTGACAAGGGCATCATTCCTTTCAGGCTGAAAAGTTCTATCCAACACTGTCATGTGACAGCAAGGCTAAAAGGAAGGAAAACATGGGCCACAGAATTAAGAACAGATGCAGTAAATCCTAAGGTGAAAGGCTTTGAGAAAGCTGTCTGTATTTGAAAATTTCAGAATAAGGCAATTTCTAAAAATATTTAAATAAAATAATTTATGTAAGTGCATTAATCCAGGAAGAGCCAAAACAAAAACACAAACACTCAGTATGAAGAGGTTTTTGGTTTTTTTACAAAAAAAATTCTTCTAGGAAGTATATTAAACATGACAAGAAGGGGAAAAAAGCATCTCACAACGTATATTCAAGGGCATCACATTTTAAAACAATGTCTTAGCCGTTTATAAATGATTCACGAAGAAATTAAATATGCTATTCCATAAGAGAATAATCTAATTTACAGTTTAGATGTAAAGCTTCACCATAACATCTCATACCCTTCACCTCGCTTTTTGCATACCCAAGTTGAGTGATCTGTACTTACTCTCCTACCAGGGTAACCACACCATGGTGGTCCTCAAAAACACAGGTTAGTGTTCAGGTTTACTTTTTAAGGTCCAACAAAAAAGCATTACTAGAAAATATTCTTTTTTTTTGTCACAATAAAAGCAAATGAAAAGCTAGGAGAAATAATAAGTTGTATTTGCTGGTCTAAGATTGAGGGAATGGATTAACCTATGTCTTGCAAAATAAAAGTATCTAGCTGCTAGTTCTGCCATGCAGAACCCATATTATGCATAACTGGGACACCCCAGATCACAGACTAGAAACATAGTGTGTCCTTTAAACAAATCACATAATTTCTGTGAGAAAAAGGTTGGGGGAAAAAATCATGAGAGCTATACATCTCCGTAGCTATCATATGCATAAGAACTACTTGCCTTACAGAGCTTCAGTTTATTCAAAATATTGAACGTAATACTGACAACAGTAGTATTCCTTAGTCTCCTTATGCATCAAGTACAAATCGGAGAAAAAACCTGCCCTGAAACACTTACTTGCACTCACAAAACATTGCCAGAAAACTCATATTTGCAACGCATTTACCTGGTGTTGCAGTTAACATATTTATTCTGCAGACAACAGTCACAAGTACTTACTAAAAATACAGGTATGTTTCCTAAAAGTAAAGTGAAGCTTTAAGATGACAAAGCTTTTGTAACAGTGCAGGGTGCAAATTTTCAGTATGAAGACATTCAGAAGATTTGCTGCTCAAAGAGGATCTTTTCAAACCCTGGTGGAGGTGTATGGTAAAATTCACTGAACTGACAATCCAGAATGGCACTGTCATCAACTGTGGAAGAGAACCAAAAAGAACGAATTAGAGAAGGAACATTTTGATCCTCTATTACACCATCTTACTAGATTGTATCCTATGCTCAAACCACAAAGAATTTCTTCAATACATCCATTTCATATATACAATTGCAAGAAATCTCTTCAACAAATTTGCTAAAGCCCTACACATATTCCAGAGCAACAAATAGTTTCTCTTTTCTGTTTACTTCAGTCAGTAACGGTCCCTGGTGAAGTCAATGAGAATGCTATAACTGATTTCATTGGGAGTGTTAGCAGGGTTTCAGGCTACTCCCTCAAAATTTTCTAGTCTGTTTCTCCAGAAATGTACAGATTAAGGACCAGATACACATTGCAGGGATGTCACCTCATCAGGTGTGTAGTTTTCTGTCCTCTTCCTGATTCTGCTGGAGTTTCAACTGTCTACAGTGGGGTTTTGGAGGTTTACAAGGTTTCTGCAGTGGTTGGTGTTAGACCATCTGTTTTAACATATAGTCCAAAGAGAGCTTCATTGACTGCTTCTTGAAGTTGGGAGTTATTGATTTTTTTTTTACAAAGCTTCTCCCAGTTTTGGACCCCCTGCATAATCTAGCTACTTGCAATACTACTTTCAGTGTAGAATATAAAAAAAGAAACTGCTGAGTATTTTCAGACCAAAGCTTTGCTGTATTTCACTAGCAAACTGAAATACCAAAGCAGTCAGAAAAGCAGGATCCCTTTCAAAGACATCTCCTGACATGAACCTGACACACTAACATTACTTCAAACCAGAAAAGCTTCATCTGCATGCTTTGGAATTCAGCTATCTCAGAACCAAGGTCAGAATTTTCCCCTCCTAGGCTCAGTTGAAACTCCTATCAGTATATTTGTACAGTTCTGTAGTACTTATGCAGTGTTTGCATCTCACTTCCACAGAACTGCCTGAGGTATGGCTGCTGTAGGGAATAACCTTTAAGGCCATTTTTCTGTTTTACATTTTCAAACTTGACACTGTGTTTGCCTGATCTATCATCTTTCTTTTAAAAAGATATCTATAGTTCTAGTCTGAATAGGGTAAATGCTTCTCTATGGCCAATTCCTTTCACATTACTAGAAGAAATTCACATCAAATTAAGGATGTTTAAAGCTAAGTTTATACCAAGTAAGTACCATGCAGAGGCAGTCTGCAGGCTTCAATTGTTATAGCTATATGTAGGAGACATGATAATTCTGACAAAATTATGCCCACTTGTGGAAGATGATAATACGAGCCTGGCAATAAAAGGTCACTGCATTCCACAGGCACGGAACTCCCTCAGTCAGAGAAAAAAAAAGGTTTACAGTAGGCTAAACTGACATGCTACCATGTATTTTCTGAAGGCAACCTTCATTCTTAATGCTAAGAATGCTTCCCCTCCAAAACACAGGGAAGATGCAATAACCAGTTGTCACCCAGCAACTCTTCTGCTGCTCATGAAGATTTTGCACAAGGAGATCCTGCGGAGCCGCCACAGCATTTTAGCAGCGCCATCACGTGGCTTAACGCATCATGACATGACCATATCAAACAATTTCCACTCTAATGGCTTGGGAATACACAATTCGTCAGCTACATTTATAGACTTCAAAGGCTCTACAATACATTTGGAGTATTTTCTTCCTGTTCATAAAATATAGTATTGCTAATGTATCAAGATATAAATGGGAACATGCCAACAGTTCATTAGGAATGCATCATGAAATTAAAAAATTATCCCCATCACATAGCTAATGGTATCTCAACCAAAATTGTTTCGAGGTTCACACAGGGATATAGATAAACTGAAGATGCACCTCCTGGAGTGGGTCCAGCAGAGGGCTACAAAGAGGATTAAGGGACTAGAGCATCTCTCTTACAAGGAAAGGCTGAGGGAGCTGGGCCTGTTTAGGTTTGAGAAGAGATGACTGAGAGGGGACCTCACCAGTGTGTACAAGTATCTGAAGGGGGGATGTCAGAAGGATGGAGCCAGGCCTTGCTTGGTGGTGTCAAGCAACTGGACAACAGGTAACAGGCAGAAACTGATGCACAGGAAGTTCCATCTGACAATGCTGAAGAACTCCTTTGCTGTATGGGTGACTGAGAAATGGAACAGATTGCGCAGAGAGGTTGTGGAATGTTCCTCACTGGAGACACTCAAGAACTGTCTGGACACAATACTGAGCAACGTACTCTAAGGGACCCTGCTGAGTAGGGAGGTTGGAGCAGATGACATCCACTGGTCCTTTTTAAAGGGGTCAGAGAATAACCTGACCCATTCTGTGATTCTGTGATGGCTGTAGGCATAATAGAGGGAACACAGTGAGCAATTATCATTTGCTAAAACTTACAAGTCGGCCCAGAGTGTAGCATTGACTATGCACTGAGCTAAGGGAAATGCTGCCTTCTTAAACAGGTTTTAAATTCTGACTGCTTGGGAACTACGGAATCACCACCAGTTTCTGGAAAAGCAAAATTTTAATATATCTTGGCATTTTCCAGCTTTCCTAATTCATAATTTTTTTTCAAGTGCCTAGGCAGTGATTAATTGGATATGGTATTTGTTTTCTGTTCAAAACTGCCGTGCTATCTTGATGGTTGCTTGCAAAACAGCTACCATAAGTTGCTCACCAACTGTTGAATTTCAAAACTGGGCATCAATTTGGTGTAGCAGCAAAAAGCTGCACCACCACAAGCAGCTGCACTAGCACTGAAGTCATTACTGTCATAAGAAAATACAAACAGCAATTCTGTTCCTATGTAACACTGAATGCATTTATGAAGTATGTGAAATTAAAAGGTACAAATACCAAGCTTCAGAGATAAATCAGATTAGCCCACAAGCCTATGTTAGTTCAATTTTTTTTTTGTTTTGTTTTTTGGGTTTTTTTTTAATCTACTTCACAGTTTTTTTTAACCTGGTAACTTTTAGACTGAATGCAGTAACTCCCCAGCTTGCTAAATGTGGACACTGTAAGAAGTTAGTAAGCAGTGCTTTTTTCCTAATAAGCAGCATTAAAAATGAGGCGAAAATACACTTTCATAATTTCCCAGGTTTGCATTTTCATGTAATTAATTGTTGTAGTTGCCAAGAATACACAAGTGATGTGTGTGTTCTATGTAAGTGAGAAGAATACATAGCTCACAAGACAGAATACCATCCATACTGTGAAACAGTTTGAAAATCTGACCTACCATAGACCACTGGATAGACAGTCCCCCTGATTCCTGAAGCTGGACAATGCATGTTCTTCCCATTTAAATATACATTTAATTCTACATGGTCATATGTAATGCCCTACAAAATACAGAAAAAAAAAAAAGGCATCAACAAGTTTATATGCATAAGACTGCTACTTAATTTAGCTTTTTTAGCCACAGGTAAATTTTAACACCATTATGAAAACCACAGTATCCTAGAAAATCTCAATTCATTCCTGCAAATGATTAGAAGTTAATAAATTACCGGTAACAATTATATTTTCAAACAGTCAGAATTCCTCAATGCCCATTCAATTCAGAGGCAGCAGACTACTGCACACTGCACATTGACTCTTAGTAAGTTTACAAAATAGATTTCCAAAGTATTCTTCACCATGTTAGAGAAACAGAAGATTTTCAATGATTTTGCATATTAGGCAGTTTGCAGTCTTCTTGTTTATACCTTCTCATGGAAATAACTTCAAGAAACAACGATGCTATGAATTAGGTTTATCTTTCCACACTTCCATATGGAAACCTCTCTCAGCTCATTTACTCTGCTGGAAGCAACAGACCATGGTTTCATACGCCTATAAATATGCTGACTACAGAGCGGCAAGCAAACACTAACAAGGTAATAACTTATTTATCTGTTAGCTAAAGCACTTTTCTCACTGCTTTGGTATGTCTGAGTGTGACAATTTGTGCTGTCATTCAGAACCTCAGAAATCTATTTCTGTGATAGAACAAAATAAAATGAAATTTATGGAAACTGGGGAGTTAGCAGTAACACACCAGCTGCTTTTTTGTGACTAGTTGAAGCTACACAAGTTGACCAAACTCTGAAACAGCCTGCAACCCTCCAAAAAACAATTTCAGAAGTGGATTAAAAGAACAGTATAGTATCTGAGGGTAAAGCATGGAGACGTCAACCTTAGCTGTTTGGGGCTTCAAAAGATGACATTTCTAGCCATTGCTATATAGAGACAAGGTTACACAGTACAAAAAAGTAGTGGTGATAAATGGTCTAAATTTTACTACATTGCTCCCATATAGTTTTGAAAATACATCTGTAAGAGGACACAGAGGAAATAACAGCACTAAAACATAGCCCTTTGAGCAAAGTCACTTTAAAATGTTTTAGAACAGTAAGGTACAAAAAAAAAATAAGATTCTCCATTTTTCCCTCATTCTTAATAATTTTCTCAGTGAACATTCTCAGTGAACCACCCTCTCCACTTAATATCTCTCCTTCCCTGCAAAAATTTTGCTAAAAAAACAATTCAGTTATTACCCAGGACCTATCTCTGCTCTGCTCTGTCCTTTTAATCATTAACCAGTTAGCTATGGGGTCTTGAGTTCAGCTGGGCATGGTGCATAACCATGTAATCCATTCCGGCACATTATTTGTTCAGGGAAGTCCCATCTCAAACAGTGCAGGATCTTTGTGATGGGAGTTATCTCTCAGAAAGATACTGCAACAGAGCATTAGAGACTACTTCTCAGACTCTGGTAAAGTCCACCCCTCATTCAGAACGCATCAACACCAACAATGAAGTCCACTGATATCGAGGCAGCTGATCCAATCAAACACAACAGGAGTTTATACCAGCACTTTCCAAACTGGAAGATGCGTGCTGAACAATTTGACTGAAACACTCAGTTTGACCACAGAGCTGTAAACAAAAGGCATTTAATAACAGCTGAGGAAGTAACAAAGCCTTAAGAGACTCACCACCACATCGCCCTCCTGAGGAAGGTTGTTTGCTGGTACCCTACTTTTCTCCTCATTGTTATAGTAGAGAGTGCCATCATTTCTCATCACCAAGCTGTGGACATCCCGACCAAGTGGAATTTGATTCAAGTTTGCTTTCTGGGTTGCAACTCCAATACCCCAAATCCCTACAATGTGATATTGACATGGTAAGAAAAAACCCCACTATTATTTTGAAGACTATCCGACTGAAGCAGGACAACATAAAGAATGTGTTTTTAATTAGGAACATGGTGGTACTGCCAGTAAATATTTCCTGGAAATATCAGAATTATTGTGAGTTAGCTCTGGTAGGCAGCTAACTACCACCCAGCCAGTCACTCCTTTCCCCCCCCAGGCCCCACTGGAACAAAGAAAGAGGAAAGGAAGAGTAAAACCAAGAACACTTGTAGCTAAAGATAAAAAATGTTTAATAATTAAAGTAGAAGAAAACAAAACAAAGTGATGCTATGGCAATCACCCACCACCTCCCAGGGGTAGACCGATGCCCAGCCAATTTCCAAGCAAAAGATAGCTAACCTCCCTAAACCCCCTCTTCTCCCATTTTTTCCCTGAAAATGACAGTATATAGCATGGAATACCTCTTTGGTTAGTGTGGGTCATCCGCCTGCTTAGGCACCCTCCCAATCTCTTGTGCAACCCTAGGCTCACTCACTGGAGGGGCAGAGTGAGAAACAGAGAAGGCCTTGATGCAGTGCAAACACTGCTCAGCAATAGCTAAAACATTAGTGTGTTATCAGTATTGTTTTGGACATAAATCTAACACGTAACATCACAGCAGCCGTTATGAAGATAATTAACTCCATCCTAGCCAGACCCACTACAAGCAGCCACAAGAGCCTTACAAGACAAACAGTATCTATCCCAAAAAAGAAGGATCCAGAGAATTGTAATCACTTAACTTTTATTCCCAGGAAAAATATGGAAAACAAACTCTTGAGACTGTAGGAGGATACACAAAATAAATCCAACTAGCATGCATCTGTAAACAATAAAATTTGCTTTTTCAGCTAGTTAGACTAGTCTTATGGAAAAAGAAGAAAGTGTTAGAAAGTATGATATATCTCGTTTGGTAATCTTTTTGAAACTCATACAACACTAAAATAGTCGGATGATGAAAACATGGTCTAGACAGTTACAGCAATATGAAGGCACGAGTGGTTAGAAAACCATTCCAGGATTACTCATCAGTAGCACCCTGTCAAATCAAAAAAGATGACTCAAGTGGGGTCTGAAGTTTTGCATTGAATGCACAAGGTCAGATACTATTCTGTATTCATATCAATTACTTGGATAACATGATGATGTGCTTATTAAACATGCTGTCTATCCCGGCCTGACAGGACTTCAGGCTCTTCAGAGACCCCTCAAATTTAAAATGATGCTAACAAACTGGTTAAGAGGCCTGACACAAGGAAAGTGCTTCAGCTTTCTGTGAAGAAGAGCAGGTAAGTAAGAATAGTAAGCAGCACAAATACAGCAGTGGCTTGGCAACCAGTTCACAGAATATGGTTTGGGGGTTATCACAGAGCACATGCTGAGTGTGACTCTGGGCCCTACTGCTGCAAAGAACTGGATGTGTGGCCTGTGTAAAGCAAACATAAGCTATCTACAGCAGATCAAGAGCATCTACTGCTGCTGCAGCTGGAGCAGAGCATTCTTTCTAAGCATCATACCTCAAGACAAATCTGGGCAATTAGAGGTATTGCAGAAGAAACAACAAAAGCAACCAAAAGTGTAAAAATTTCATCTACAAGGAGACAATAAAAAAAAACCCAACAAACTGGAACTGTTTAATCTACAGAAGACTAAACCGGGGCAAAAATGTAAGAAAATTAATTTCAAAAGGCAAAAATTGCAGAACAATTTATTCTAACACTCACATGCCCAGAATGAAAAGGACGAGAGTGTGATTAGACTTCAGAAAATTTTCCAGTAGTCAGGGTGACCCCACAGATAACTGCTAATAGATTGTTCAGGGATGCTTCTGGAAATCAAAGATTTACATTGTCATCTACAATTCTCCTGCCTTTGGGCAGAGGAATAGATGAGAGATGGACCAAGAGAGTTTATTGCCTGTGTTTCTCAAGCCTAAGAACATGGATACTCTATCTATGTGATACTGAATCTGTTTGATTTGAAGAGCAAAGGGTAGCATAAAGAGTGTTACTCTTGCTTGGACAAAAACAGTGCATGTTAAAAACAAATGAAGGTGGACATATAACTACAAATATCACTGGATAAACTGCACTGTTAAAAAAACCCCACTTCATAGCTACAGTGTTTTGTGTGGTCACAAGCATTTATCTAGGGGAAAATATTTTTTAAATGTGCCAACTGAAAAACATGCATGTAACACCTTACAAAACTATGTAGGGGTTTAGTATTTTCACTCCTTTAGTAATATAATTACCATCCTTTTTAATACTTCAGAGGCACAATTAAAAAAAAGAGAAATTTCCTTTTATGCAATGACAACTTATAAAACTCTCCAATGTACAAAAGTTCAAGGATGCAATCAGAAAGATGCATGTGTTGAGCATTTGAGATAGGACCACCAGCAGGCAATGTGACATACCTTCCACGTTTAAAGTTGTATATTTTTTGCTGACTAACCTGTGGACTGGATTTTAAACTCGAAATAGCTCTTGTTCTGATGCAAAGGTGCATTGGCTAAGCAGCCTCCTGTGCCACATATTCTTCTGCCATTTTTAACAATGACGACATCTGTTCCTGCAAGAAGAAAAAAAAAAACCACAAAACTTCAAAACATTTTTAGAAGTCTGAAAGCAGCCCTCAAAGCCCTAAATACTGAGAATAGTTTTTGTTCTGTCTGCCCCAAATAAAAGCTTCATTAGTCTCTGAGAATTATGATGATGGGCCACACTTTGAAGTAAGAGAAGGACAGCTTTTTACAGGCTAGGTCATCTTTCCACTAGGGTTTATTTATTCAAAATCTATATGCTGATCTAATTTTCACCTCTTGGGCTTTATGACACCATGCTGATTACAACTTTTGCTTAACCACATCAGAAGCATAACTTACAATTTAGTCAGAAAGGGTTCACTGTGAGACCAAAGCCCTGTACTCTGTCTCTAATATCGGAGAAAAAAAACACTCTGTAACAAGAAGGAAAAGCATACAGGGTAGAAATGACTGATGGAACTGTGTTTATCCTCTGCAACAATCTTTTTATTAGAAACGTGCCTGTCAATACAGAGAGGAAAAGAAGTCCTCTGGAAGACTTCACCTTTAGGCACTGTTGTCGCTGCCAAGCACACGGGAGACAGCTGATAGTGGTGCTGGAGGAAAGGACTGTGTCCGTCCGTCCATCCATCCATCCATCCATCCATCCATCCATCCCTGCCTGCCGGCCCTGAGCCCTCCTGTCCTCAGCAAGGCCCGGGCACGGCTTTGGGGCCAGCTCGCCCTAAGGACAGCGCTCAGAGAGGGCAGGGCCGACGGGCCCGGCTCGCTCTCCACCCTCCCTGGCGGAGCAGTCAGGTGTTTCAGCCAGGCCCGAACGCGGCCCCCTCAGCGCTGCACACGCCGCTGTTCGGCCACAGCCCTCGGAGGTCTCACCTCCGAGCCGGGCCAGCCCTGCCCGCCTGCCTGTGCCCCCACACGCTCCCCTCCACCTCAGGCCGAAGCCACGCTTCTCGTCCCTCGCCCTCCCCGCGCACCGCCGCACCGCGCCACACAGGCCACACAGGCCGCCCAGCAGCACCACCGACACCCGCGGCGGCGCTGCGGCCCTGCCCCTCCCGGGAGCCGCCCGGCCCGGCCCGGCCGCGCTCACCCATGCGCTGCGTGTCGAGGTGCACGGCCGGCATCTCCTTGAGCGGGATGTGTCCGGCGGCGCCATCGCGGCACCACGAGAAGCAGCTGCACAGCACCGAGCCGGCCATGGCCGGCCGCACCCGCCGCGCAGCCGCCGCCGCCGCGCAGCCGCAACCGCCCCGCCCGCCATGGCGGCCGCGGGCCGGGGGGGTGTAGTGTCTATGTGTCAAACACAAAACACACTTAAAACTACGTGAAAGCACCCTCTGTCCTCACAAACCCCTCAACCAGCACCAAAGGCCCGTCTTTCCTCTGGGACGGATATCCAGTGGGAAGCGAGCACAGCGGGCAGCGCGCTGCTCTTCTCTCTCCAGCGCTGTGGCGTGAGGCGCGGCCTGCCAGGGGGCAGCTCGTGTGTGCAGATAAAACACAGTTCGTGTGTGCAGATAAAACACAGTTCGTGTGTGCAGATAAAACACAGTTCGTGCGTGCATATTGTGGGAAATAAAAGAATATGGTTTTATTGCAAGCAAATGGTTCATTAACTCAGGAATTATTTTTTTAAGGCGTATCATGGAAGTTGTAAGGTACCAGGTCCTGCCTGGAACTGGTGCCAGGGACAATTTGCGTTCGGGAATAGGGAATTATGAAAATAGGTAATGATATGGCTGAAAAGGGCCCCCGCCACGTGGCAAGCCCTTTGTGTGCAGA
>JAWWEE010000074.1:89630623-89677496 GCA_035221455.1 Xenops minutus | reverse complement strand
GGGCGGGGCGGGGCGGGGCGGGGGGGGGGGGGAGGGGAAGACCCTAACAAAAAACACTACAAACCAAAATCCCCAACAATACAGCTGATCAAACTCAGAAATTCAGAAATTTCTAAATTACACAGCCAGACAATTTTTCTTTTCTGGTAGATGTGATCATCATTCCCTCTAGAATTCTAGAAAATAGAATTCTACAGCCAATTTCCCAACGGACTTCAAGCTGAAATTTAGAGTATTTCATACATACACCATTGAGATAATAATTCAACATTTTAAATCAAACTGTCATTTTCTATTCTTTTAAAACAATTTAAACAACTGATTGCACAACCATTTGACTACAACTGAATTTGTGCTTTTCACATGCTAGTTTAAAGTTATATGCAAGACCCCTTTAACTGAAGTAGAAATTTAGCATAAGTAACCTATCAACTCAAAAGGCTTTTAAAAAACTTAAGAGCTTGGTGCAAAAAAAGGTCCTTTAGTGTCCAACTATAATGATCATGGTTTTATAAGCTTTTGATTTTTACTACATGCAACTTTCAGAAAAGAACTACAAGATTTTTCACTCCTTTATTTATAGAAATAACTTGTTTTAATGGAGATATCTAGGAAGCCTCACTCTACACCATGAAGCATTTGGCTCCCAATTAGCATTAATAACTTCACAAGTCAGGTGCGCGCACACCTGAATAAAATCAATTAAGTCTTTTAAAGGATGAGGCTTATAAAATATCCTTTCTCCTACTAGAACAAGGCAGTACAGTTTACCTTGCAGTACATATTCAGGAAATAATTTATTGGCAATCTAAGCCTATCTATTTACAATTCATATGTAACACACTAAATCAAGAGATAAAAGTCACAAAACTCAAGCCACACAAACACCACAGTGTGTATGTAATAAGACATCTGGCAAAACTGTACACCATGAAATTATGTAAATATTTTAATTAAACTTCTTGCTGAAAAAACTGTTGCTTTTTACTCCAGCAGTATCTCATGAGGAAAGACTGTGGGAGCTGGGCCTGTTTGGTCTGGAGAAGACTGAGCATATAAATACCTCTAAGGCAGATGCCAAGAGGATGGTACCAGGCTCTTTTCAGTGGTGCCCAGTGACAGGATGACAAGCAATGGCCATAAACTAAACTAACAAAAGCTTCACCTCAACATGAGGAAGAATTTAACACTGAGGATGGCAGAGCACTGAAACAGGCTGTCCAGGGAGGCTGTAAAGTCTCCCTCTCTGGAGATATTCCAAACCCACCTGGACGTGTTCCTGGGTAACCTGCTCCAGGTGACCCTGCTTTGGTAGGGGGGGTTGCACCAGATGAATTCTAACTCACCTGTGATTGTACTTTCACTTGGCCCTCCTCCAGCAGGACTGAGCTAAGTGCACCTAATAGTTTATGCACTAACATGGTTTTTACAACCCAAATCATTAAAACAACCTCAAATCCATGCAAGCTTTCTTTATCATAAAGCTGCATGCCACTCTTTTTAGAAGCCACCTGAGGTGTCACCCAGGGAAACAGAGGGGAACCAAAAGCAGCAACCGTTTCACCTGTGATTTCAGTGGAGTGAAGGGTCTGGAGAAAAGGTGGAGAAAATGTGCTCTGCAACCACCTGAACGGAGGATGGTAGCCAGGTGGGGGTCGGCCTCTTCACCAGGCAACTAGAGACAGTACAAGAGGCTTAAGCTTCGCCAGGGGGAGTTTGGGTTGGACACCGGGAGGAATTTCTTCAGAGAAAGGGCGATTAGACATTGGAACGGGCTGCCCAGGGAGTGATGTAGGCACCGTCCCTGGAGTTTAAGGAAGGACAGGACGTGGCCCTCATTGCCATGGTGTAGCCGGCGTGGTGCTCAGCTACAGGTTGGACCGGATGCTCTCGGCGGTCTTTCCCAGCCTAATTGATTCTGTAATTACCTGCTCGCAGCTCCGAGGCCGTACCCTTGGGGAAGCTCGCTGCCTTGCCCGAGCCCTGCGGAAAGCCCCGCGAAGCGCTAGGGCCGGGCACAGGGCCGAGCCGCAGAGCGCGGGGCTGCCGGCGGGGCGGTCGCGGTGCCCGCACGGCACTGCTGCGGTACTTACAGGCGCTCAGCTCCCCGCGGCTCCCGCGCCGCCCGCGCATCCCCCGCACCGCACCGCACCGCACCGCCGGCTCCTCCCGCGGCTCTAGGCCGGCACGCCGCCCTCCTCGCCGTCCCGAGGCATCCTGCGCCGTCTGCCCCGCGCCGCCGCCGCTCCAGCCGCCCTGCGACCCGTTCAAACAGAGGCGCGTCAGTGCCTGCCCGCCCGCCCGGAGCGGGGGAGGCCGCACGGCCGGGAGGGAGGAGGGCAGAGGGGCAGCAAGGTGGGGAACCCGCCGTGGGAGGTGTGGCGGGGGCGGCGGCGCCGCCGGTTTTCCCCGGGAGCGGCACCGATCCCGCGGGGAGGGAGGGAGAGAGGGAGGGAGGAGGGGTGGCACAAAAGGCGGGCGGGCGGCCCGTGGCGCAGGGGCAGGGCGGGCGCGGCGGCGGCCCCCGCGGGCAGGCACGGACCGGGACGGGACGGACCGGGCTCCTCTCCCTCCCTCCCTCCTGCCCCCGGTTCCCTCTCCCCCCTTCCCCTTCCCCTTCCCGCTCCCGGCTCCGGCGGGCCCCGCGCGCTCACCCGCCAACCACGCGCGCGCCAGCGCCAGCCCCGCTTCCGCCCCCGCCGACCGCCCCGGCCGGAAACGGCCGCCCACGTGAGCGCCACCGCCTCCCGCGCGCGCCGCCCCAGCTCCACCCGCCCCCGCGCGCGAAAGGAGAGGCGCGCTTCCGGCGCGAGCGAGCGCGCCAGCGCCCCCTGCAGGCCGGGAGGGCCGGAGGAGGGCACCGAGCTCAGCGGGCACCGGGGACAGCAGCAGGGAGAGCGGCCTGAAGCTGTGCCAGGGCAGGTTTAGGCTGGGTATCAGGGAAAGGTTCTTCCCCCAGAGGGTGGTTGGGCACTGAAGAGGCTCCCAGGGCAGGGCTCACAGCCCCGAGCCTGGCAGCGCTCAGGAAGGGTTTGGACAATCCTCTGGGGCACACGGTGTGGCTCTCGGGGATGGTCCTGTGCAGGGCGGGGAGCTGGGCTCGCTGATCCCTGCGGGTCCCTTCCAGCTCCGGACTCTATGATTTTGGGAAGGTGTATTTCGTTCCCATGAAGCGGGGCACCCTCGAGTGCTGCTCTGCCACTCCTGCAGGCAGCAAGGGAATGATAACCAGTTCGAAGATAAGCACAGGCCCTGGGAGGAGCGGCTGCGGGAGCTGGGATGGTTTAGCCTGGAGGAGGCTCAGGGAGGAACTTTTCACTCCACAACTCCCCGAAGGGAGGGTGTAGCCACGGGGGGGGGCAGACCCAGGGAATTAGTGACAGGATGAGAGGACACAATTTTAAGATGTGCCAGGAGAGGTTTAGGTTAGAGGTCAGGAGGAATTCCTCACAGAAAAGGTTAATCGACATTGCAATGAACTGCCCGGGGAGCTGGTGGAGTCAGTGCCCCTGGAGATGTGTAAGGAAAAACTGGGAGTGGCACTTGGTTCTGTCGTGGTGTAGTTGACAAGCTGGTGTTCGGTCCTGGGTTGGACTCCATGATCTCAGAGGTCTTTTCCAGCCTAATCGATTCTGTGATTCTCTCGGTGAAGGCATTGCAGAGCCAGCATTAGCATTTAAGGCTTCACACATAAACCACACCAGGCACGTAACGCACTTTTGTACACTCAGATGAAGTTTGCTCCTCTGAAGGGATAATGAATTCCCAGGGTAGAAAGGGTGCACAACCGTAGGAGACCCAGGAAGCAACACAAGAGGAGGATGTTTCCATACCTGCCTAGAGCAGCAGATAGTCACAACTCACACCTGACAGTAACTCTGCAGGTGCTTTAAACTTTTCATTTCCTGTCAGTTGACCTGTGAACACTCCTCTCCTAAAAATCACTTCCTCAAAGCTCTCTGGTTTCTCATTAAAATGTATAAAAGCAAGGTAGAGCTTGCAGAAAAAGTAATTTTCTCTTGGTTTAATTTTTCTTGCTATTGCTTAACTTTTAACTCTATTAATAATATTCTCTTGTTATTCCAGATTATCTGCCTCGCTATTACTATGAGAACCCAAAATGTATAATGTAAAATACAGTCAACAGCATTGCTTAAGCATCATCACTAAAGATAATGCCTTACTTTGCAATACTGGCACAAGTAAAACATTAAACTGTTTTACATTAGTATAAGAATATAACAAGCCATCACAAAACAGAGGCAGACACAGAACAAAATAATAAAATGCTTCTTCAGGAAAAAAAGGGGGGGGAAAAAGTGAAGTAATTGTACATAGACTATGTTAGACTGTGTTCTCTGAAAACATTTCCAGAAGCACACCCTTCATGACTCTTACACACTTCAGGTTTCTCTGCTGTCTTTGAGAAGTACAGCAACACCCTCCAACACGGTGTTCAAACCATATATCAATGTGAACAGATTCAGGGGTCTTCTCCACCATGCTCCTCATGCACCCAAGGGAAAAAAGCACCTCAAATCCAAGTCATTTCAATTTTATTTCCACTAGGAATGATTTCACAGTAAGAGGAAAAAGAAGCAGTCCCAGAGGTGGCCATTTACATGAGCTGAACATTCTGATTTTATTATTTTAATTCATAGAATGTTCTGCACTTTGAAAACAAACAGGAAAAAATATGTTTCTATTTTTATTTTCAGAATTCAAAATTTTCACGTTCATTAAGCAGGTATCAACACTCCCTAGGAATAGAGTAAATGAACTCTAAGAACTCTGGGTCCACCTCTGCTTCTGACAAGAATAGATTTAGTTGCATTCCAGAAATTCTTCACAGTTTCTTTAAAACAGTGTTTTGTGTTTTAATTTCTTTGTCAGTGAACTGTTTTCCTTCCTGTGCCTGTTCTTAGAATAAAACTAACAAATTTTGTAGCTGCTTTCTTTGTTACCTTAGTTTTATTGCATCTTGCATTCCATAACATGAAGATGTGAAACCATCAGGATGAGGATTCTCAATTCCATCCAGATCTCCAAAAAACTGTAAGTTAACATTAAAAGGTTCATTTACCATCTGGCCCCAGCATGTCTGTATTATACCGGCATTTGGCTGCAAAGCTGAAGAGCCTTAATTAGAACCACTGAAACCTACCCAACATCACAAGCAGGGAGTGAATTCTAATTACACAATTTAGGTTTAAAAAATATTTTTTCCCAAGCACACTAATGTATAACCATCCAAAACTTTTTTTCACCACCCTACAAAAGTAGAAGTCATTAATATATAGACCTTTACATTCAGTCAAAACCACTAGTACTTTAGTTGGAAAAAAGCCCGTGTTAAAAGAGCCTGAAGGACACTATAAGCCAGCTTTCATTTCATTCTCACACTGGTGGTATAAGAGAAGACAAAAGATACTTTTTCTACCACATCAGTGCCTCTTAACCAGAGCCTACTTAGATTTCTCGGGACATATC
The DNA here is from genome assembly GCA_035221455.1 of Xenops minutus. Taxonomy (NCBI): domain Eukaryota; kingdom Metazoa; phylum Chordata; class Aves; order Passeriformes; family Furnariidae; genus Xenops; species Xenops minutus. The sequence goes on along the minus strand of JAWWEE010000074.1, from coordinate 89,672,006 downwards.
CCTAAATTTGCAAACATAGCTGACGTCTATTGACTTTGTTAAAACTTCCAGGCTTTATCCAGGCTCCTTAAACTGGCTATAATCCAGGCACTTCTCAACTCAGAACCAAACTAACAGCACTGACTTTTTAGTATTATTTTTAATCTTTGTTTTAAAAAAATGTGGAGATCTATTCATAACTCTTACAGGGCAGGAGGGTTTTGATTACAAAATATTTTGAGGCCTGGCAACCACAGGGGAATAACTTATGAGTATTTGTTTCAGGATTAATTTGTACTGCTGACTGCAGTAGTTCATCCTACTGATAACTCTTTGTAAAAGAATCAACAATAAGAAAAGATCAGACTGTCAAGGTACTTAATGTATTTAATGATATTGAAAAAATACAAGTTACCTGTTTTAAAAGTATGTTTTACACGGAAAAGATAGAACATGAGCTTTACAACCTTTCCATAATATAGAAATTTCAACTGGATGGAGAAATAAATAACAAGAATTTCAAAACCAATTTATTCATTTAATTAAAATAACACTGTACAAAACCTAAACAAAATCAACTCTGCTGAGCTCCTATTAAGTAAAATAACAAACTTACAGAAAGTAAACATTGCTGTATTAGCTCTATTAACCACCACGTCACTGCGTGCTGCCGTTGCTTGGTCTCCTCAAAGTTCCACTTTCAGCCAGGATCCTTATAACATTCGGAATATCAATTCCTTAGTTAAAGGCAAAAAAACAAACAAAACCAGAAAGTAAGTAATTTTATCATAAAATTAATTTAAAAACACAATTTATACTGAAACATTTAGATGCTGAGATGAATTTGAATCTTTCCTTATTAAAAATACCATAACTGTTAGCAATCACAATGTGCCTGGAAACTATATCTGTAAATTGCTATGAACAGCTGTACTGGTTCAGTTAAAGAGTCTGTGTTACCCCTCTACCCCAACTTTGAAAGATCTGCAGCGGATATTCAGGAAACCACAACCAGAAGTGCTTGATTTTATCACTGTAACAATAAGTTAGTGTCTGAACACAAGCAAGGAGGCCATGTTGCTTTGATGAAACTCATGTCCATGACTTTAGGAGGGTGAGAGGACAAGTAGAAGAAACATGGGGACTGTTTTAGTGGCAATAATAAACATTCAGCACCCATAACCAAAAGCAGGGCAAGTGTGCCTGATGCTTGGTGGGGTGTAAGAATACCATGTTCTACTCATCTCAGATCATCTCCCATTCAGGAAACTTTCTGAGGAAAGTCTGATATGATAAACTTTTCAGTGGTGATCTTCCCAACTCTTGCTCTGTCTGGGCAGAGACAAGGAAATGTGACATTTTTGTCCACAGTGTCCTTTTGCGAGGAGTTCCATAGATCATCCACCTACTGCTGCATTAAGAACAATCTCTTTTTGTCCATTTTGGACTCCCACACTACTCCAAGTTTATATAGGAAAGAACAGAATCCTGTCTGTCATCTGCATCCACTCATGATTTTACAATCTCTCTTGCAATATCTTAGTCCTCTCTTTTCCAGGCCAGAAAGAGTCCTAGCTTTCTACTGCATCTACTTATATGGAAAATATTCCTATATTTTACTGGTCTCTAAACCTTTTGCAGCAGCAAAGTCCTTTATCTGAAATAAGGGAAACCCTTTACTCTGTGCCAGCTACAGGCAAAGCATGGGTTTATACAACAGCAAAATTACTCCTCCCATCTTTATTTAATCCTTTCCTTAATTCCCTGCATTCAACATATTCTTCTGACTGACAAGTTGGTACTTCCACAGATCTGATGAGGAGCTTTTGAAATTTTTTAGGCCAACCAACACTTCTAACCGGTTCAAATTCAACAAAGTTTTGTCATCCAGATACTTATCCTTTTTTCCAGTTCATTTGTGAAGATATGAAACAGCACAGGCCCAGAGTTCTCTACGGGAACCTCTTTTCATTGTAAAAGATAATTGACCTTTTGCTATTTCTTTATTATTTAAACAATGCAAGGATTTCCCTCTTTTCCCACAGCCAGTTATCTCCCTTAAAAGCCTCTAATTAGTCAAAAGCTTCTTGGAAATCTAAACAGACTATATGAACTGGATCACCTTGATCTGACTCCTTTGCTGACCCCTTTCAAACAACTCCAGAAAGTCTGTAAGCAGGCTTTTCTTATCACAAAAGCCCTTTTAATTCCCTACCAGCTACTCAAGAGATCATATTTGTCCAGGTGTCTGCAAACCTCTACCTTGTTTTTCTAAACAGTTTCTATTTACCTGTCTAATAGAAGATGACACTTTCAAAGATCACTGGGAACCCTGTACTGGCTTTGTCTGGGATGGAGTTAACTTTCCTCCTAATAGACCGGAGTGGTGCTGTGCTTTGGACTTGTGGCCAAAACAGTGTTGATAACATACCCCTGCTCCTGCAACATCAAGGCTTTCTCTTTTTTCATCTCTGCACTCCTCCAGTGATTTGTCTGGGAATTGGAAAAAGGCTGGTAAGGGCACAGCTGGGACAACTGACCCAAACTGGCCAAAGGGATTCTATGCATCATGCTCAGCAACAAAATCTAGGGAGGCAAGGGGGTTGGCTTGGGCCCCAAGGTGGCTGTTGGTCAGAGACTGGTTGGGCATCAGTGTGCTTGTGGGAACTACCGAGTTATTGTCTTTGCATCACTTATTCCCTCCAACATTTTTCCTTTATTCAACTGTTATCATGACCCGTGAGGTTTCTCACTTTTTTTCCTCCTCTTCTATTCCCTGTCCAGCTGCAGGGGAATGATGGGAGAGATTGAGCAAGCAGCTGTGTGTTCAACATGCAAAAAACCCTTAAAAATAAACAAAACCACAAGAGAGAACCACGTTTGCCACCTACAAATTCTCAGGTTCCAAAGGAAGCTTTATGGAAGAAGTCATTACCATCAGTATCTTAACCATTTTGATCTGGAGGAGAAGAGTTCTAACAGTTTACTACTTCCATGGCTTTATGTTGTCAATTTGTTCCAAAACTTCCATTCTAAACAGGTACTGTGCTGAGCTGTGAGCACACACAACTGTGAGTGGTTATGGCATGGACTGCAGCCTCTCCCGTTCCTTTCACAGTCAGCACTCAGGCAAAGAATATCTTAAGATTCCCTACAATGTACTCATCTTCAGTGTTCTTAACTTTGTGATTTTAAACACACTCTGAGAGGCTTAGAAATGTACATGGGAAACTTCTGAAGAAAGGGCAGTAGTTGACTGAAGATGAGGGAAGGTTTAATAGCTGAAACTTATTAGAAACTTGTAAGCAATACAAACTACTTGTCTCTGATTCATTGTTATTTCTATGTTACTGTGCAAACACAATTCTTTCAGAAACCAGTAAGTAAAAATTTCTTCACTGTTGGTATTCACAGCACCACCGTTTCTCCACTTACAGCAAAGACAAATGATTCTGCTTTTTTCTAGTACCTATATATTTGAGTTTAGTTTACAGTCTCTCACCATGTAAATGTTACTGTGACCAAATGAGGAGTTTTCAAAAAATCTGACAATTATTAGTGCCTTTATGAGAAGGCAGCCATTTTGAATTATCATTCCTAAACTGGAACCTGCAAAAATTAGAGGGGAAAAAATGAAGTCTCTTCAGCCCTCCTTAATACCTCAAAATACTTATATGACCCATATGAGCCCTTTTTATTTCACAGAGCTAACAAAATATATTATGTATATTTTTATATATATGTATTTGTGAATTACCTCTGAAAGCTGGATTTGCTGCTGCTATTTTGTGCAGAGTAGCAGTAACTTCCTCAACATTCATATTTCTTACGCTCTTCAAAAATTCAGTCATGACGTTGTTCTCATACACTGTGTCTGAGGAACCAGTTGAAAAGTTCTGGGGTTCATCTTCTCCATTTACTGGTAAGGACTGCTTAGCTGGTCGGCTGCTTGAATAGTCTTAAAGAAGAGAAATACTGTTTTTCAGTAAGAGAAGATTCTGAAGAGTCTTCGTGATGTGTTTCTCTAAATAGCACTATTCAAAATAAGAGTTTCCAGTCTGGCACAGCAGTAGTGCTGGTAAGGTTCACATCTGACTGCTATATTTTCAAACAACCAAGAGTCAGGAATGCTTTCCACTTACAGAAAATCCTGAAGAAACAAGGATGGAGAGGTAGGTGAAAGCTATTTGCATTAGGCTTACAGAAAGGGAAAAAAAGTCTCAAATCTCATCTGTTGTAAGTCACCATGATTTTTGTTATTAGCATTGTATTAATTGAAGTTTTCAAAAGCTAAACTTCCTAGAAAGATCATAAAATTGACATCACACAGAAAAAAAAATATTATACAAAACTTCACTAGTATTATGGGTATCTTGCCTTTCCAAGCACACGAGTGTACTCCTATGTCTGAGAAAAAAAGCCATTTGTTTATATCAGAGGGAACTGACCTCAGAGAAATCCAGGATTCTTTGAAAAAATTAATCTGAAGTACCAAGGCCAAGTAGCTGCAGTATTCAGGTATTATCCATCCTATACAACATAACTCTTTCCACTAACATCTCGATTCAACTAGAACTGAGATAAGCATCTTCTCCAACAAGAAAGGAAAGAAATATTGAGTGGGGAAGGAAAAAAAAAGCCAGAGAAACTTTGAAAGTCTCCTTAGAAACAGTTGCCTCTGAACGGAAGTCAATTGACACTAACTCAATTTCTCCCCAAATTCCACAGTTAAGTAGGATCAATGTTTTTTAATAGTCTTCCCTCTAATATTTTTGAGGATGGGAAAAAACCCCAAAACTATTAATTTATGCTACTTGACTCTGGCTTCATTCTGCTCTTAAGCTCTGCTTTTAGAGAAGCAGGCAAAAAAAGGCTTAGTACGACTTTATGCAAAGTTCAGGGTTAAGATCAAAGCACATTTCAAAGCCAACAGTACCAGTATCAGAGTCACTAACATCTGCTGAAGTCAGGTCGGACTTTTGTGTGGAATATTCCAATGCTGCTTTTCCATTATACTCAACATCTAAGAGGTCCTATGAGTTGAGGAAAAAAAGAAAGAAAAAAAAAAAGGTATGTTCAAAATGTCATCTGGACAACCTCTTCAACTTATGAACTACTATATCTTTAATGATCACAAACCAAATAAAAGACCAGTATTTCTGCTAACAAATCTGAAAAATCAAGTATTTCTTTGAAAATCAGGGCTGATAATGGACTTCTATGTATACACTCCCCACAGTATCTCTTTACATCCGAAAAAGTTCTATATTAGGCAATGAAGTGATACTTACTGAGCCTAATTCTCAACCTGTCATGTGTAAAAAGAGCATTTTACACTCAAAATCAAAGCTTTAGTTAAAAAATTACCAGTTTAAAGATCACAGTTTACAACATTAACAAGGCCTAATGTGGGAAATCATTTTGGTTTCCTACAACTAGTAAGTTAAAAGTTACTTCAGTTAGAACTTGATTGGTTTGTAACATGTCAGCAGCCTCAAAGAAGTACTCAAAACACCTCCATATGTACCACCTGTGTAAAGACAAGTCAGTCAAATACAATAGCAGAGAGGGGAAAAACTGAGTTTTTAATATTGGAAGAAGAAAGAGACCTCAAAGAGAACAGTCCAAAGAGTAGGACCAAAACTTGTATAAGAAAGTCGCTATGAATGACGCTTGATTATGTGGTGTATAAAGTGAAGGCTGGGAACAGAAACAGGATACAGAACAAGAGTGTCAGGAGAATCAGTAGAGATAAAAAAAAAAACTTGTTAGATTTGAAAAGGGGCAAAATAGCAGAAAAACTTAGATGTAAGGAAAAGCAGGGGGAAAGAAGAGATGATTTATAGTTTCTATTAGCAACAAAAAAAGTGCAAGCACCTTTGAACAAAAATGATCAAGACATCAACAGAAAAGCTAAAATTTTATGCTATCATCACTACAAAAATTCATATATTTAGTAGTCTCCACAACAATTTTGTTTCATTAAACTATTTATAATAATAAAAATACATAATCACAGGAACCTACAGATTTATAGAACAAAATCAAACCAAAACCTGCATTTACTTTGTTTGATGCAGCCTGCTGACGATATTCCACCAGTGCATCTGTAAGAGTCTGTGTAACTTTCAGGATAAATGAAGCATCATCTTCATTCAGTATCTCAAAACTTTGCTAGGAAAGAAAAAGAAAGAAAACAGCATACAATAAAACATTTTCCCTCTGAAAGATTGAAGTATCGCAATTTATAAACAAACCTGCAGCAACCCCATTTTCTTTGTCTCTATCCTTTTGTCAGACATGGCTGAAATTATAAACCAAATACAATTTTTATTTTTAATCTCATAAATTGGGGATAGGGAAGTGGAATGAAAGAGAATACTAACAGAAGAAAGTGGCAGGTACCCAATACAATCCTTCAAAAAGGAACAACCCAAGAGTATACCTGGAAATGTAGAGAAGGTAATGCTTTTCCATAAGTATTTTGATCTCTTCCCAAGACACCTGCATACAAATGAATGTGTACATATTCCCTGAGGCAATGTAGTCATAACCCATTTCTCTAGAAAATAGCAAAAAGCCAGAATGCTACTGAATTTAAAAATGCATGCTGCCTTGCCCTAGACTAACCTTCTGCTTCCCCAAAAGCCTAAGGAAAAAGCAGTCTTGAAGCTGTGAAGCTCTAGTAGGGGACCAAGTTCTAGTACCAACAGCCCTCACAGAGAGGGCTACATGTGGCATCCTCTTCTCTGCCCCAGTAAAGACCTGCTGAAAACACTTGCATTGGGCACAGTGTAACAGAACTGCAGGTCTGTCCTAACAATCTAATCTTCTGGATCCTCCAAACAATGGAAAAAAGTAATAAAAACCTAGCATTAAGTTTGTATGTGACAGCATAACACTGGTTATATTGTATTTTAACACTAATAGTATTTATCTCTCCTGGTTTGCACAATTTATATTTAATGAAAACATTGTCAAAAGCTAGGTGGAAAACGAAGATTACATTTGGGCAACGATATCTTTGCTATGAGATAATACAAGAAATATGATTATTTTAATGACAAATCTCAGCATACTATTTTCACAGTATGCTCAGCATACTGATTTTCACAATTAAAAAGTATACAGTATGGATAATTATTGATCAACTTTTCACAAGTTGAACAGCAAGGCCAAAAAAGAGAGTCCAAAAAGACCACTTCCATCATTTTTGTATCTACCACATATAATAAGAAACCTTTTGAGTCCAACAACAATAGCAACATATAATGCAGTGTATGACTACAGATGCTAATATTAAACAATTTCAAAAAAAAATTCACAAAACAGAATGTTTTGTAACATTCCCAATAGTCCTCTTTTATTCTTGAAGGACAATGATGCTAAGCAAGAATATGACTCAAAACGAGTTTATTAACAAGGTGCAACCTTTACACCTAATAATTCCCTATTAAAAAAAAAAAATGAAAGAAGATTTTATGATAGTCAGTAGTGCTTAAATAACCATGCAGTAGCTTAATCACAGCAACTACCAGTAAAGATTTTCATGCAGTTTGTCACTGGTGCTTTTATTAAAACCCCCATTTCTGTATGCAAGACCCGAATGTTGTTGATACATCTAATAACTGGCAACTGGTAGTTTTCCACTCTTCTTGATTGGATCACTGTTGTGAATGTGTATATAACACACATTTTCAGAGAATTCTGGTGTTCTGCCACTTATGTTACAGAGGGAATAGGCAGGGTTTTGTAGTTTATGGGGTTCTGGGGAAGGTTTGGTTTAAATACACAACTTGCATTTTATTTCTTAAAAATTGCTTCTTTTCCTTTCTGCGTATCTCAGATATCTGCGGAGGAGTAGCTAAACCCCCCCAGCACTTTCAGACAAGATGGTGAGAGGTCCTTGCACTGCCCATGGGAAAGGTTTCAGCCCATCCCTGTGGCCACCATTCCCAGAGGAGCTTCACGATTGGCACCTCTCCGTACCCGTGTCTTTGCCTTGCCAGAGCCCATGAGTGTCACCGCAGCCGCTGCCCCCCGAGGTGTGGCATCACCTCCTGCTGTCTGTGAATGGAACTGGACCAGAGGGGCAGAGAGAGCACTGGATTTGTTTGGAAGTTTTGGTTACAGTGTTGCTGTTCGTTCTGTTCTGGTTTTGGGTATACACACATATATTTGTAGAAAAGAACTGTTATCCTTCTCTCTACACTTTCTGATTAAAGTTTCTTAATTCCAAACGTTGTGGTGGTTTTGAGGAGAGAGACGCCCCCTTCATAGTCCAGAAGGATTCCTCACTTTTCTTTCTAGACATCTTGGTTTCTTTTTAAACCAAGACAGCATGTAGTTAAGGATTGAAGTGAAGCTGTAGTTGAGAAAAATGCAATAATTTTCAATGAAAGTCATTGCCCTGACAGCAAACCAGTACTCTGGCAGAAAGTATGTATAGAAACTTGAGAATTAATAGATATATAATAAACTCAGTGGCATGAATTTTATTCTGAACTCTGCCTTCTGACAAAATACATTGTTGGTTTACCAGACTGCCTACATTTTAGATTTAGCAAATCCGTGGGTTTTTTGTTTAATTTTTTTCCCAAAAATTACATTGCAAGGTAAGGTGCAACACTCACCAAATAATCCAAAAGTTCTTCCTGACTAGTGAATTCTTCAGGATTTGCTGTACATTCTTGCTGTTTAACATAAAAAAAAAAAGTCCAGAGATCTATTATGTGCATTAAATATAATTAAACAGTAACAGTTATGGTTACTCTAAAAAATGTGTACATAGGTTTTCATAACAAAGGGAAAAAATCTTGTTAATAGTTTTGCCTTAGTAACTTGTAGCTAATTTATTGCTAATAATATTATTAATTTAAATAAGCAAACACCACTGCCAATCATATATTAATCATTTTCCCAACTGTTGGACACTGGAGCAACCCATTAACAGAAAAATATTCACCTTGACTCCCTTGTTTTCTTCCTGCGATTGTTTATTGGTCTCACACCTTAAAATAGAATAAGTAAAACATTCAGTTGATTGATCCATCAAAAATGTGTAACCAGCCAATAACTGATAATCAGTTTAAACTCCTGACACGCTACTACTATTGTAGTTCTGATACACTCTGAAAGAAAGGTCACATACTATTTTCCTTAGAGAAATCCCAGCAGTCCCAGATATCATCATAAAAATTATTTATGTGGTTTTGGTTTGGGTTTTTTCAGTGTGACTATTAGCACACAGATTCTAAACCCCAGAGTTAATAAAAAAGTTTGACATTATAGTAATAGCTGTAAGATTTTTGTACACATTGCAGAAAGACAAGGCTCCTAATTACAGTCTGATTTTTTTCAGCACTTCAAAATTGCCTTTACAAAAATTTATCTATAAAGAGAAGCATTTTACAATGTAGCCACACAAATACTGGGCATACAGACATAGATATGGCTAAATGTTACTAACTCATATTTGTTCTGTTCTGCAATTACAGTGGCTATAGATACATTCCATTCCTTTGTGAGCCCAGGAACCAAGATGGCTGGGTGTTTCTTAAATTAACGAAAACCTTATGACTGCCAAACCTAAGCTCTCCTCTTCTTTGAAATCTTTCTTAGGAATCAACTGTGTAGTAAAAGCAGATGATGATAAAATAATTTAATGGTTGTTTGTTCAGAACTGCAAAGAAATAAGAAATCAAAGAAATTCCCACAGATATTCCCACAGAATCTTTAAGGGGAAGCATCATGGGACAGCTTGCTGTCAATGAGAATCTGACCTTATTCCTATTAAAAATCTATATATAGAGTTCACATTTTTCAGTAGTCTCACAAAAATAAACAATAAAGGAAAAAGCTGAAATCCTAATTTAGTAACTAACTTTCAAATCAGTCTCTCACTGAAACACCTGGCTGCTCATAGTTACCCAGGATCTATCTGAACCAGATTAAAAGAGTAACATTAAGGGATTTTCCAAATGATGCTGTTGTTAAGATTTAAAGTACAGAACTGCACGATGAGGATCAGTAACAGGTAGAAATAGGCAACAGCATTTCCAGATGTGGATAGCTGAGCTTTTATTTGTTCCCTATTTTAAAGTTTTCACGAACTAGTTTACTTTCCAGATTCAGAACTGTAACAGTTATTTGAAAGCCAGATAAATAAACACAAAGATTCATAAACCTGGCCTTGAATCTGGTTTCAACTGATCCTTTTCAGTAACAGTAAACAAACAAAAGGAGTTCGTCCTCCAAGTCTAGGAGAGACATTACTGGTTTAAAGTTAAAAAAAATCCCAACAGAATGTCATAAAGAGGAAAACCAAAGAACTGTCGGAACAACACTCTTTGGGTTAATGCATATATATTCTTTATTGAATGCTTTCCTGTGGTTCCTGGGCTCACACAAAGATGACCAAAGATGTTGGATATACCCTCCTCACACAAAGGCTGATAGCTCAAACTGAACTCCCAATACTGTTATTAATAAGACGCTTACAAGCAGCAAGCAGTTCCACGATTTTAGAATACTTCTTACTGTCCCTGCAAGAAATCTTTTGAAAGATGAACCCAAATTGTTACACCTATCTGCTCATTATCTTTCCCTTCCAAAGTCAGTTCATAGACCACCCTAATTACCTGACGTAAACACATAGCAGAGGTGGTTTTAAACCATGAGGAAGCATTCTTTTTGAATATTTTGAGCAGCACATGATTATACCTTAAGGATAACACAGTTAAATACAAAAACCAGCTGCATCCAGAGAAAAATCTGAGGTCACTTTACATACACCAGGTTGTCTGTTGATGAGAGTTTACAGCTGAGCGCAATTTCAGAAAACAAGGATTTTACTACTATGCAAATCCAGTGTAGACAGTTATCATCTGCAGTTTCTCATTTATGAACACCCTTTAAAAGGTTTTGGAGGTGGTGGATTTTTTTGTTTCTTTTACCTTTCTGAGTTATCTTTGCTGCTTTCAATAGCCTTATTAGGTCCAACCTCCTCGTCTGGTTTTGGCTGTTCTTTCTGACCTTTTTCCTTCTCCTCTTGAACATTCTTTTCATCTAAAACAATAAAAACAGTATATTAAGTAATGTTTTTCTACTATTTTAACTTAAAAGTACTGTTTGTTTAGAGTATTTTTAAAGATAAAAATCAATAAAACCTGAAGGTGGAAGTAAGGTATCTTGTGAAGAAATAAATAAAAACTGAACCTAAAAATCAAAGATTTGTTTCAGCCATGAAGCACGAATTTGTATTTCTGATCAGAAATATTCTGAGTGACAGCAATTACAATGCAGTTGGACAGAACCCTAATCTCACCTCTGACATTAAGTCTACAACCAAGCACCAGCTTCTGATGTCTCTTCAGTTACGTGTTCACTGATTTTTATATTCGATTCTGGCTTTGATTTCAAGAAAATAAGCATTAATCAAATATTTTAGATGTCATTCAAAAAAAAGACAAAATCTATCCAATTATTTCCTTTTTATTCATCTTGTGCTCTAAACAGTCTGGCATGCAGCTGTTACTAATTCTTTTCTTGACACTGAAAACAACTTATATGCACAAAGAGTCTGTGCCCATGCTCCAAAAATATGCATAGTAAAAATTTCTAATTGTGAATCTTGTCTTGTTTCTGTTCTAAAGTATCCAACAACGTTAGGTAAAACAGGACTGTCTTCTTTGCAAACACTGAGATTGTTCTTTTCTCTGCCACAGACCTCAAGCTCATCCACGCACTGTGCAAATTCACCTTCTATAAATCAATTGTGGAAGTTACAAACCAGCACATACAGAGTAAATAATTCACACACTGGTGAAAGTTAAAAAAAAAATAATTTCTTCTCTTACCTTGAACAGGGTCTGGCAGTTCCTCATCTTTACTTTTACTATCTGCTTTTTCTGCGTTACTAAGCGACGCATCCACATGCTGAACTTTAGCTTTTGAGGGGCTGTCATCTGCACTAAAATCTAAGCAAATATGCATAATGGACATTATCTTGATAGAGGATGGTTCTAAAACTGCACTTCAACTACTCTGTTTCTGTGCAATAGTAGTTACAAAGAAAGAATAATTTTATAAGCATTATTATGTCACAGCATATTAAATACAAACTACAAATTAGTAACAAAGTTTTAAATATTTTATACCCTGGTTATAATTACATTTCTTAAAATATGCAAATATTATAAATGTAGAATGCCATAGCCATGTGAAAAATTAGACACATAAACCAAGAGGTAACAGTCAAGAAAAGTAGTTTGAATAGGACTCAACTTATTTCAAACCACTTTCCTAGATTCATAACTGCTATTTTTCCTCTTCAGAGTATGACACTGCTAACCTAGATCATCTCATTAGTTCTGCTTAGCTATTTGAAGATACCATTTACATACTAATACACATTAAGCACATTAGTTTTAATTCAAATCTTTAATTTTCATCCAGGTGTGAGAATGAGGGTCTCGTAGCAATTTTTAACCATTTCTTATAGTGGCACACAACCATACTGTCTGTCCTTCTAGACAACACTATACTACAATGAGTATTAAAAGATTAAACTGAGTGGGAAAGTCTCACAGATACCACATTCCTACAATTTTGTATCAATGGCTAGTAAAACAGGAAGTTTTCTTCCACAGATGACATCTACAGCTGTGCTTTAAGAATTCTGTGTGGCTTTCTGCACTGCCAATCAAATACATCCCTGGAGCTCCACCTGCTCCTTTGGCCCAGTTCCCCAAGCTGCTGGTGAGTAGCTGGCACTGCAGAGACTACATCAGCTACCAGGCCAAAAGAAACCATAGGTAAAGGATCCTGGGTGATCAGGGGTGACTGGAATAGCAAGAGGGAGAGAGAACAAAGCCATATAGAACAGGCCTCTCCAGTTATGCTGACCATGAAAGAACTTCATGCATCAGATTTTCAATATCACCTGTACAAAATGTAGCTCAGAACATTGGTGCACACAATTGCTGACCAAATATTTCTATTTGTCCTTAAATCAAGCAGATTTAAGTGAAAGGAGTTTACCCAAATTAAAAATGACAATTTACATCCCTCTGAGCACACGTACGTTCTTGCCATCTCCTCCTCATTGTTGGAGCATCTGTAACAACCTAAAAATAAAACTCATTTAGTTAGTTATTCTGAGGATAAAGTTATTCCATAAGTATTCCATCAAAGTTTTTTTCCTAAAAATATATAACCAGTAATATAAAACACATGTGTAAATCCCTTAATGGATATTCAAATTGGCAGTAAGCCAGTTACCTGAACACTTATTTACCACAATTAAATTTCTGTAAGATCTTAAAAAAAAAAAAAAAAAATCAAATAGCTGGTTTCAGAAGATATAGCAGTAAAATTAAACCAAGTTATACATGCTCTGTTTAAAAGTTCCTTAAATCAAGAATGGATTTGCTATGGAAATTGCTAATGAAACTACCCAGAAAAACAGAAAAGTCTACAAAATATAGATGGAACTATTTCTATATCCATGAACTTAAATCTCAAGTAAAATAAACAGTCTCAAGTCAAGAAGAAATTTAAGTAGATCAAATGAAAAAGTTGCTGCCAATAGTCAGTTTTGGTTTTCTTTTTAAGCAGAGGTTAAAAATGAAGGATGTGCAGGCAGAAAGGATTTGATAATCTGAAATCTCTCCCTTCTACAGCATTGACTTGATCTTTCAATATTCCCATACTTGTTTTTCATCAAAAAAGAATAGGATCAGTGCAGGCTCTCATCCTTGAGCCTCAGCCTGATAGTATCACACAGAAAGAAACACGGGTATCTTTTCAGAAGGGGAGGACACAGCCAGCTTTAACACAGGAACCTTGTGAACTCCCCTTTGAAAGGAGACATCTGTGCACATTAAGTAGCATAGCAAGGGATCTTGTCAAGAAATGCTGCTTAACAAGCAGGATGCTGACAGACATTGAAGGTGATGGAGAAAAATTTAATGTATACCGTGAAGAACACTGTGCTCCTCAATAAGCTTGTCATGAATTAGCATGGTAAGATACACCTCAAGAGGGAACTTTGCCTGCCCAGATAAAGGTGTTACAAGTACTACTGTGGTGTAAGTACCAACAGAAAGCAATATGAAGATATCTTCATGTGAACACGCTTCCAAGGGTGCAGGTCCCCAAGAACTGAAGCTTATGGTGCTCCTGTGATCCCACAGCACTGCTGGCAATCTCTTATCGACCTGCAAATTCCCACACTTTCCTCTGCACTACCAGAAATGTTATCTGGCTCCCTCAAAAATTGCCACGAGGTGCTAACAAAGCAGAAACTGATTGAAAAAAGGCACAAAGGTAGTTTCCAAGCAACGATGAAACAAGTTATTTTACACACACACATTGCTGAGAATTGATTAAATATTAGTATATATATTTTTCATTATCTGTGCACTCTAGAATCATATTTCTATGAACTCAGGCAGCATAAGTATTATTTCAAACAAGAGAAATACTTATGATGGGAGTGACCAATAGGAAATTGTGTCCAGAATCATCCTGGAAGAATTACTGAGATGACTAAAAGCACCTGTAATAAAGGTTGAAAAAGCAAGATTTTCCTACTACCCAAAGCAAATCTGCCCACTGTAACAGAAATTACCTTCGTTTATTAAATATGAAGCTTCAGAGAAATGTACCTTTATTTGTTTTCTTCCTTCTTTCTTCTCAATTGTTAATGCAACTTGCCTAACTTTTCTGTTCAGTTCAGAGCCTTTACCCTTAACTTCATCAGATTCTGCTATCTCAGGATAATGCTGTTTCTAGAAAATAAGGACACACACATCCTTAAGTCACACAACTCCTTCCAGATCTAGCACAGTTAGTAACCATGGGAGATAAGTCAACTTTTACATATACACCATAGAACTTATTAAAGTGATTATGCATAGAATTACAGAATAATTTAGGGGACGAAGCCAAATCTTCAGCTAAAACTAGGGTTTACACTAATTTTTGAACAGGTTGCACAGGGCTTTGTCCACTTGGGTCTTAAAAAAATCTCTGAAAACAGATTCCTCCACTTCTCTAGAAAACCTACTCCAATGCTTGACTGCCCTCACAGCACAGAATTACATGACAAGTAGGAAAATCCCATTTGAATTTATTTTCCTGCCAAGCAGCTCCATAAAGGACCTGCTTCTGCTTTCTTAATAATCGCTCCTGAGGTATTAGAGGGCTACAAATAGATCCCTCTGACACTTTTTCTTCTCCAGCCTGAATGAGGCCAATTACCTTAATTTAACAAGTGTGCTTCAGCTCCCTGACCACCTTGGCAGCTCTCCAGCAGACTCACTCAACTTCATCAATGGCTTTCTGTCTGCAGTAGCACAAAACTGGACACAATGGTCTGGATATGGCCTAGTAAGTACCAAGGACAGGGGAATAACCACTTCCTTTGATCTACTGGCTATTCTCTTGTTAATAAAGCTCAGCCCTGCTGTTAGCCTTCATTGATGCCAAGGTATGCTACTTATCTTCAGCTTGTTATTCACCAGGACCCCCAGCTCCTTTTCAGCAGAGCAAATTCCAGTCATTTAATCTTCTGCCTTTTCCACTGCCTAGGGTTAATCCATCTCAGGTGTATGACTTGCAAGCTATTCTTATTGAATTACTGTATTTTTATAGTATTTAAGAATATAGCAGAGATACAGTTAACAAACATAAGATTCAGAATTGGATGAAACAGTTCAAGGTAAACAAGAAATACAAAAGCTGAGAACATCAAAACTCATTATGTACATCTGAATTAATGATGAGAAACAGCATGATGTTTATGGAAGACCTCACTGCAGATTCATGACATTACACCCAATAACATTAGCTCTAAAACTGCCTCAAAATGTTATATGAACTCAGCTTTCTATGACTTTAGGATATGTGGGACATAATGTAAACTTTAGGCAACTTTTACGGGAAGTATCAAAATACCTTTCAGAATACTGTTTTCTTCATTTTGTTAAAGCTCATCCTAAACAAATAGGTTCAAATAAATGTTCAAAGCCTCATTTCTCTAAAAGTGCTGAAAAAAATAGCATGTTTAAACATATGTGGGCTGACGTGAACCATAAGAGCTTTGCAAACTGTCATAAAACAGGCAACAGAACTCACACGGCTTGTCCTGCCTCAAAACTGAGAATACAATACTGATTCCAAGTCACAGCCTCTACCTAATATGTATCGTGTTCCTTTATAATTATGTTCCTTTTAAAGCATCTGAAAGATGAAACAGTTTCTTCTTTGATTCAGTTCTTATAGATAATAAAAACTTAGTCAAAAACCTACTTCTAGTTAATCTGAGCTATAGATTTCATTACTGGCTATAGATTTCATTACTGGCATTACTGGTTCACTGAAACAGAATAAACTAAAAACTCAGGTGTCAAGCAGTGGACAGGCATGCACATTATTGATGAGAAGAATATTAAGTCTATTTATCACAGTTGCAGTACAAACACAAACATTGTCACAAAAGCTTATGTAACACTTTTTTTCCCCCCCCCCATCAAAATATGACCAGCAAATTCACCCCTTAAATCATTACATTAAAACAAACATACAGAACTTACCAGGTATGCTAGTCTATGCTTGGAACCACAAACATGCATGAACATGTTATTCAGTCCTGTTTTACAGCAGCACAGCTGACATTCATAGAGAAAAGGAAAATTGTCTTTTGATCGGTATTCTATTACATAATTAAGTCCTGTATTAATAAAAAAAACAAAACACAACTTAGGAAACAAATCATCAGTGCAAGTGGCAAAGGAGACATTAAAGGAAATTAAAGGAAATTACTCAGTGTAACCATAAGAAGATTTTATTACACATTACCTAACATTTTAAAAAAATAATCCATGCTCTGTAAAGGTAAACATCACACAAGCAAACAATTACAGTACTAAAAGCCCTCACCAAGTGCAGGTTCTGAATCTTTACATGTATTAAGCTGTTCTTCCAAAGTCTGTCCATGAAACCTCTCTGGCTCAGTTTGCACTGTAAGAAATTCACATACAAGTGAGTCCCTGCTCAGACATGGTCCCATTATCTTAACAGTTACTATAAAACATTATACCAACAATGATAATTTCACTCTATTTAAAACATTTACTTTCCAAATATTGTTTTAATTATTACAAAATATTACTGCAGATGGAAAGTACAATGAAGAGAAATGAATTCCCAATGGCTAGCTAAGGCCTTGACATCACTTGTAATATTGTACCTCAAAATTTTTTATTTCTTCCACCTTTTTTTTTTTTGGTGGATGGGGAGGTGGAAATTAAACATTCTTACCATAATCAGGAAGGTTTACAGGTGTTTTCACTTGCTCCCCTGAGCCAGTGGGTGTATTAACTGAAAAAAAAAACAAAAACAACCAACCACCCCAGAAATGGAAATTATATTGTTAGTACAAAAACAATGTGGTATGATAATAGACTTTGTTAAAAGAAAACCATTTGAGCTTTCATTGATATGAGAAAATTAAGCTATGTTTAGTTTTGAATGTGCTATGAGATTTTTTTGGCAAAAGATGGACAAAAAAGCATTCACACCAAACAATAACAAAGTTATTTAATGTCAGGCAATTCAACAGAGCAAGCAGAGAGGAAGACCAATCAAGTTCAGTGTCTCTAAACATTTCAGGGCATCCAGTAATTTCAGCAGCACCCAGCTGCTAAATATTCAATCACTTAAATTTCCTTTACAGTCCAAACAAAAATTCCCAGATTACGCAAGTGCAATGACTATGTATAACCTGGACAATGAATTTCAAGGCAAATTCTAGGAGCAGTGCACTGCAGAAACCTGTAAATACATTTTGGTGCATCATGAAACCAAAGAAGGAAAACAATTGTGAACGTAGTTAGACTTTCATTCCTACTGGAACTAGACCAGTTCATAAAGACCCAGGGAAAGTTTAATGTTATATTAAACCTATTGAAAGTACTATGCCTCTGCTAATTAAGATATTTTTAAATAATCTATTTTTGATAATCTCTTTTATAGAACAAATATAAAGTATACACATTTCTGCATGCTTTAAGAAGCATATTTTTAAAAAATATATTTTTAAATCTTGAAGATGTCTAAGTTATTGAATTCTTTAAGGTTTCTCAAAACTTTAGTATAGGTGATTTTTAGTATTGTAGCTAGTGCTTATTAACCAACTTGCTCATATTATTGATTGATTTATGTAGCATTAGATATTATGTCACTAAAGAACACAAGACAGGTCTTAAAGCACAATCTTGAGAAAGACTTTTTCTTGTTTGTTTCGTAAACAACTACATTGGGGCAGGGAGAAAGATGCCTGTATAGAACACAGCAGGAGGTAAAAACTCTTGCACTTACCAATGCCATGAGCTTTCAATGCTTCTTCAACCTAAGTTACCAAGTCATCAACCAACAAGGAAGAAAGACACGTAAGATTCAAAACCCAACTATGCAAAGGTTTTATTATTTATAAAATAAGTTAGATTAACACCTGCACTGTAGACTATCCCAGGTGAACAGAGAATTACGTGACACTTTAAAAAGACAAACCTTTTTTTTCTGAGATTGTCTATCATTTAAGTAATTCCATTCTCCATTTAACAGCCATATATTCTCATGTATCATCTTTCCTAGACACAAAGTTACAACATTTTCTGACAGAATTAACAAAACCAAGTTCTACTTTATTGCAGTTAACAACTTAGTAAAGCAGCAAAACTAGTTAAGTATCTGAAACTGTACATTTTACCGCTACATCAAAACCTAGATTACAAACCCATATTCTATTGCTAAATAAATCTGTAAAATCTGTCAAAAGATGCATTCAAAAACTTACCGTCTTGTGTTTGAATCCAAGGAAGTGAGTCTGCAAGTTTAATGCAGAAGCACACCAAATTTTGCAAATCTAGATAAAAAGAGAAGTATTTTTAGCATTGCACACAAACCAAGAGAAATACAATACTGCTACCAAAACAGACTTACTATCAAACAGCCTGTATGGTTAAGTTCTACAAAAGTACTATTCCTCCAAAGACAAACTAAAGCAGGCTCCCAGAACTTTATGAGGCTGCAAGACAGTGGAATGAACAGGAATCTCCACATCACATAAAAATTTCAGATGTCTCCAGGACTCTGCAGCTATCTCCTAACATTTTCTTTGTGTGTGCAGATAGGTAAACACAAGGTCCGAGATCTTCCTGATACACTCAAGCAACTCTGAGCCAGAGGCACAGCACAACTGGGACAAGCCAGTACAGCTGTCAAAGATGAGCCAGTTCTCCTCAGTGTTGCACCCACTGATCAGTTTGGGGGCTCCTCGCTCACTTGGAAAGTTTTCCACACAGCTGGCTTATGCCTGGGCCAGTTCAGAATGGGAGCAGACTACGTTTAACCTCACGTGAAGGAACAACAGCAATGCAAATTATTTCCTTCTCCTCTAAAAAAACCCAAGATGCGTAAAAACAAACAGCAATAAACCTGACCACCAGAGAAAGTAAGATTTTTTTTTCTTTCTGAATAGGAGCTGCAGTTTAATCTTCCACTTTAAAAAGAACAACTTTATTCAGAAAAGTAATATTATTATAATCATTTTCATAAGTTGGTTCTTAACACACATCCAAGTCAAGCATGACAAAGACAGCAAAATAAGTTCCACTCCAGAGCTATTTATCAATTTTAAGAGAAAAAAACCAAAACAAAACGTTCGCACTTTAGTACCACTTTGTTCTGCCAAAATTATTTTGTATTAGTTACAATTCTCAATAAGGAATACTTACATTACAGTAAAAAGGGTTTACTTGCTTCTTTATCTCAGTTTCAGGGTCCATATTCAGTCTTTAGATGACTAAAAAAAAAAGAAGCTCTAGGAAAATTGCAGAAAGATTGCAAACTATTGTTTTAGCTTCGCAAAAATAATTTTTGTTTTTGTTCCGCCTATTTAAGGAACTTCTGTCTCGCCCTCAGCTGTATTCAACTCTTAAATCCCCAGGCCAACGATGCTATTTTTAACTGGGGAGCAGAAGCACAGCGTGGAGAGGAGCAATTGTTCTCCGGGAGCTGCCCCTCGGGACACACGAAGGCCAGCAGGGGATCACGCACACCCCGACACACAGCGGGGCCCTTTCGAGCCTCGCCCCTCCTTCCCCGGGATAGAACAGCGCGCAGGGGCCGGCACGGGTGATACAGACACACTGGGAGGCACACTGGGAGGCACAGACACACACAGAGTGGGACGGCGGGGTCGGGGCAGGGCGGCCGGGCCCGCCGGGCCGCAGGGGAGGCAGGGAGGGACGGACGGAGGCAAGGAAGGAAAGAAGGAAGGAAGGAAAGAGAGGAGAGCGGCAGGGCCCGAAGCCCCAGGCGCCAGGCGGGAGCGCGTCCCTGCGGCACTGCCGGCCTGTCCGGGAGGACGGGGACCGCTGCTCCCCCACGGAGCCCGCACGGCCGCGCCGCTGCCGGGAGAGCCTCCGCGGGCAGGACCCGGGGCGGGGCGGGCGGTGCCGGCCTGTGGCTGTGGATGAGGATGAGGAGGATGGGGCGGGGCCGGGGCGGGGCGGGCGGTGCCGGCCTGTGGCTGTGGATGAGGATGAGGATGAGGAGGATGGAGCTGGGCGCGGGCGGGGCCGGGGCGGGCGCCCCCCGGCTGCGGGCCCGGCGGGGGCGCTGCTGCGCAGGCGCGGCGCGCTGTCGGAGGTAAAGCCCGGGCTGGGTCCACAGCCGCCGCACGGGGGTGGGCACTCTGTGCGGGCCGGCCTGCCCCGCTCCTGGCACGGGCGTGCGGGGTGGGCACGGGAATACGGGATGGGCACGCGGATCCCGGGAGCTCGCCCGGCGCAGGCGGGGCTGCCCCCCGCCCCGGTGGTGGCGGGCGCTGTGTGTCGGCAGGGCGCTCCCCACCCACACCCACAGCACACACACAGCACACACACACACCCCCACACCCACAGCACACACACACCCACCCAGCCGCACCTGCAGGCTCGGGGCCCGCCGGGCCGGGGGTCCCCGGGCGGGCAGGGGCGCTGTGTGCCGCGGGAGAGCCCGGGCGGCGCGGCGGAGGGCCGGGAATCCAGCGCGGGGTTTGCGGGGAGCTGCGGGGAGCGAGCGAGGGAGGGAGGGAGCCGGGGGAGCGCTGCGCTTTGTTGCTCGTAGGGAGCGAGCGGCGCCTCGGGGTGGGTGTCCCCGGCCCCGTGGGGTGTCCCCGGCCTCGGGGGGGTGTCCCCGGCCTCGGGGGGTGTCCCCGGGAGCAGGGCGGGTGTCCCCGGGGTGCCAGGCTTGCCCCCGGCAGAGCCGCCCCGCCCCGCCCCGCCCGCTGCGCCCGCCTTTGTGGATGGAGCCGGGAGCCGCTCTGCGCTCGCCTGCCAGCACAACGAGGAGCTAGCGAGGGCGTCTGAAACAGAAACAAAACAAAGCAAATAAACACCCGAGCAAACGCAGGCTCGAGTTAATGTCTGAGAAGTTCGGGTGCGGGAGAGTCTGGTAGGATTCCTGTGTTTTGCCTATTTTTCGTGGATTTCAGGCAGTCGTTCGGAATAACAACCTGCATCCATTACCTTGCGTGCACAAAGTGCCTTGGATGTCCTCCATAGGTGGCTGGATGACCCGCTTAATATCTGTCTCTGCGTGTATATAATCTAATATCCTATATTTAAAAAAAAATAAAAAAAAAATCCGTGTATTGGTATATAAAATTCGGCAGGAGAAATTTAGGCAAAGTACTGTGAATTTTTACTAATAGGTTGTTTTGTTCATTTGCCGGGTGATCCATGATAACTCTTCATTTGTATTAAAACGTCGGGGGGGAGCACCCAAAGAGATGGGATTTTTTTAAAATCTGATGAAAACGCAATTTCTGTATAGATCTCATTCGTATTTGGAATGTGCACCTAAGGACCTAGTGATTTCAGGTCTCAAGGTAGACAGGGTCAGGCCTGGAACAGTGATGGAAGCTCAGTGAGGAAAACCTAACAAACACTGTTTACTGCTGGTTCTGTCATTCAAATGAAATATAAACCTGTTGTTGTGACTAGTTTGGGTCATTTCTGTGCCTTTCTTTCACCCTCAAACGCTGAATGAAAAGGATAGAATTATGATTGATTTCCAATGCTGTCAATTATTGACTATGCTTGAAGCTTCACCTGCAGTTTAAGTTGGATAGACAAATTTTCTCTTTTTCAGTCCATGACTATTTCTGGTAGTAATTCTCTTGGCACTGGTAAATGAACTTCATTTTCACACTGTGACCACAGTTTGCTATTTTCTTTGGGTTTGGTTAGTGTAACCTTAACATTTGGGTTAAGTCTTCCATCATAACTTTCTCTGCATTTTCTTATGCCTAAAAAAGTATTTCATGGACTGAAAATGCTCATACATGCCAACCTGAAGGGCTTCTTTGCAACTGACTGGAGTTCGAGTGTCTCTTTGGGTGTGTGCAAGCAAAATAATATATATACAACATACTTAAGAACATATATGCTCTTCTTAACTTCTGTAAATTTTTTTTCAATATATTCTTCCAGCAGATCACAGCACATGCCTTTTAGTCTTTAAAAGAAGAATGCTGCACAACATTGCAAAAAAAAAAAAAAAGATGAGAAGCTGAGAGATATTTCTGTTATCTTAAAGCTATAAAGGTTTGTGTGAGAGGACAAGTACTTAGCACACCGATTTAAGGCGAGTTGTGAATTGAGTCTTGCCAGGAGAAGGTATTTAGGATAAATGTTTCCTTACTGCATGTGTTTTGGAGCCTAGGCACCTGTAAGAGTGGGAGAAGCTTTTCATTCTTTTTTTCTTAGAATTTACTCCTCAGCTGTCCTCATGCACCCACACAAATTAATTCTGTTTACTGGATGAGCTATAGACAGTAAACTACTTCCATTTCAACACAGATTTCTACCTGCTAAATTATGTCCTGGGCATATGTCCTGGAAAGAGATCTTAGCCTTGAAATGGAAATTCTGTGGGCTTGTGAGAGTCCTTTCTTGTATTCTGCAGAGGAGCCAGTGGGCTGCCAGAAGGTGATTAATATGCATAAAGAAAAAGAGGTAAATATATGGTGGTATTTTGCTGCAACTTTTCAGTGCTCTAAGTTCTCTGACATCTCAGAGGGCTTTATTTTCACCTAATTGCAAATGGGCTTTAGTATATTGAAGCAAGCAGGCGAAGCATGGAAGAGCTTGAGAAGAATCATCAAGAACTCTTTTCTTCTGGGTAGTAAGTGCATAAAACTGCTTACACCAGTTCTTGAGTTTTTTTATGCATTCTAGATCATAATCTTGGCTTCTTCATAGAAAGGATACAGGTACAGTGTATATGTGTAGGAAAAAAATATTAGGAATGTGATTAGAGGAAATGAAGACTAATATATTCTTCTCAGTGTAAGACCTATGTTTCTATACTTAAGCATACAGTATTTGGACTTATGACTGGGGATCTCAGATGCTATTACAGTAAAAATAATAGAAATAAATGATAGTGTGGTATGAAAGTGATACTTCAGTTTGGGGTGACTCCATCCATGAAAAATGAGCTTTTATTCTACTACATAATTTGTTATTATATATGAAGTCTTATTTGGAAATGTTTTAGACTTTTAGCGACATCAGTTTATCTCTGACAACCTATAGGTAGCACCTGGAACCCAGAAGTCCTAGTAACATTGTTTAACCTTTTGAACTTAGTCTCCAACTTATCCAGTTTTTCTAATTAAACGGATTTGCTACACATACCCATGTAATGATTTTTTTTTTTTTATGAGATTCTCACACCTTTTCAAAGACAGAAATAAGATTTACATGCATCAGCAGAAGGTAGAAACAGCCATTTCTAATCACATGGAGTCTCTGATCCTGGCTTTTCAGTGTCATAAGCTATTGGATCTTATGACTTGCTGGTGGGACTGCATTTCATCCCAGTCCTTGATGGAATTGAGGCTAAGACAGAGCACCAATATTTAGTTCCAAGAATTTCATTTCAGCAGCTGTCCAAAGCAGATTAATGTTTTGGAATGGTACAGTAAATATATAAGTAAAATAGATACTTTCAGAGTGGTTTTTGTGGAGCAAAGTTGACAGTTTTCAGTATCTTTGTTAGGATGTCAATTTCTTGATTTTTTTTTTCCTTTTTTCTCTTAATTTATGTTTTATGTAAGGAACCTCTGAAGCAGCTGTTCTCTTCTATTAGGGCTAGACATTATAATGATTGGTATGTGATGAAAGAAGTTTCCTTGTTTGTGCTTAGTTTGTTCTGTGCAATTATAGCTGTTTAAGAATTCCTGTCACCAACATGTGGGGTGACGGAAGTTTTCACAGACCATGAAAAAATAACTTGATATAGTATGATGGAGGAAATACTGGATCACGAAACTGTCTCCCTTAAGTTCAGCCACCCAGCTCTTCCTTCTTCCACCTTTTTCTTTCATGTAAAATAAACAAGCTGTTCTGTGAGCAGTAGCGCGGTTAAAGTCTGGTTTCCTATGGATCTTTCCCTTAGTCCCCTAAATCCTGTCTGCTACAAAAACTCCAGCTCTCCCATGTCTTCATGACACCAGAATTTGGTAAGAAAGCACAGAACTGTGCCTAGCCAGGAACCACAGAGGTGCCAGCTGCCCACTCAGTGCATGCCTCGCCATTACCCAGTCAAGCACTGACAGAACATACAAACCCGGTGTTTGTTGCCTGTTTCAGTAGGGGTTCTACTTACTTACTGACTTAACTTAGGCTTAGACTACTGCTTATTTCTATTCACTTTGCTTCAGTTTTGCTGCTTTGTTCTACTGCCTTCTCTATTCTTTGACTCCTCTTTGTTTTGCTGGTGTCGTGGTTTAACCCCAACCAGCAACTAAGTACCATGCAGCTGCTCGCTCACTCCTTCCTCCCAGTGGGGTGAGGAGGAGAATCAGAATAAAAAGTAAAACTTGTGGGTTGAGATAAGAACAGTTAAATAATTGAAACAACATAAAATAATAATACTTGTAATGAAAAGGAAAGAGAGAGGAACAAAACTCAAGAGAAACTAGTGAGGGACAGTACAATTGCCTACCACCTGCTGGCGAGCTTCCTCTTCATTTGGAAACTGAGCATGGCATTTTATGGTGTGGAGTATCCTTTGGCCAGTTCAGGTCAGGTGTCCTGGCTGTGCTCCTTCGCAGCCTCTTGTGCTTGTGCTCACTGGCAGAGTATGGAACACTGAAAACTCCTTGACTTAAGGAGTAAGCACTTAAGTAAGCACTACTGAGCAACAACTAAAGCATCAGTGTGTTATCAACATTATTCACATACTAAATCCAAAACACAGCACTGTACCAGTGACTAAGAGAAAAGTGAATTTTGTCCCAGCTGAAACCAGGACAGGTGAGTTTTGTCATGTTTAATGGGCTACTTGAGAATGCTTGGGTTCTCCTTTTGATATTGGCTTGTCTGCTAGCTTTCTTTATAAATATAAGTAGTTACCTTTAATGAAAGAGGTGAGAATACTGTAACTATTAAGATGTTTGGGGGAAAGGAATTACAGGAATGGCACAAAGGAAGTCCTAGTGCTATGGAGTAAAGGAAAAATACATTGAAAAGAGGAAACCTGGTGGTGATATCTAGTGCATCATTAAGTAATGTTATGAGAGAAGAAGTGGAAACAATGGGCAAAATACCAGAAAAGTATTTATGGGAGAGTCCTAAACTGCTAAGAATATGAACCAATTATCTTATGCATGTTCTATCTCTGAGTTTTATGATTAAAACCAGAAGAAATATGAATTAAGGCAGCATTGGTGCTCTCTTTCTACACAATTATCCTGAAGTTTCTGCCCAAAATGTAATCTGAGCTGCATAGTTACGGTGAAAAGGAATAGGGGAGAAAACTGTGAAGAGATAAAAGAATAATAATACATTTTGCAGCATAGTCACGCATTGCTGATTCAAGGCAACACTGATTTATTCCTTTTTTTTAATGGCTAAGAATTCCCTGGTATCAGTAACTGCTTTCCTAGTGACTCTGTAAGTTCCAGGCGTGAGAAGAGAGGCTGTTGTTGATGTGGTGTAAGTGTATAGCAGTGGCTGTGTTGAGTGAGGCCAAAACTCTTTTTAGCCTGGCCATTTGCTCCTGAGAGTGATGAGCACAGCAAGCAAAAGGAAGTGCCACACACACAGGGTCAGCAGTAAACAGTGAAGCACCTATACCTTCCAAGCACTTTGTCTCCGTAATTCCCTCACGTCTTCTTGCATCCTTTGCCTCTCCTCGGTATTTTAATACAGATCAGGATCCTGCTGCCTGTTGGGTGTCAGAGAGGACAGAGCATGGGGGAGAGCCAAGCTGACAGGTCTTTAAAATGAAAACTTCTTACTACCATTTCTCAAACAACTTGCAAACACTGTAGAG
This sequence comes from Xenops minutus, assembly GCA_035221455.1. NCBI lineage: Eukaryota > Metazoa > Chordata > Aves > Passeriformes > Furnariidae > Xenops > Xenops minutus. The sequence goes on along the minus strand of JAWWEE010000074.1, from coordinate 89,645,630 downwards.
AGAGGGGAGAAATTAGTTATACACAGTCAGCAAGGGCAGAAGAGGGTCTTTTGTGTACCAAAGGAAAACCAAACCTGATGATAATGCCTTTAGACTTAAACCTGTAGTTATCAAGGGCTGGATTTCAGAACCTGTTCTACGGTTCAGGCCTTTGAGAACTCTCAGAGTGTAAAAAAAATGCAGTGAATGGGAAAACAAGATACTGAAAACAAGTTACTAAGTATATTTAATAACAAGTATTTTGTATCAAGACAGATTGTCAGAAAAACAACTCTCTCTACAGTCTACTTCTGGAACTGTGTACCCACTAAAGTGGCAACACAAAACAGCATGGAATTGTACTATATATTACCTGATTGTTCCATTATGTGTTCTAGAACTACTCGTAAACTATTCTAGAAACTGAAATTGACCAGAAGATATGCATAGGATTTATTTGCTGAAGCATAGTTTCCTGATAGTATAACTAGTCCTAATTTGTGTTTGTTTTTTGATTGTTTTGTTTTTCTTTTTTTTTTCTTTCAACATTGTTTTCATAGGAATTTTGGCTTCTTGGAGAAAGAGTAGAAGATGCAAAACGAAATAATAAAGCCTGCTAAATACTTCTCAGAAGTGGAAAAGAGTGTGCTGCTTGCATTAGTTGAAAAATACAAATATGTGCTTGAATGTAAAAAAAGTGATGCAAGAACTATTGCTCTGAAACAACGTACCTGGCAAGCACTAGCCCATGAATATAATTCACAGCCCAGCGTATCACTGCGAGACTTCAAACAGTTAAAGAAATGCTGGGAAAACATCAAGGCACGGACAAAAAAGATAATGGCACATGAAAGGCGGGAGAAGGTAAAAAGAAGTATTAGTCCACTTATAAATACTCACATCGTAGGGAAAGAGAAGATTGCCAGCATAATGCCTGAGCAAATGTACTTTTTGCAGAGCCCACCAGAAGAAGATTCTGAATATCAGCCTGATGCTTCTAGTCAAGGTATAAATGTTACTGTAACAATGCAAGTGCTGTTGTTTTGTATGTGATTTTCCCAGCAGTCTAAGTCTCTCCACTTAGCTGTGACTGCTGATTATAGAAAAGCAATTTCAGAGCTGTGATATTACAAGACTTTGTGTATTTCCCTAGCCCATTGGAAGTTAAATTGAGGCTTTTCAGAATTTTTTTTCATCAGTTTCTGCCATATCTGCTGCTTTGTGGCGAGCATCACAGTAGCTATCATGCTGGCTTTCCAGACAACTGTCCCAAGGATATTCTTATCCTTTATAAAGTATCATTTTGCTGGTTAAAAAAACCCAACAAACAATCCCACCAGCAGCAAATTGATACACGATTGTCTGCTGCAAGATTGTCTGCTGTAGGTCTTTCCTCCTTTGTTTTCAAGGACTAAAAGTGCTGTGTGAAGCCATATTACACACTGAAAGTCCACACTGGAGAATGGCCTTTCTGAGAAAGTTCAGTACTACATTCTTCTTTGTTTGACAAGGAATAATGCAAAACCAGAAGGGAGGGTGGCTACAATGGTTTCTTACTAATTTTATTATGTTGGGATCTCACATAGGAGACTGTCCTTGCTCAAAAGACAACAGTAGCTATGTTGTTAGATAACATACTTAGACTGTCTCTTTCATAGTTATATTTACCATAATTAGTCATCAATATTTGTAAAGGAATGTATTTTGAGACCCTCATTTTCAGTGGCAACTATTCTGTTCCATGAATAGTCTTTTTTATTTCAGAAAAATTGGTAGAGCCTTCTCAAAGTTAGAATAATGTAATTTTCCCTAAAAATATACACTACTGTGTTTACAATACCTACAGTAGTGATATGGAAGGAATAAGAAGTATTCTTCCTATTATTCCCTCACTCTCTTGTTATTCATGCTGACATAGCTCTTCCTCTGATACTCACATCTTTCATAAAAATATTGCAATTCACATGTGGATCTAGCTTAAACAGCTGCATTAAGGTTTATCTCCAGACTCAGCAACCTAAATTTAGGTATCCACTTACAAACGTCTACATTCACTTTAGTATCCTGAGCACCCTTTATAGACATGGAGATGTATCAACAGAGCCCAAAGTGGCTCAGTTGAGACCATTATACTCTTAGTATTCTGTAACAGAACTGCATTAGGTAGTGGCTTCTCTACTTTGGTACAGAAGCACAAGGTTTAGATGCATGTATCAGTAAGTTGTATTATCACATTTGTGTTTCTTCAAGGAGGGGAATGGAATACTATAATACTTTTCCTTCTTTTGTTCTGCAGAGCCGTTTGTTGTCTCAAACAGAGAACTTTGTGATGAAGACAAAGAGCTGGTACATTTTCCAGTATGTGAAGGTACCTCCCAACCTGAGCCTTCGTGTTCTGATGTCAGAATAGCAGCAGATAAGAACTACAGAAGTAAAGCATCTCAGGAAAGTGCTCTGAAAAAGATGCATGAGGAAGAACATCATCAGCAAATGTCAATTTTGCAACTGCAGTTAATCCAAATGAATGAAGTTCATGTGGCAAAAATACAGCAAATAGAAAGAGAGTGTGAGATGGCCGAAGAAGAACACAGGATAAAAATGGAAGTGCTAAATAAAAAGAAAATGTATTGGGAGAGAAAACTGCAGACCATCACAAAAGAGTGGCCTGTATCATCCTATAACAGACCCTTTCCTAATTCACCTTAGAACATAAAGGGGCAGAGAGTCAGTCTGATTCAGCACATGAGTAACGCGCACTGGAAAAGAAGGTTTTTTAATGTGAATGTACAGTGACAGGATACGTGTCCAGCTGATAGTGAACACACTATGATTCTTTATGTTTAGAGAAACAGTGGTATAGTCCACCAGGGGGAAAACTGTATTGCTCATTTGTAGTTAGTTCTGATTTGTTTAACTCAGACATGCACAGTGTTCTAAAATGTGAACATATTTTCCCCTATCAGAACGCCTTTGCATTCTTGTGAAATTTAAGGTACTCCAGGTATTCTTACATTGGGTGTTAAGAAAACTTAGCTTTAAACATCAGATCAGGCTGCAGTATTTATTTTGGTTTCTATCTCTTCCTATCTACCATTTCCCAAATGAAAGCAAGGGTTGTTGTTTCTCTCTGCTATTGAGACAAAAGTTGATTGACTGGTATCAGTTGGATCATTATGCTGGGGCTTAGGTAAAAATATACTTATCTCTAGTTAATATAGTCCATAACTTATTCTTCATAGAAGATGTGAAAATGAAGGAAGTAGCAAAAGGACCACTGTAGTAACTGAACTGTTTCCTTCTGAAGAACAGTAATATTTCCCAGCTGGCTGGCTGATTGAGAGAATGGTTGTGGACTGGCCGTCTGTTTTTTTGAGCCTTGACACTTAAGAACTTAAAAAGAAGGTGACTTCTTCCTCAAAAGCCATTGTGCTTGTTCCTTCTTTTCCAGGCCCATGTTGTATTGAAGTAGAATACTGAAATAGGAGGGTAAAATGCTGCTGCCAGCACTGTGTGCTGTTCACCTGTAGTCCTTCTGAAGGAAAGAGCTTTACAAGTTGTTAAAAAGCTCTTAAACAGTGAGCTAGCCAGTCCATTGGCAAGGTCTCCCTCTATCTTCCTATGCAATACCCGATGGTGTAGCAGCTAGCTTGAGTATCTCAGTCTGTCCTTAGCTAGAGGAAAAGACTTAAAACTCACCCTCTTTCCCTTCATGTAGGGTGGGAAGCAGTTCGAGGGAATCATTCCTGTCTAGAAGCACTGTTCTGTTTTTTTCTGTCCTGTGCATTATGGTGGTGTGTTTCTTGCATTTGCTGTCCGTGAAGGATGATGGAAATGATTTGTATGAAAGCATTCCCACCAAGGTCCCCACAGAGTTTGGGTGTCCAGAATAGTAGATGGTAGGAAAGCACAAATAAAGGTAATCCTTACCCAGGCAGTCATTTATTCTAGTGGGGCAAGGGTTAAGAAAATGTAAAATGCAGAACTCCACAAAGATTCATAAGAACTGATGTGTAAAACCCTATTTTACAGGAAGCTGTACAACCATCATTTGAAGCAGTGAGAAAAATGAACAAAACCATAAATTTTCATTGAAAAATCTGAGTATCACATTATTCAATAAAGTATTTTCAGATCATGATTCATGAGGGCAAGTCCATACTGTGAGCAATGTATTCAAATTAGAGTATGTTACAAAGCATACATTCGCAGTTACACTCCTCTCTCTTTCCCTCCATTTTCTTTCTGGTGGAGTGAGTTCCTTTCAGTTTTGTTTTGCTTTGTTTTGGGTTGGGATTTTGTGTGTGTGTGTGTGTGTGTATGTGTTTCTTTTTCTTGAACTGCTTTTGCTGCTGGTGATTCATCTTTCCAAGCACTGCCATTATAAACCACAGTACTCGCTGTGGTTAACACTGTGGTTGCTACATGCCTTACTCCTTTCAACCTGCTAACACCAGCAATCACAATGGGAGCTATTTCTTACAAGTTATTTTATATGACAGTGAAAAAAAAAATATGCAGAGCTGCTGCAAGATTAAAAAAAAATTGGCCATGTATGAAATCTGAAGACAGATCTTTTTGACTGCAAATTCAATTTTCTTATAAACTGGCCATATGAAGAAGCACAGGGATTCCAAAGAAGGATATTGTTATGAACCCTTTTTTTTCTGTGGAATGGAAACACTGTTGGAAGGTATAATAAGAGCAGAGGCAAAAGAAAGAAGTAAGCACAAGTGAGGACCCTTTTGTTCTGAGATGACATTCTGTGGTCTGGAGGATGAGTCAGTTATTTGAGTGGTTATGACAATTGTTCAGGCACCATCCAGAAAAAAGAACAGGGAAGACATTTGTCTTAGCCAATGGTAGGATTCCTTCCACACTGGTTCTAAGTGAAAATAATTTTGAACTATGAAATGGAAACCAGGCCTTAAAAGGTGATGAATGGAGATAATTTCATCACTGCAAACAGGGCCAGAATAGAGAGACAATCCACATCTAGCAAAGGTGTGAAATAGTCCAGGGAGAATCTCATGAAATGTGAGATAAGGGTAATTTGGGTTCCTGAAAGTTATACCATGGCTCATGAAAGATAGTTTTATTTTTGTATTTAAATATCCTTTAAAATATGCATGTTTTCAAACTGTATTACATGGGCAATGCCATCCTTTTTGGCATATTTTCTTATGCTAAGACCAAAAGTTATAATCCTTAGGCTGAACAATACACCCTTTTAATTCAATTTCTGTTTAAAAGAAAATCACAAGAGAAAGATCAGAAAGGGCCAAGATGAAGACAGGAAAGAAAGAATGATCAGTACATGTGTAGCAGAAAAATGGGCCTGTTACACCTAACACAAATTACACAAGATGGTACACTTACGGTTCACAGGTGACACTGGCTCTTGTTTCGCCATTTGTAGTCAACTGTGATAGATGTAGAAAAACATAAAAGATTAACAAGATGAAGTAATGTATGTCCTTGCCAGGCTTTGGCTTCTCCATCTGAAGGCTTTATGAAGTGGTTGATGTGGTGGAGTTGAAATTACCTGAGAAATGTGACGTTTAGCTTTTTTTGGTTTTGTTGTTGCAATTTTGTTTTGTTGCAATTACTACCCCTGGTATTAGGGTTTACATTTTCTTTTGTTTGACTTTTCTTATATATGTATTATAGCCATCTTAGACAGTATGTCCATTTGTTCCCCTCCCTTTTTTTTTCTAGATTACATAATTCGAAAACTTTCACATAATTGTGTTTTCTTGTTAACCATTTGGCCAAACAATGTGTGAATTTTCTCAAGGCTTTTCCACAGATAAAGTAACAGGAGTATTTTAAAAAGAACATGCCTGTTCTTCTTTGAGTTTGCTGTACAAGTTTTTGTCAAGAATGACCTTAAAAGACACACTGGACAAAATGGTCCCTGCTTAACTCCATAAGCAAAAATGTGTACCAGACATGTAGTGGCCATTGTGCTCAGCCTCTGCCTTCCTATGAAGAGAAACAATGACCTTCTAGACAGGGTGTGGTGAATTCTTTTATGCTCCCCAAACTGACATGAGCCTGGCTCCAGGTGTCTCTTGGAGGTCATCTAATTTGTTGCCTGATATAAAGTTTTCCATTTGTTTGTTATTTTGGTGGTTTTCCTCCTGCATTTATTTCTTATGCCATTATTCCCATTTAGCTTTTTAACCAGCACTATGAGCAGGGGATCTCACTCAGAGCTATGTGTTTTGCTCTTTCCTGTCTCTTGCCCAGACTGCCTCTATCACAACATTTGAACATGAAATGGGTGTTCCTCTGTTGTCACCTTCCCCTCCCACAGAAAGCATGGTTAGTTAGCATTTTATACACAGCTGCCCCCACATTCTGGTTTCTGCACAGAGGCTAGGAAACATATCAGAGGATTTAGAAGAGAGGTTAGTTTTGCAAAGGGTCTGTATAGAGAAGATCACTTTCTCCATGTCAGCTCCATATAATTCTGGGAGAAAAATCTGGCTACATGTCATTCATCAGGACCAGAGCTAATGAAGGGTGCTGAAGGGTGCAAGTGGTGCTGATGCTTCATAAATCCTTGGGGTTATGCAGAAGTTAGTTTTGAGGTTTCCTGATAACAAAGTTCCTTCTCTTTGAGTAGTTGAAGAGTCTCAGTGGAAGGCTTTCACAGACACTTCCTCAAATCAAAGCTCTTACCTTGACAAAGAAATGACACATCCTGCTGTTACACTACTTCTTTCAATGCCCAGGCTTCTCTATTACAGGAGCAAGAGATCTTGCTGCTTACCACAAATCTTTTCTCTCATGCTCCTTCCTACACTGCAGAGATATGTTTAGCCAGGGCTGAAAACACAGCCCTCCCCAGACACTGCTCAGAGAAGCCATCCTTACACAGCAGGTGCACCTGATGTGGCTGAGCTCAGCACCTAGATTTTGGGCTCAGCATTTGGACCCTGACCTATTGCACCTCAGGGCTGCAATACTCCCATTGCAGCCCAGTGACCAGGATGGTTCAGGGCTACCCTTTTCCGAGCAAGTAGTGTAGCTGAGGATGTTGTGCTGAATTTTATTGAATCATTCATTTTCATGTGTTTCCAATACCAAATTTTAGCAGTCTCCCAAGGCTTTGTATGGTTGTATAGGTGTTTTACAATGATCTTTTGCAGATTGTTTTCTTTTCTGGTTGTAGTTACAGTAGCTTTTAGAATGTGTCCTTTTCCTTCTTCCCAACTTGCATTATAATGCTTCCAGTTTTGTTCTGAATCTCTGTGGTTACAGACTGTAAAACCACATGTTTGTGCAGCATCATACTTTCAGGTATGTTTCTCATTATGACATTGAAACAATAAACTGCTACACATTTATCTATTGTTACTCTGTGGGCAGGGGAATTACATGTAAATCTTAAAATGACATTTAATTGAATTTTTTTTTCAGATGAGTCCCTCACAAGTAGTCATGTGATTTCATATTTTGAGCTATGCATCTTAATTTCTTTCATAAGATAATTACCTGTATTTTCACATTATTTTTGTGTCTTCTCAAAGCAGCTGACTGTAAATTCACACATCGTCACTCTTCCTGAACTTTATCTCTAGTTAGATATTCAAAAGCGTTTCTGTGCAAATTAAGTACTAATGCATACTAAAGTTAGTACATTTAGCCTAATAAAATAAACCAAGTACCAAGACATGCAGCAACTGTTAATATAACTTAAAATGTTAGAGAGGGCCGCCCTGTACATTTGATAAAAAGAGAGAAAAGAATTTGTTGCTACCTTCAAGATATTTTTACAGCAAAAGTAAGCAGTGGTCTCTATTTCTGCTATTACAGATTGACTTCTATGTTGCTGATCAGCTTGATTCTCTTGTACCTAAGGAAGGTGCACATAGAAATGTGGACAGATTTCTGGGCCTAAAATGAGAGCTATTAAATGGAAATGTACTAGCTGTGGCTCTGAACATTTTACTGCTCTGGTAGTAAACGGACTAGCCATCCCACAACATCATCAGTCACGTTAATAAGAAATTTAAAATTTGCAAAGGGAAAAAAATATAAAAGGGCTGGTATGGTTTTTAGAATGAGTCAGAAGTGAAGACAGCTCTTAGTTGTCCCAAGGGGTAATATTGTCACATATGTCCAACAGTTTCTCTGCACCGTCTTCACTTCTATTTCCTTTGAGACTCTAGACACCTTTCTCATGAAATTCACAGCTCCAAGCTTGAAAATAAGAAAAGTAGCCACTTTCAAATGGGAATCTTGGGGGAGTTATTAGACCTCACTCTTTACCAAACTGAAGTTGGACAATTTTCCAAGACTACATTATCCAGACACGCATGCTATGCACTGTGGAAAGGCACATGAAATCTGTCCAGCACATAGTCTGCCAAATGGCACAGGTTATACAGCAAGAAAAGGGAAAAGGTTGTCCACCTCATAGCTGTGGGTTATAAAACTGTTATACTCAGGAGGATGTGCGGATGGATATCACCAGACAGTCAACCTCTCTAAGAATTAAGAAGTATGTTTGCCAAGTCTTCTAATCTGTCAAAACAGCCACAGGAAGAAACCAAAAGGGAAAAAAAAATAGAAAACTAATTAAGCAGTCAAAACAGCTAGAAACAATCTGTTGCATTCTTGATGAAGATCTGGCTAGATAGAAAGCCTACACTATATACACATACATATATGTATATTTAGGGAAATAACTCTAATTTAACAGGAATAAAGCCAGATAGATTTGTAGGTTGTCCTTACTTAATTTAGGTGACTTTTTTACAATGTTGATTGAGTTTCTTTGTTTTCCTTTTGTTGTTCAGTCCAGCTTCAGAAGAGTTGTGTGCTTCAGTCTCTAACCAATTGTTAGAGCACCTCATTAATCAAATTGATTTGACAAGAGAGTAGAAGTAGGTTTGTATTCAGCACAACTTCAGATTGATTGTATTCCACAAATCTTCAGATATTTCTTCTCAGCTATAAGAAGCTGTTCTTGGACAGCCCTGAATCTGAAACTGGAATTATACACCAATTTAGTAGTAATTTATTATTTATATGGCACTAACAAGCTGACATATAAGTTGCTCAAGTTCTGCTCATTATTTGATCGTGTACAAATCCCTTTTCTTTTCTTAGAATTATGCCCTGAAATTATGTACTAAGACACAAATGGACCAGCTGAATTGCACATATAAATTCCAGTCACACATTCTGTGTCACACTATAATGTGTGTGTGGGGGAAAAGTCCTTCTTCTGTTTAATTGTGGAATTTTGAAATTTTGACCTGTTACCCTCACCAAAGCTTTGTAAAAATTGTTTTGTTCTGTTAGACACCTGCGTGTTCCCACTGACCGGTCCTTCAACCCAATGAACTGTATGACTTTAAAACTTTGGAATTCCAGTTCCATGGACTGTACAAAGTCTGAATTGACATACACAAGATAAATTCCATTTATCTAAAAAATATGTTGTAAATACTTAGATTCTGAAAAGTACAAACTAGGAAGGTGATGTGATAGATCTGGCATTTAAACCAGGGCAGAATTTTTGGCAAGACAGGAGTTATCAGTTCTGACCTATTAGAAAGGTTCAACCTCTGCTTAGGGAACAATAATGTCCAATTCAAATATTGCCTTGCCTCCAACTTTCCATCTAAAATGAGGCATAATGAGAAGTCCTTGCCAAATAAAGCAACATTGGTTTCCAAAATGCACTTAATTCACTTTCAATTGCTGGCTTGCATGAGGGCTCTGAGGCTAGACTGGGCTTTTTTTTTTTCTTGCACTTTGTTGGTGGCTGATAGCATGTGAGGACTTCCCATACTGATTTTATCCTGTTCCCCTTGAATGCAATACTCCTACTGAGATATACTTAGCCATACGGTGGTGCCAGTTGAACCATGGCAAGATGCTCACATTCTCAAGTTGTCTGGCATCTTTTCCAATTACCAGATCAGCGCTGATGGATGTATTTGAATAAAAAATAATGGACTTAGCCAGCAGGAGCAGCTGTCATTGCAAACTGTGTCACTGAGGTGCCTTGTAACCCTGATAAGGTGGCAAATTTAGAGGTATAATCAAAATGATCACAATGGTCCTTTGTCTCAGCCAAATAAAATACTGTATTCTGGGCTAAATCTTGCTCTTACTCTTCTTGTAGACTGATAAATAACTCACATGCTTCCAATTTGTACTTCCACAATCCCACTGAAGCAAACACATTTCTTTACATGGTGTCATGGGCTCGGGGTTGATCTCTGCTCTCATTCTGGTCCAAATGCCATAGTTACCAACTCTACTTCTGTAAATCCAGCACAAGTGTGTTGTTAAGGAGCTAGGCCAGAAAATCAGACGTGGGAAAAGACTGGCTTAAACTGAAGCCCTTCTCTTGCACACAGTATGGACATGACTGGCTCAAGTCCCATGGTACACCAAACTTAAGCCCACATCCTGTCACAACATGAAACACAAGTAAGGACACAGTAGCAGGAGTGGGTTACTTTAGTGATTCGGAAAAATGGCTTTGGGTGGTAAGCAATTGATTTTTTAAATCGTCGTGCATTAAAACCTTCCAAATCATGGCAAAGCTTAAAATTATGCCCTGTCAGAGTTCCATGACTAAGAGCAATAAATTAGCACAACTTCAGTATGTTAAACTGACAGAAGCAGTTCTCTGCTAGGATTCAGTTAACTGGTATGGTTGATACATCACACAGGTATGCTCTCACCTTTCGTCTTTGTAAAATCTTTACTACTTCTACCAAATTATTTCACGTTCTTAAATTTAAAAAAAAAAAAAAAAGTAAAAGCAAACTGTACTAATCCGTCCCCACTTAGATATATACATAAATTCAAGCAAATAAACAATATCTTTGTGTAATATTTTGTGGGTTTTTATACTTTGCACCTTTTATTATTTCTGAAGAGTCTAAGATTAAATAATGAGAGACCTGATCTTCATCTTCTCACGATGCATATGTTATAAAATTTTAGAGCAGTATGCGAAAAAAAAAAGTTCTGGTACTCCATAAACACAAATACAGAAATATTCCAGTCTATCCTGCTTCCCATAGAACTAGAAGGCATAGCCCTAATCATGCATTTCTTTTTGTGGTTGCATTTTTGGACTCCAGCCACAAGATGTACAACCTGCTTTACTGCCAGCTACCATCCAGCAGCATTCCTGTAGTTACAGGGCTTGTTTCCCAGAAGTGCTGACTTGCTGAATTTTTGAGTGACTTATATTGCCCAGTAAAAACCTCTCTTTTCCAAAAAGATGCCTAAGAAGTGGAAATACTTTAGGAGATGTTTCCAAATGTGTTACTGCTGTCTCTGCTAGTACTACCATCTTGTGATGGTACATCATGTTAGTCATGTTTTGAGAAGTCTTAACTATCCAAGGGGAAAAAGAAACTTTGACTTTAACTTGGCAATGACCCAGGTTATTGAGATTGTTCCATGAGGTTCTCTCTCCACTATCGCCTTTTCTTATTCTACAGAATCTTCCCCTATTTTGTGTGTATATTCCACCAGTGCTGAAATTCCACCTGAATTCTTTTGGTCCAGGAGACTGTGAGGATCCTCTGAAAACTCTGAAAATGGTAACCTCTCCATATGTGTTCAGGAGGTTCAGAATCACTTCAGAAGCACTGAAAAGCAGACCTCTAAAATATTGCCAGTACAGGAACTTGAGAATCTTGAGGACAATCTTGAATCTAGGCATTCTGCAGTGTCACTTTTGTGTAAGTGGTCAAATAATTAGGAAACCACTGGTTCTTTACAGTGTGTTGTATTTATTATGTGACATTGGATTTTGTTGAATTTTAACAATATGTAACATTACATTGTGCCATGTTTGTGCTTATACTTGGTGAGGATCTAAAACACAGTGAGCACTTAAGTACTGGGATATTTGTCATATGATACTTGAAAATATATACACTCCTGATACTAAATATTTCAATGAAGTATTAGATGGTTTTTCTTGTGGCCTCTGCCTTTTATTAGCAACAGTTTGGGGGGGTTGTTTTTTAAATTGCACTAAAAACTATACATTATTTAAGATCCCTTTTTTAGACAAATGGCAGGCACTCGGTTAATCTGATTTTCCTAGCATGGTGTCAGTTCAGTCATCTCACCTGTTGTAAAGTGTTGGTTTAGTATTTTAGTGCCTCAAACACCACCAAAGCTGGTTCTACCCTGCACAGAAGTAGCTTCTGGAATTGCACCTTTAAACAAATCTTTTTTGTACTGTTGTTTTTAATTAATAAAGAACACCCACATCATAATTTGAATCTCTAAAAACCTCATAGTAGGTCTGAGTTCTTAGAAATGTGAGGAATGGAGTTTTCATTACCTTTATTGTGTGTCTAATTTTCATGGCAAATTCTTTGTTCTTCCTACAGAATCAGTCACTAAGAGGTGACAAAAGTAGAGTCCTAAGATGTATACTTTCTAATGGCTGGAGATGGATAAAATGCAACAAAAAGTACCATTGGAGGAAGAGATCCAAAAATTGTCTAAGTGAGGGGAATCTACTATATGTCTGAAACTCACAGTGTATGTAATAAGGATGATTAACTGTACATTTTAGTGCCCTGTTTCTTGCAGAATGTTTAATAATAAATTATTAAACATAAATAATTATGAATTTATGAGAATACATATCTAAATATTGCTAATAGAAACAGAAAACTCAATAAATCATAAACTATTGTTACACATTAATTAGACAAGATTTTTAGCCTCCATTCTTTCACAGTTGTTTTCAAATAATGTCATTTAATTTACACACAACTGTGCTATTTCTGTCTCTTAAACTAAACTCCACTCAACTCCATGAAACAGAGACATTTTCCTAGTTGCACTGTCAAATTTTGTGGGAGAAAGCACTGTTTGTGAGTTCTGTCATATGTCCTCACCACAGAACTTTATATTCTGGTTGATTAAATGCTGATACAATCATAGGTTCCACTCAAATGTTCAACCTGTAGGCTGATTGGGAGATCAGGTTTGAACCTGAGTTAAACACTAAGCAGTTTGGTTCTGGGCAGCCTGTGTCAGGCACTGACAGGCAGTAAAATAATTGGATTTTTATTAAGAGCACCTTAATGGTATCAGTTCAAAGCCTACATTGAAATTCAGGAAATTAAACCATGCTGTGAGAAATCCAAGAAAGCAAAAGTCTGTCCCACTTAGGAGCAGCAAGATGAATCGTGAAGTTTGAAAGCCTACAAGGCTGAGTCCTTAGGAGAAAGGGGAGGTGAAGGAGAGCAATGAGTGGATAAGGATAACCTGAGCTTTCCATCTACTTCTCCAGGTTTTTCTGCACAGACCTAATGTGCTGAAAACAACGTTGGTGTGGGACAATTGCCCTGTGGTGTCTCATCTATGCCACGTGTAGAACTTGGTAATGAGTATAAGGTGTCCAGAGGAACTGGGACATGAACTTAGAGATGGTTGGATTCATGCAAATAAGACAACGCAGAAGCTGTTCTGGATCAGGCCACAGCTCCATCTAATCCAGTAGCCTGCCTACAAAAGAGACTAGTAGCATCTGTGCAGCAGAAAGGAAAAATAAATGCAAGTTTGTACAATATTTTCACAGCATGCAGTGTTCCATGAGGCAGGTACTCCGTGAGACTGTGGTGGAATCTTTGCATATAATGATCTTTAATGGATTTTTCTTGAAATCTGTCCAAGATATTTCTGAACCTATGTAAACTATCAGTAACCATGTATTCCAAGTCTGAAATATAAGTAGAGTGAAGAAATACCTTCCTTTATTAGCTCTGAAGCCAATTTCTGCTATTTTAGTTTGCTGCCCTCTCTCTCCATGCAGAACCTTGAGTTAGGAACTCACAGGTCTTAAGACTGATTCAAATAAGATAAGGGTTAGAATAGCTGGTTCAGTCGGTTTCTCTTACATCAACACATCTGTTTTTTGATACAGAAAATATCAGTGACTCTCTTCCAGTACCTTTGATCGGAAGACAACAAATACTTTCTTGAAATCTGAAAAAAAAGAGAAAAGGTAGCCTAATTATATATAAAAGTAAGGACAGACCTTCACTTTTATACTTTTCAAGGAGCCAGTCTTCTCTTAAAAATAAGGTTGCTCTTTTTCTTTGCTAACTCATTTTCAATAGGAAAGAATAGTTCTACTGCGTTAAAAAAGGCTTTGTGCTAGATGAATACTTTTGGCCACCAGGGTGCTCCTCAAATCATTTCATCTTACTGAAGATTTCCAGAATGTGACAACACAACAGCAAAAGACAGGTCTGAAGGCTTCTGCCTACAACCTTTATCTTATCCTTTTTGATTCCTGAACAGAAGGAGCCAGGTTTGTGCCTGATTACACCATCAAACGTAACAATTTTTCCTTGTAATCAAATTTATAAGATTCAGTACAGTATGCCACAATCAGGATTTGTAATTTTTTTTTTTTCAGCAAATTTCAGTGTTCCATGAAAAATGTAAAGCCATGAATTCAAGGATCTCATATGACAAATTATTATAAACCTGGCTGGTTCCCCAAAGTGGCAATCATTACCATGCTGCCACTATACCCCTTTAGTTTGTAAATCAGATGGGTTGGGAAGTGAACACTTCGTGTTCTCGGTGGCAAGGTGATGAGAACAACACAGGCACAGTCTCCTTTGTAGGAGAAATAAATGTACCTGCTGGCAGTAAGGGTAGCATCATCAAACAGAAGGAAATGAAAATAGAGACTAGTAAATATACACAAGAAGTTAATAAGGTTCCATAGTAATATATAAAGCTAAACACGGTGGGGAAAGAAGCCTTGCCTAGCAGACCGAAACACAAGAAGAGAGTTTCTGAGATGTACAAGACGGAGAACAAAACCACTTAAAAATTTAAACTATGTATTTCTGTTTTGCTAAGCCGACAGTAAATTGGGTTTGGTACAGAAAAGGCAAATACTGAACTGAACCGTACCGCGGTGCGCCCCCATCCCATCCCATCCCATCCCATCCCATCCCATCCCATCCCATCCCATCCCATCCCATCCCATCCCATCCCA
>JAWWEE010000074.1:89609123-89629161 GCA_035221455.1 Xenops minutus | reverse complement strand
ATCCCATCCCATCCCATCCCATCCCATCCCATCCCATCCCATCCCATCCCATCCCATCCCATCCCATCCCCGCTCCCTCCATGGGGCGGCACCCGCGGGCCGGCGCTCTGTGCCCGAGCTGCCCCCGTGGGGCTGCACGCCAAGCCAGCATCCTCCTTTGGCTCGGCCTGAGCCGGCGACGGACGGGTTCACGCTGAAAGAAAATCAATCACCTCCCCAGAGAAATCAGCATTACATACACACCGCCTATATATAGCTCGCTGTACTTTGCTTGCAAGCCCAGTGAGAGTAAGCAAGGCTTTCCAAATCCTTTGGCTACCCCCACTCCGCTAAATTATAGGCTTTCGTGGATTTAATGCAAAACCAGAACAAGGGAAACACATTGCGGGTGAAATCCACCAATTTTTCAGCCTGTGGAAGTGTTCCCATCGATAGTGGGCTCCAGGAAATCCTCCCCAAGGGGCAGGGAAGGATCCTAACCCGCAGGAGATTTTGGCAGCCTCCTCTTTGCTTCCTCCCCAGAAAGAGAAATTCCCTAAATCTCCAAGTGTCTAGCATGTTCATTGCATTGCCTGGTCAGGGAAATTCTTGAAAGTCTTTACGGCATTTGTTTTGCCAGGTTATGTCTACACCAAGAAAAAGGGTTATATTTCAGTGAGAGTTGTTGCTGTCTTATAAAAAGTAAGTTAGATAGGGCAAGCTGTGAACATCGGCCATACCTAAGTGGAGCTTAAAAACCCCTGGTACTCTCATAACACATTGTTCCTCATCAAGCCAGCATATATGAGGAATGCCAGGTACTATCATGTTCTAATATCACACCATTTTGCCAATCCAGGCGAAGCCTCAGGGAAATTCTCCCAGATTTTGTTTATCCACACAGTGAATAAATCTTTTAACCACTCCATTTGCCTGAGGCCACATGGGGGATACACACTGCACATAAGAACAGGGAACATGCCGTAGCCTTAGGCAATCCGAATTGTTGAAAAATTTGTATGTAAACAGTTATAAACAAGTTTTCAAGATCTCTATTAAATAAGCAATAAACTAATCCTTGTCATAGACAGATAGGCACCCATGTCTCAGCTGTTTAAGAGCAAATTGCGTAACACAGTGCCTGAAATACCTCAGTCTAAAAGCACCATCATTGTGTTCATGTGAAAATGAAAACAAAGACAGCCAAATATTGGGGACACTGATCAGCACAGATAACACTAAAGTACACACAAAATAACTGAAGTTCCTGGTTCTTGATAACACTCATATTTGGCTTTCATATTCAGAGAAAGTACCTATACCTGCCAATTCAGGGGCTCTTGTTACAAATGGCCTAAATAGCACCAGTTTAAATCACTGTTCGCAGATCAGGGAAATTAAATTATATGCAGAGAGCTCAGCCATGAGTAACTTTTTCCCACTCCTGAGCTGAGAACTAAACAAAAGGGCTCCAGACTACACATTTTTTAACCCAAGGAGAGAGGCCGGAGAAGAGTGAAAATTGCAGCAACATATAAACTTGGAAAACCTGATTAACTAATACGAGAAATAGCCATCCATGCAATTACCCTGACTCAATCTTACTTTCAGCACTGCATGGTGGGTAAGACAATCACCAGCAGCTGCCCCATCTAGTAGCTGCACCCTGTTCCCAGCTTATCATTTCAGCCTGGATGTGTCCCAGTGAGCTGCTGATGAGTATTTAGGCTCCATCAGTGTCCATTCTCCAGGCAGTGGCCTCAGCACTGGCTGGCAGAGCAGTCACTGCTGTTGGTGCTTACTGCCAGCTGCCTGCATGTCACTGCTCTGCTGCCCATCCCAGCCACTGCAGTCCTGGCAGCCCCTCCCCTTCTGCCTCCCCATTCTCTTCAACCTTTTGGGGACATTACAGATCCAAGGGTGCCACAAGTCTATTATCTTATGAGGTTAATGAGTGCTGAAGAGTATACACATCTAGTCCCTACAAGCAAAAAGAAAGACATACTGTTTTATTTTATTTTATTTTATTTTATTTTATTTTATTTTATTTTATTTTATTTTATTTTATTTTATTTTATTCCCTCTCCCTCTTCCATCTCACCTGCCCAGGGGTCCTTCATCTCAGGCATCAAAGACTCACAGGCATACTTGTCTTGGCCCTCTATCACTGAATACAAATATAATCCCACAGACCTTTATTTTGATGGGATAGCTGTAATCCAAAAGCTACAAACAGACATCAATTAAGATGCACCCTACTCCAGTCAGCAGCTCACACAGCCTTTCTGCTGGAGGATGGCTGAGAGAGGCTCATCCCCCTTCACTTGTGAGCCCCTTCTGTGGTCTCTGGCCACTGAGATCTCATTAGAAACGGCACAGTTAAACCTGCAGAGGACATAAGTTAACACAGAGATATCTTTTGCGTTCCAAAATAATATACAAATATACAAAGGAAATTTCTAAACACAAGTGAGAGTATTCAAGGAATAAATAGAAAGTTATGTACTGTATAGCAGAGTAAACAGAATGAATAGTAAACTGTTCTCTGCTTCCAGTCACTTTGAGGAAAATCAGAAGATTGCAATGGGTGGAAAAGAGTAACCTGTGGACTACTGCTCTCCAAGCACTTGCACAAAGTACATGAAATTCAGTCTACAGATATTATCAGTTTCCTTCACACTAACAGAAGAACCATCTATGACAAGTTTTCTGGTTTCAACTTCCCCTCTTCCCCCAATTTTTGTTTTTAATAAAGAGAACTAGTGCCAAGACTGAAAAATGCGACAGATCTCTATCTCAAGTTCCAGAAGAGTTACTTGATATTTATTGTATTACTGAAGAAACAGAATGTAAACAAGTAACTAAAGACCACTCTCTGTCTGGGTAATTCTGGAGTGTTCCTGCTAGTTTACTTCTTTCCACCAATTTTGCACTGCCCTGGTCAGCAAAATAGCCAAGCTGTTTCTGGGCTATGTTAAGTTGTCTGATGAACACCCATAAGCTTGAGCCTATGTGGACTCGTTGCCTTTGGCAAAGTCCCAATGCTTTCTGAGCATCTTATGCCAATATCTAGTGCTTTGAAATGCAGGAAGGCTTATTAGCTCACTGCTCAACCAGGCAGACAGCAAGTAGCATCTCCTGGATGTGAACAACCTTGGGGTCTCTGCAATCGCAGGATATGGGAATTATGGGCAACACAGTGATCAGCAGAGGAGATAAGGAAGTAAGAGATGGGGAGAGAGCCTGTGCTGGCTCTTGTCTCATAACATTTAGTAGCTTCAGAAAAATGTTCTACCGCTGGAACACAGTGGTGAGTACATGGGATGCAGATACCCAGTGGCAAAGCCAGGTCCATTCAGCCAGAGTCCACTAGGTCTGGGTCAGTGCCAGTCCACTGGGCCCATGCTGACACAAGGAGAAGTCCTTAGGTTTCTCCCTTCTGCTCCCAAGTCCCTTGCTGTCCAGGAAGCTTACTTGTCAATGCTCAGGCCCTCATAGATACCCAGAGATGTTCTGTTTCTGACACTGTGCCCAAGATGACAAGCCTTCCTGAGACCCACAGCTGTAGGGCACCTGGTCTATGCAAACAGTCAGAGGTCCTGCAGGATCTGTGGATCTGAGCTCTATGCTTTATTAAAGTGCTAATGCTAGTGGTACATCAGCTCTTCCCTACAAATGTTACAGCCATGACCACTAGGAGTAGGTCCAAACCAGCTATGCTCTGCCTTCCTTCTCTTGGCATGCATCAGTACCCTCACCCACAGAACGTACCACTTGTCTAAGCAGGAAGCAGGAGGACACTTTCCATGCCACCAAGAAAACTGGGGTCAGCATGTTCAAAACCTGCATAAACAATATACCTCACAGGATTGCCCCCATTATGCTCTTTCCTACCAGATATTACTGTAACTTCACTGCTCTGTTGACATTGCCAATGTACAGTTCTGAAATGACTGACTCCATACTTTCTTTTCTGACACCACTTTTGTCTGTTCCACAAGCCTGAAACCAATTTCTAGACCTGTGAGGTTTGTCGGATATACAGAGATATCAAATCTACAGACACAATTAAAGGGTTCCTCCTTTTTACTGGGGACTTGGGATGATTCCTGAAGGAAGGATTGTGCAGGACTCATGTCCAGAATACATCCAGGCTCCACTCTCTTTTTCACCCTTTTTGATACACAAGCAAAGCAATTGCAAACAAAACCTTCAAGCATATTTCACTCTTTGACCAATGTACACAGAATTACTGCTGGTAACACGTATGTTTTCATGACAAATTCCTTGCTTTTAGGTTTACAGAGTGTGTCAACAGTACATCCAATAAACAAGAGACAGACATCAGGCATCAGAAGAACTGCATGCACTCAGCAATGAGAATGGTGTGTATCATATTGGATACCACAAAAACCACAGGAGAAATGTACTAAGGGAAAGACTGACGCACTTGTCACAGGAATACCCTGCATATATCTGTCTCCGCATTTCCATTCCTTCTAAGCAGTAGGAAAGCCAGGATTCATTGACTTTGAACTTGGGCAGAAAAATAAGCAGGCTGACTCATCAAAGTAATAGTTTGTCCCTTCTCATGGAGTACAGTTCTGTGTGACTGAAGAAGATATAAAATAAATAAAAAATTGGTAGAAATTCTGTATTTTGACAGGATGTTAATTGGTACCTATTTCTTTCATAGCAAAACATTCCTTAGGGGATTCCAAGCTATACTTAACTGAAATAAAATGACACTTTTAAACTACGATTCTGCCAATAATTTAATGTAGTAAGAGAAACATTTGACTTAGATAGAGAATTCTAAATTTTTTACAAAAATTATTGTATCTTTTTCGCAGAATCCTGGATCACAAGAGGCCACAGAAAGGTTGAGGTGGGAAGATGACCTCTGGAGGTCATCTGAGACAAGGCCCCTGCACAAGCAGGGTCACATAAACACTGTTACCCAGGACAATTTGCAGATGGCTCCTGAATATCTCTAAGGAGGTACATGCCACAACCTTCTTGGGCAACCTCTGTCAGTGCTCTGTCACCTTTACTGTAACAAAGTGTTCCTTGATGTTCAGAGGGAACTCCTGTGTTTCAGATTATGCCCACTGGAGACTGGCTATTCTTTGCAACCCTCCTTCAGGTAATTATATACATTGCTAGGATTCTTCTTTTTTTCACATATGTCCTTATTCCCTTGCTGTATAAGATACTCTTTACTATCTAAATATAACCAAAGAAACAATGAATTGAAGAGCTGGTGAAGCTAACTTCAGCATTAAGTCCACAGAGCATGTATGAACAAGCATTAGATATGATCAAAAGGGTGTGAGGATGATCCATTTGTGCTTTAAAATTATTTGGGTTTAACCCAAATGCTATACTGCAAAAGAATAAAGACCTGATTCAGAAAATGAATCTTTGGTGCACAGAAGTTCTGCTGGCAAGTGGCTTGCAGCAGATGCCTGGTTCTTCCAGCTCCCATGAGACAAGCCTGAAGCCTGGGACTAAGGGGGCCCAGTAGAGACTGAACAGCAACACAGTCGTGCCTCAAAGCCTCTCCTCTGGCTATGAGGACAGCGGGGGATGACTTCTGGAATGACACCACTTACATTCTTCCCACACTGTCTGTCAGGGCTGGACTAGTACATAAGAGGCATGTGAAGAGAGTACTCAAAGCCCTAGCGGTGGGTGACTCAGAAAGGACAGCATTCCAGTTGGCATGCAAGAGGGACTCCTTGGGATTATTCCTCTTTTCTTTTTCTCACTGCAGTGGGAGGAGACCTTTGTTGGGACTAGCAGTGGAACAATCCACTCCTTTTCCTAGGCAAAGATCTGAGCCATCTGTCCTTACTTCACAGATGATCACGAGAAATAAGTGAGCTACTGGAAGGGGAAAGAGCTGTTTGCTACACAAGACATTTGTGAAGAGTTTAGTAAAGATGGCACATGATGTAGAGAAAAACACCTGAAGAAGTCAGAGGTCAGCTGAGGAGCAAAACACACTTGGAGATGCTGTTAGAAGTCTGCAGGTTTCAATAGCTGGTTAATGTGTGTCTCTGCAATCTGGCCAGACACAGATCTAATGCTGTAGCTCCATTTTGAAAACAGGGGACAAGAATATAGTAGAACTCTTACAGGTCCACCTTTAGCAATGCACAGTGAATATGTCCCTCTCAGGCTTTCCCCTCCCAAACATCATTAATGAAGGTAAGATTACCAGTGGTAGCATTGAGAAGTGCCAGTTCCAGCCACAGTCTTTCTCCATAATGGGAAACAAAGTCTTGAAGGTGGAAAGCTTCCAAGTTGCTTCAGAACACCACCAGAAATCACCATTGCTTCATTTTTCCTTCCTGCTGAGACTTGCCATCCTTAAAGCTATGAGGAATGTTATTGCATAAGGCTGGTGCTTCTAAGGCAAGAAAATGTCCTGACCATGACACTGACACAATATGCAAAGCTCTTCATTCAAGTATGGCTAAGGGTATTCTAGTGCAGGTCCCCTACCCTAAACAGCTTTGCCAGGCTGTTTTAATTAATCTTGTCACCCTTTGGTGTATTAGCCTCTGATATAAGGAATGAACAGGAATTAACATAGAGAAATGAGCAGCTTGGGGCTGTCTAATTCTAAAGAAGGTGTTGTATCTTATCCTGAAGACTCTTTCTAGGGAAACACCCTCCTCCCCCCCCGCCATGGTTATGTTATTCTGCAAAGCTCTCTATAACCTCTGAAGAGGGAGAAATTACATGCAGAGTTCTGGTTTGGGACAAACATACTTTGTCTTCTCTCCAAAGATCTGAGTCTAGCAAAACTGGATGTTTTAGAAGTCTGCAAAGTATCCACTGGATAACTTTATAACTCTGTTAAAGACAGATATGAGGAATTAATTTCTATATCAATTAGATTTTTTGAATCTTCATGTTCCCCAGTCCATATTTTCTCCAGGGAAACATAAGTAAACTGGTTTGTTTCTCCTTTTTTACCTCCTTTTCACTGAAGAACTGAGCCATGCTGACAAGCATCATCCAGTTTATCTTGATCAGGCCAAATGAGAGTGCTGGTTTCAGATAAGAGGCTACTAGCAAACTGAAGCAGTGCCCAGTTTTAAACACAATACTTCAAGTGAAAAAGAAACCCAAAAGTGAACCTGAGTAGGGTAGCAAGAATGATGAGTTTTAGAAATAGTAATGTCTGGAAAAAGACAGAAGGAGACTTTTTTTCTGGCTTTTCTCTTTTCTAGAGGAAACTTACCAAGTTCTACATGTTAGAATGGAATGGTGTTTAATTATTACTAGTCTTTGCTGAGAAAAGGACCAGAATAAATGGACTTGCTTTGCAGAAAACAATGATGGGAAAATTTTTAATAGGTTATTGAAACACTTGAACAGGACACTAAAGGAATTTCTGGAACCTCACTGTCAGTCTGTCATCTGCCCATGGTCTGCTTACAACTAGTAGTGTCTCAGTGCAATGACTTGACCTAGAAAGGATGATCTTGTTAGACCCTGCACCTCACTTATATAGAGTGGATGGGCCCTTCCACAACAGACACAGTGATTAAGAACGGCCTTAAAAGAAACAGCTGTAATCATTTGTCCTCTAAATAGCTTTGATCACTTTCTTCCCAATACATTCTCCCTTACTCTTCTACAAGCTTTCACTGTTTTAATCCTTCTCTTCCCTACCCATCCAGGAAAGGAGAAAGGTGATGAGTTGTAAGAACAGCAGGTACCATCTGCAGGCAGAAGTAATGCATGTTGTGGGCCAGGACTTTGGGAGGTGGCTGCACACTTCCATCTGCAGCAGAGGAGGTTCGAGAGTGAAATGAAGCTGTCTCTTCACCAACATTCACAGCTGAACAAAACAAGCATTTTGAAATTGATAATTGAAATGACACAATCATGAATGGCTCTTTTCAGATCTGTAGAGTATTCCTACTTCTGTCTTTGACACTTTGATAGCTGTGCGCCCTCTGTGCCTGTCTTCCCACCTCAAACCATGATTTCCTACACAAAGAAGTGCAAAGGAAAGAGGACAGGGATGGTTCCCTTTCCTTGGTCAGTTAATACTGAAAGAAAAGGGGATGAGGAGACAGTCCTAGCTGGAGTATCTGTAGAGGAACAACTTGTAGATTTGTACAAGGGGTACCAGTTTCTCCTTTCAACAGGGGGTAAGAAGTTGCTTAGGAGATTGGAGTTCTCTCCAGTATTTACATAATAAGTAAGTAAATAAACAAGTACACATAAATATAAATTGGAAAAAAGATAGGAATCTTAAATGGGATTGCTCACTTGACTAAAGTGAAATTGCTGGGAGCATATTTTTCCCAAGAGTTCCACAGAATAGTCTTACAAAACAAAGACTAGAACGAAGATCAAAGCCAATATTGTTCACTACCCCTCACTAACTATATCTGTCCTCAAAAGTTAAAAGGATGTGAATAACATTAGCAGATCACACTGGAGTAGTAGTGGAGGAGGGAAATGGGATGCACCATATCATTTTACCTATTAGTCAGAAATCTATTTCTCTTGGTTCAATTGCTTAGAATACATGAAAAGCACAAGTAACTGTAACAATATTATAACCACTTAGCATGATTTTTCCCTAATAATAAAACCAGACTCTGCATGTGATTTTCTGTCCTTAAACATACAGGATGAGCTTCTTGAGAGCACAGGTTAACAACTTAAGCAAAAGTTCTGAAAGTTCAAAACTAAGAAGTTTGCAAAAATAGCATTATTATGTGCTCCTCACCATCAGTATAAATCTGTGACTGTAGTATTATGTTCTGCATCACCAACCAATTTTTATATATAGGCCTTTTTGCCAAGCAATGGTTAACGGTAAATGGTTAATGGCTAATGTAAAAGGAAGTAGATTCAAATTCCAGGCATACACACCAAAATGCTTAAGATGTCTTGAACTTCTTACTCCCAAACCAGGAAAATTTATCTGCACATCTTGGAACTCAAAAGTAGGCAAAGACTTCATTTGCAAAAAGTGGTGCATAGAGGAGATTTACAGATAATTCTTGAGGAAAGAAAGTGACAGAAAACTTTATCAGAGTTTTGGTGAATGGTAAATGAGCTTCCAACACCACAGTGACTGGCAGTCGTTCTGACGTAGCTCTCCAACTCCTCTGAAGATAGAGGGAGCCAGTTACCTCTTGTCTGGTTGTGTCCCTGTCTAAGCATCCAGAACTGAAGTCCAACTACTGCCCAAGGTTATCTCTTGCCTCAGAGAGATATTCAAACCTGCTCTCTCCACAGGGCGCAATCACAGTAGTGTAGTCAAGTATTGGCTAGCCATTTGTAAAGTCTGCTGTTCTGCAGATGCCTCTTGCTTCAAGGCATGGCTATACCTATTGCTGCCATGCTCCCTGGGGAGAATGGGAGGGGTGTGGGGGAGAAATATCAAGCATGTTACTGCTCCTGGGGTCAAAGTGAACAGATGGTACTGTTCTACTGTAATGTTCTGGTACAGCCAAGTTGCACAACCTAGGACTCAACCAGCACACCCTGGCAAATCATTCTGACGTTTCTCAGCTGGTCCTGGTCATCATATTCAACAGATGCCTACCCCTGGGGTAAAGTGACAATGCAGACAGTCCTGTATCGAGGCAGAAACTGATATCTTTGGTGGTATTGACACTGTAATGCTTTTTTAGAGCTACAAATGTGACATTACAGCATAGAATAAAGAGCAAGGATTTGAAAGTGTCCAACAACACCACTTGAGGCAAACAGCATTCTTGGCAAGATTCCCATCATGTCTCCCAGCTCTGAAATTGGACAGGATTGTTGGCATGGTGCACTCATTCAGATCCACACAGTTAGGCATGGCCAACAGAAGAGAGGTTGATGACAGACAACAAGTGCCAAGAAACAAGATTGATGACTTGTCCTGAAAGAGTGAACCAGATAGCTGATGCCTAACAAGACTTTGGAGAAATGGAGATGGCCCCCCAACCTCTTGCTCCAGCACTAGCCAGCTTCCTTCCCCTGAGAACACTTGCCCTGTCAGCAACACTTCAAAGAAGACAGTAAAAACTGCTCTGTGCCTGAGGTTGGTATTCTGATTTCAAAGTTCCAAAGTGCCAGAAGAATTCCCTTAGGATTCCCAAAGGGAAAGATTATATGTTCCTTGCTTCACTTCAGGGACTCAGTTTTTTTACTGGAACATCAGAATTAGCAACTTAGCGAAAGTGTCAGAATGTGAGCCCTTGCACATTCTGCTGCATATGCCCTCTCAGTCTGATTTTACTCTTGTTTGTGTCTCTTTGATTTCTGAGGGGTAAAAGTTCTGCCTTTTGTGGGCTTAGAAAAAGGATAGCAATCCACCCCAGCTCAAATGGGGAGTGTCTGGGAAAGCAAGGGACAAGGCCAGATTGGCCAGAGCTAGAGAAATAAGTGTAAAGGTTTAGTGCCGTCCAATTCAGCTGACCTGTCACATCAAAACTGTAACACTTCATTGGTTTTGAGACAACAATTTCAGGATATTGAGTGCGAGACCTGCTAATGCTACTTATCCTACCTTTACAAAAGATGCCAAAATTTGGCTCAAATATCTAATTAAGGTAATTCCTTAACTAATTGTATTAAATGTGTTTTATAGTTATTCACAATATCTAGAGTTATTTAATATCTAAAGGAAAACCCAACCTTATTCCTCCTCCTTCACTCCCCAAAATCAATCAAATCAATCCCAATAGCACTGCATCTCCCCTGCATTAGCCTTCTAACCTGGTCATTGCTTCTCCTGCAGTGCTGTACACCTGGCTTTCATGGGCCACCACAACACACCATGAACCCTATCACAGAAACATGTGAGAGCTGAACACTGAATAGCTGAAGATTTGTCTTCTATGACATACATATTGGATTTTGATCACAAAGGAAAAAAACTTCAGAAAAAGATTGTGAGTTTTCAGTATGCATCTTGGCAGAACATTTTTTGATAGTTATCAAGCACTGTCTCAAGTCTCTAAATCACAGTGAAGATGGCAAAGGCACAGTGGAGTAACACTTTGGCTGTGTCTTCTCCAAGGAGCCTTGTACTGACAAACACAGTTCTGTGCCTGTTCCTGAAATATACACACCTGCTGAGATAAAGGAAGACCAAACTTCTGGCTTGTATGAGGGAAAGGGAGACCTCTGGGACAAACCTCAGGATTTCTCAAAGGTGTCACTGAGGTAAGGAAACGGCAAAGAAGGAGACAGAATGAAAGGCCAAGGATGACAGCAGAGGGAGGTGAAAGTGTTAAACTTGCCAGACGACCTGGCAGAAGAGGGACTTCAGCCATTGGAAAGGGGATGTGTCTGTTAAAAACAATAGCTGATACAAAGGTTGACATGGCATTTTGCAAAGGTGAACAGCCAAACTCCATGAGGACTGGCTCTGTCAAAATTTTTGACTGCTTCCTACCTTCTAAGCTACAGTGTTCCCAAATCTTACTTCTAACACCATGTAAGTGATTAAACCACTACTAGGCTGTTGTGGTTTAACCCCAGCCCGCAGCTAAGTACCACACAGTTGCTCGCTCACTCCCTGCCCCTGGTGGGATGGGGAGGAGAATCATAAAACAATCATAAAACTTGTGAGTTTAGATAAGAACAGCTTAATAATTCAAACAAACAAACAGACAAAATACTAATGAGGACTATAATAATAATAATAGTAATGAAAAAGAGGGAGAAACAAGCCCCAAGAAAGACAAGAATGCACAATAAATTGCTCACCACCCATGCTCACGTGCCCATCCCATCCCTGAGAAGTGATTGGCAGCTCCTGGCCAACTGCCTCCAGTTCATACCTGAACATGATGTTCAGTGGTACGGAATATCCCTTCAGCCAGTTTGGGTCAGCAGTCCTGGCTATGTCTCTTCCCTGTTTCTTCTGTACTTGCTTGCTGGCAGAGCCCAGGAAACTGAAAAGTCCTTGACTTAAGGTAAGCACTGCTGAGCAACAACTAAAATATCAGCGTGTTATTAACATTATTCTCATACTAAATTCAAAACACAACACTGTACCAGGTACTAAGAAGAAAATTTTTATTCCAGCCAAAACCAGGGTGCAGGTATTTTGCTGTCTCAATATATTACCTTTCAATTATTCAATTATTTCAATTATTACCTCACAATTATTATTCCCATATTAATAATATTACCTGTCTCAATTCTACCCTTCCTGAGGGAACAAAACTTTTAGGTCTAAAAATTGGATTGCTGTCTTCTTGCAACAACCCTGAGGAAAGCAATCTACTCCAGTAACTCCATGACTTCAAGATGATATTATTTCAGATATCTCAAATTCTCCCTTTTCCTAAATTTGAACTTTTACTGTTAGCACAGCGCATAAAATTTGCACACTTGATAGCACTTAGACTTTAAGTACAAAGTTCTGCCCACGAAATACCTACAGCCAACTATTTTCTGTGGGAAAACAAGCTGTACTGGGAGTATAGTACCTCCCACCAAGATGAATACTTCACAGGAGGAGAGGCAAGAAGCTGTTTTTCATGCAGAGCTCTCATTCACTTGTGCAATCCTTCTATTTCTCAAAGCCCTCCATAAGGAACCTGGTAGGTCCAGGTGCTCAAACTGGACATCAAATTACAGTTTACAGCTGTCAACATTTTAAGTTTAATGAAAATACAAAAATGTGCCCAGATCTACCTTCCCATTCCTTATCACATGTATATACACAAGCATACACAATTGGCAAGTGATGTTCTAACAGTTGAAAAATCATAAGTACATCCAGAGCATGAGTAAACAATTGCTCTATATCTTTGTCTTCCACAGCATAAGTCAAGTCTGCCCTCTCCTCAGTTTCTGGTGGACTTTGGGAGGGAGCAGCTTAAAGCTGCTCCAAGTATCTCAGCAAGCTCTCCACAGCAAGACTAGGAACTGAGCTAAGGACATCCCTGCCCAACACCGCCTTTTTGCTCATCCACACCACAGACTGGCACTCATTCCCGTATCACTCTGCTTCATAGGACAGAGTGTCCTTTAGGAAATAGCCTAAAGGTAGTCTCTCACTGGGGGCTGTCAAGAGGGAGCAGCTTGGGCAGAGGCAGGAAGGCACTGATGAGCCACTGTGGGATTGGTTCTAGCCAGTCACACACACTTCTGATGCCTGCACTGTCCAAGTGAGTTGTGTGCAGGGATGAGGTGGACTGGTGTACCTTCATATCAGATCTGTGAGCTCTTACCTGATAGAATAGATACCTTCTATCTTATACAGGACTCAGAAAAAGATCAGGATGATCACCCTTTTCACTGTGGTTGATTTTGCCCCCTTTGATTTTTTAGTCTCTTTAGCAGGCCTAATTCTGTACTGAAAAAGCTCCAGAATAGTGTGATGAATGTGCAATTCCCACTTTGTCAGTCAATGCACCAGACAGAGGAAGGCAGGAGGCAATTTTCTGAAGAGGGTATAGTTGTCATACTATCGTAACTCAAAGCCCAAGGTCAAAGACACAACTATTTGGTGCTTCTCTGT
Organism: Xenops minutus; assembly: GCA_035221455.1. NCBI lineage: Eukaryota > Metazoa > Chordata > Aves > Passeriformes > Furnariidae > Xenops > Xenops minutus. The sequence goes on along the minus strand of JAWWEE010000074.1, from coordinate 89,615,672 downwards.
TACTGCATCCCTCAGGATGAAAAATTTTGGATACTTACTAGAGGAAGTGCTACACACAATTTTGAAAGCTCATGGACTGTGCAATGAATGACATTCTTCATATATGTGTCAATACAAATTTTCTCAACTCTGAGCTATCTATAGCTGTAAACAGAAATCCACATATTAATACAGTGATACTTCCTCTGCACATAAATCCTAACTATCGTAACAATTTTTCTGATAGCACAGTTTTTATTTCAGTTACAGAGCTGTGTGGCAAGCATGTTTTCTGTTCACTGGAGTGTGTTATTACAAATACTTATTTATAATAACATATATATTTTTTTCTGAACACATTTTCCTTTGGGCTTAAAAGTGTAGGTTTCAGGTTGCACACATCCCAAATTTCCATAACTACAGGGGAAGAAAGCATATTAGTGTCTTTCAAGTTAGACATCTGTTTAGAATGTTTTGTGGTCACGCTAAGTCTTAAATCAATTTGGTTATAAAAACAAATACTCTTTACAGTATTAAAATAAAAGAACAAGGAAGATTTATTGCTTGTTCTTAGCAACTGACTTGTCTGAGGAAAAATAGACCATATGGAATGAACTGCCTTAAAAATCCACTGACATGATGCAGTTATTTATTGATGTTTATAAGCAATAATGACCTGTGAGAGCTCTGCTCTGCCTGTTGCTTTAGCACCCTCTTTCAATACTTAAGGAAATCAAGTCTATTTAGCTGACTGCATGATTTCTTAAAATAAATGAATAATATAACAAATAATATTTAGTATCTCATAATGCGTTGTTATAAATATTGTATTACAATTTTCTTTTTGCCTACTTCCTTTGGGAAAATTTAGATTTCTAAACATTTTTTCTTCTTTCTCCAGTCTTTATAAGAGTGAACTAAGCATTTCTCCTTGCATTTTGCTGTAATTCACAGGTTCATATGGGCTTCTCTGTAAGAAACGTTAGGGGCGTTTGCTAGAAGCAGAACTGGAGCACACAGAAGCATACAAACAGTGCCACAGAAGGATGCGTGAAGTATCTTGTTATAAACACTCATTCATCTTTTGAGCTCTGCATTTAAGACAGTTCATTTTTCCTTTTCATCTCCCTTTCTCTGGTGGCTTGTAAAGGTGCTTCTGTACTCCAGACACTCGCCTACAGTTTCTGTGTTAGACACCAGATTCCACTCCTGCTGAAGTCAAGTTTCCCCTGGGCAGGGAAGTAAAGACAAAAGTGACCGAGTTTCAATTCTGAGGTCACGGTCACTTCCAGAGAGATAATATCTGAGACCTCAGATCTACTGCTACTCCAGCCACCAGCAAGAAGTGGTTTCAGCCTTCTTTCTCCCAGGCTCCCAGACCAGCTTTTTTCTTAGTTAGCAAGCAAGCAAGCAAGCAGCAGTCCCTGCACAGAGGCAGCAGTGCAGCAGCTGAAGTTCCTCTTTCCCTCCCTGCAGCATTCAGAAGCCTACAGTAAATATCAGCACCATAGCCTTACCAACCTGCAGCCCTCCGAGGAGTAAGAAATATATGTAAAAATAGCTCATATCATGACATTTTTGTTGCTGCGTAACACAGCCAGCTGAGGTTAATAGAGGCAATCCTTAGAAGCATGTAAGCTTAGAGGGGTACCCAATAACAGCTAAGCACAACATGGAAAATTAAAACAAAAGAGCCGGCAAACAAACAACAAACAAACACAAAATAAAAATCCTGGTCATGAAGATGCCCTTTTGAGCTGCTGTTTGACTTCTGCATTTATTATGATGGTTGATTAAACTGGGAGCTAAATGTAGAGTGAGGACAGCTTTCAGTTTAACAAGAATCTTATCCAAACATTTTACATGCCTTTTTTTAGTTCCTTGAAATAGCATATGATAGTTCTTAAACTCTCCATTCAAAGAAAAGAAGGTAATTTGAAATTGTTCGAAATTGCTAGCTCTGGCAATCTGGAGACTCAGTGTATTTCAAGCATTTTGTACTTTCAGAGTTTATAAAAGCAGTATGGAAGGAATACGAAGTAACCAGTGTTGCTTCATGAGGAAATGCTTGTGTTTATGAGAATATTAAGAATGTCTGTCTCTTTTTCTCAAATACTGTGTGTCATTTAAAGGATCAAAAAGAAAATTACATGTGCTTCCAGCTCCCTGCTAGTTTCCCGCAGATGATCACCTCCCTTCCTGATAGTCTAAAAATAATGGGAAATATTAAAAAATGACCAAAAAGACACAGATGACAAACCAGTTACATTCAAAAAGCTGTAACATTAGAGGTAAAATGGATGTTCTGACTATGTAAGTGCTTGACCATAAGAAGGCAGATGAAGACTAAAGTCTGTAAATATTTTCCAGAGGTGAAATGCGTTTATGTAAGAAATAGATGGCATGTGGTCTTGAAAATGAAGGTGCACATCTAGGTTCAGTGTTCAAATCAGCCCATTGAACGAGCGCACATTTTGCACCAAGCAGAAGGAGTTTGAGGAGAAAGAAATTGATATTTCAAAGGTTCTGCTTTGAAACCCCACTCAGGCACAGATTTACTCAGTGGATGAAGGGTCTATAAGCCACCTTGTAGCACTATCCAGAACCTTTTGTTCTGGTCACACAACACAGTTGAGACTGCAGGGATCTCTAACCTCCTACTCCATGTGCACTACAACTAGAGCCATTTCCATGTCCCTCCATATATATGTGCATTTGTGCATGTGAATCTAGAGATGATCACACTTCTAAAATAAAATCAGTATGTCCTGATAACCTTGGTCTCAGCCCTGCAAAATACTGAGCTCTACTCTCAGTCCTGCAAAGCATCAAGGTGCATTCCTGAACCTAAAAGTGGTCAAATGCCTTGACAGCTGAGATCCTGAGTCTGTTGAGGAATATTTCTGTCTGAGTGGCTTGACTGAAAGCTGCAGATTGAAATGCAGATTGGGCTCTGAGTGGGAGCCAGAAACACAAGGCCATGAACTGCCAACCTTTACGATAAGAAAGGACTCAAAGACAGGTAATGCCAGCCAGGTGAATGGAAGCTGAGACACAGTAGGAGCCAGGAATTGCTGACCTTTTGGATAACAAAGGACGTGAAGACCGGTGATGGTGGATTGGACAAGGAGTTGGGGGGGGGTCAGGAGCAAAAGAATGAGGAGGAAGAAGGGCACTGGCACATGGGGGAGACTGTGAGGGGATAAAAGCCAAGTGGTTCTTTGGGTTGGGGGCTTCTCAGCAGGACTGTCCTGAGGGTTGCCATGTTACTGTGACAGGAATGAAGTGCTTTGGTGAATTTGACATCTAAGACTCTGCCAAGGGAAACCCAGGGTTGAACTGGTAAGGAAACATGGCCTGGCTGTGTGTCAGTGAGGTGTGTGGGGAGCCAAGCAGGGCACCAGTCGGCTCACTGGAGCTGCCCATTGTGGAGGATCTTCAGGCCCAGCAGTGAAAGTCTCTGGTATCATTAGTGTGAATGCCAGTGAGTCTCGTGAATGGTCAGACCAGGAAGTTTCCTTAACAATTCCTCCACATTCCCTGCGGGAGGCAAAGGAGGAGTAAGGAGGGCACTGCCCCCCTGTATCTATGTTGAATGATGGAACTTACTGTTCCATTTACAGTTCCATTTTAAAAATAGATGCTGGGCAAGTAAGCAATTAAAATTCAAGAAGGAAAGCAGAACTATCTGGCGGTTGTTCAGTAAGTCTAACTTGTATAAAAATGATCTGCACATAGCTGGTATAAGTATAAACAGTCAGCAGCATGAGATTATGAAAAACAATTCTTGCCTGGCAAATGTAATTACTTTTAACAAAATTTAAAACTCAGGGAGTGAAGAGAACACAGCACGAATATTCTCTCCACAGGCTGGGTCATTCAACTGTACATGGAATAAGTGCCCAGAACACATTTGAACCACTGTCTTTGGACGCATCAATGCAGACAGGTGCAAAAGAATTCAAATTCCAAGCTAGACATATGCTAGCTTGGGGCCCCATTCCCAGTCAAGCAAGCTTACTACAAGATTTGATAGAGTGACCTGAACACCATGTGGTGACTCTGCTTCTAAATCAGAGCTGGTTCATGCTGGGTCAATGATCTCTGATGTGTCTTCACATACCAAGACATCTCCTAGCTCAGCTGCTCTCCTCTGAGGCACTGAGTTCACCAGGAGGAGCAATGAACAATAGTCGTCCCATGACTGTCTCACCATTATCCAGAACTTTCTGGGCTCCACCACCCCCACCCCCCTAATCCTCTTCTGGGTAAATCACTCTCTGTCAATGGCCTGGCAGCAGAAGCACCATTGTTCCATCTAGTGGAGAGTTATTCAGTGTTGATGGCCTTTGATTTCTCTTTCCAAACATAGGTCTTGCCTCTGCCAGATAGGATTTGCTGGTAGAGTTATGCTGGCAAATCCTCCTAACATAAGCACAGTCTGTAGTCCCTGAAGATTTATTGTGGCCCAATTGGTCTAAGTTACATCAATCCTGTGAATATAATGAGTGCACACAATACCAAAGCCACTCAGAAAATGTCTGATATAAAATAGATACACTAATTTACAGTGAAGGTTACAATCTTAAATAGCATTCGGAGGAAAAGTAAATAACGACATTCATAGTTTGGCACAGACACGTTGCCAATGTGTCACATCCTGATGGATTGGGGATATGTCTGTGTCAAACTGCGAATTCCGTTTTTGCTTTCTGAGTGCCATTTACAATTGCAACTGTCCATGTGGATTATTGCATCTATTTTTATAGCCAAGGCTCTGTCTGGGTAGATGTAACAGAGCAATCAACAACACTGACTGGTTCTATTTTTCTGGAACAATAGTGTTACTGTGAGCTGGACTCTTCCATCTTTATGCCCAGGACAGGAGGGCTGGGGTCTGGGCTTTCCTTCATCCCGAACAACATGGGCAAAAGAGGGATGGAAGCTTATTATATAGGTTCATCTCCCAGAATGTGGTCTCCCTGCTAAAACCAAGATAAGAGCAGTCAAGCCAGAGACTTAATAGTGATCAAGACGTCAGGTGGTAGGGCACTGCAGAGAGAGGCAGCTCTGAATAGCTGGCAAAGCTGGGAAGTCACACAAGTACAACCATGGAGATCAACCATTGAGCTGGGGCCACCCTCCTCACCACTGTCCAGGGACAGAGAGGAGAAGGGTCTGGCACCCTCTAGAACTCCTGTATCTCTCCTCTTTTTTTCCCAGTAAATTCATGCCCAGGTGATGCATTTTCATTCTATCTGTGCCACAAGCAACCTGAGAGTAAAGCATCATATGGATAAAACAGCTATTAGATCATTCACACTAGATATAAGGACGAAAGTGTTTTACAATGCAGGTTGTGAAACACTGGAACAGGTTGCCCAGAGAGGTAGTAGATGTCCCACCCATGGGAATGTTCAAGGTCAGGTTAGATGAGCAACCTGATCTAGTTGAAGATGTCCCTGTCCATTGCAGGTAGGCTGGACAAGGTGATCTTTGAAGGTCCCTTCCAACCCAAACTAGTTTATGATTAGCAAAAGTGGAGTTCTTTGCTTTCCTGTATTATACGGATAAGAAAGCAAATACATGTGTATGTGTATGTGTATGCGTGTATGTGTATGCGTGTATATATATATATATATATTATTTTTTTATATATATTCCTGCCACCTGTATCTCAACAATTGGATTTTCCCAGAAGGATTGCTTGTGGAAACAGATCTCAGCCAGCTGAGGCCTGAGAAGCTGAGGCCCTGTGTCTGGGATGAAGGCAGGGGGTGCAGGGCGCTGCTGTCTGACAGGTGGTACCTGCCACTGCATCTGCATCTGAAGGGACATCTCAGCAGTCGAGGTCTGAGGAGTAACAGACAGTTTCTCCCCAAAGCAACGAGTCACAGAAGTTTGCTGGAGGTTCAAAGTTTGGATCTCCTCATTAAGGACTGGCACCCCACCAAGGAGAGGGGCTGTTTCTCACTTTCTTACCTTGGACTTTTTGCATCAGCCTGCTCTGGTTTGGTCTCTCTTAAGGTCCTCTCCTTAAGCCATCCCTGCAAGCACCACTTTAGATACTTACCAAACTCCAGCATCTGACACCACTGGCAAAACGTCTTGGTGTTGGACTAGGTCCCCTGCCGCTTCCTGTACAAGCCAGAAGTCCGCCGGCAAAAGGTCCTGAGGAAAAACTAAAAACTATCCCAGTTAAAACAACGATCCCATCTGTAACTCGGCTTCCAGGCGACGCCGGCCGATGCGGTGCTGCCCGGCAGGCACGGGTGATGCCGAGGGAGCCGTGATGCTGCTGCCCCGCCGCGGGGCCGTGCGGGGCGGGGGGGCAGCCGTGCGGCACAGGGAATCCCCGCCTGGAGTCACCCCTGCTGACGGGACTGAGGCCGCCCCGCACTCCCCGCAGGCGGGCACGGACCCTCACGGCACTGTTGCCTTTCCCCTTTGTCGGGGCGGCGCGGACAGGTGCAGTGCCCGGCGGGGAGCGGGGTGGCGGCTGTGCCCCTCCATCCCTGCGGACAGCACCGCCCCGCCCCGCACGGCCCCGCACCGGCGCTCAGCCCGCCG
>JAWWEE010000074.1:89555580-89609060 GCA_035221455.1 Xenops minutus | reverse complement strand
GAGCGGGCAGCGGCGGCGCGCCCCGTGGCTCGGCCGCCACCTGGATCACGAGGGGAGCGGCGCCCGAGCATCCTCCGCCCGCCCCGGAGCCCTCCGGCCCGCGCCCGCCGCCCGCCCCCGCACCTCCGCCCCGCGCCGCGCCGCGCCCGGCCGCTGCTCCTCCTCGCCCGCAGAAACTTCGCACCCCGCGGGTCGTGGCGGGCACCGTGGGGTAAGTCGCTGCGTCCCCGGGGCTCGCGGTGGGCAGCCGAGCCTGCAGCCCGGGCTGTGCGGGGCAGCCGCGGCACCGTCGGCTCCGGGCGGCCAGCTGGCCCCCGAGCCAGCGCTCCGCTAAGCCCGAGGGTGCCGGCGGTGCGGGACAGCAGCCGCGCACCGACAGACAGACAGCCCCGCGGCAGCCCCTGCTGGCCCGCACTGCGCCCGGCAGACAGCCCCGGACAGCCGACCCTCGGGGGGACATACCGAGGGTGCCTCGCTGCCCCGAGGGCTGAAACCGAGGCGGCGGAGAGCTCTGCCGGGGCACCTTGGCCACATCCTTCCCACCGACGCCTCGAGAGACCTTTCGAGGGGAAAACAAGTGAAATAAAGTTTCACGTCGCCTCTTTCGAGCCTCAAGTGCGCTCGCTTGGCACCGAACGGGGGGGTTTGCTCCGGGGTCAGCCAGTGCTTGCCCTGGAAATCATTTTGAGCGTTTTATAACTTCAGAGCTACAAATCCTTGTTGTGTTTCGGTTTGACATACCAAAGAGCGAAAAAGCAGTGAGGGAAAGGCGAAGCGTGTGCACGGGCTCTGGTGCTTTTTCTGACTTTGTGTTACTTTGTTTAGCAAACAAGAATTCTGTACGTCTCTGGGTGAAGTTGTAGTTTTACGTCTTTTTTAAAGAATAAGGCAAAAAGCATAAAACCAGGTTATATCACGTAAAAACTTTTTTTTTTCTGAAGATGGGCACGAACAATGTTTATGCGTCACTTAGTGAGCTTCTAGGAGATGGATTATTAAACCAGAAAAAAAAAAAAAAAAAAGGAAAGAAAGAAACAAAACCCACCAGCAAACCCCAAGAATATATTTGACGTTTGGTAGTCGGAGGTTTCAAAAAGACAACCCGGGACGGGATTTAAATAAAACTGAATGATCTGGTTGGGTTCAGAAGTAATCTGTTGAGAAGAATGTTGATGCACATATGTTTGCAGTAAATAGAATAAAACAGTTCTCTTTTATGAACTGTAAAGAGTGTTATTAACCAGGGCTAAGACTAAATAATTTCATTTAAGTTGAGAGACTTAATGACCGACAAGATCAAATTCACGGGCAAGACACTCGGTTAATTTGCAACCAAGAGCAAGAATTTATTTCCTTGAAAAACAAAGTACCTAAAATATTGTAGATATTAAGATCCAGAAAGAGTTACCAGGTCAGGTCTTGGTAATGACTTTAATGCCGTCGTTCCTGCCCCCATCTCCTGCCAGAGCCCACGCTGAGCCCCGTCCTCGCTTGTCACTGCCGCATCCACCGCGTCTCTGCACCAGTATATGTTTGGGACAACCTAGTTTTTTTGCTGTAGTTCACCATGAAAGTGCATTCGGGTATTCTGCAGTCTCGAGGAGAGGACTAGGATTTTAGAGGCTGCAATGGGCTAATGCATAAGCACCGCCAGTCTTCAGCTCTGGGAGCACGATGTTCCAGAGTCCACAGGGTGAAGGTGTACAGAGGGGGACTGTTTCAGGAAGAGTAGCAGGAAGCAAACTCTCACATGTGGAAAAGTCCGGTTGTTGTGGTTTCAAGATTTTAATTCCAATTGAGTCGTCGAAGGGGGAGGTAGGTTATTACCTCAGCTTCCCATCGATTCAGATTTCTGTCCAGGAATTGTAAGGAGGAAATGCATTGCTAGGCCCTGTTTGCAGTGCGAGTGCTTACAAAAACAAGCCAGCCAGTCTAATATTGATTCATCGGTTTCAGTGTATAAACAGATTTAAACTCCAGCAAGGAGGATTTAGTAGTCAGAAATGATTTTTCCATTAGGTTTTCCTTTCTGTAGGTATATGAAAAATACAGTAAGGATGCTTTCGTTATTAGGAACTGCCCATACGTAGTTGAACTGGACTGAGAACTTGATACAGCTTTTGCTGTTGTGTTTTCAAGGGGGTTGATCCAGTATTAAACCCCACTAAATATTTGGGCTCTGCTGTTTAATTATCGAGGTTCGGTGCCAGATCTTTCCTTAATATTCCTGCTAATTACTGCTGACTCATGCTGACATGTGAGTTCAATTAGTCCCAACTGGAATGTAAAGGATGTGGGAGTGTCTCTTTGTGCCCAGAGACAGCTAGGACAAAGCAGATTTTGGAGGAAAATTTAAGGAATTGCCAAGTTTGGGTAGGAAGTGTCAGCCAGGGCATTTTTTTTACAGTAATGTTTGAATAACCATTGAAGTTAAATCCAAGGAAGGGGATGAATTTGGATAACATGGACTTGTCTTCACCATAGAGTAACTGTAGTCCTAACTCAGACATTGCTTCTAATTTGACTCGTGTCCACACACACGAGCTTGTTGCTGAAGAGTGGTGATGTTTTCAATTTGAGTTGGCTTACCCATGAGGAATAAGCTATAGCTCAGATAACCACAATTCATCAGCTGCTAACCCAATCTGCCTGAACTGCACAAGAGGGATTTTGCTCTACTCTGGCTTCTCCCACTTGAACAGGGTTACCTGGACAGCAGGAAGCACCTGCCTGTTTCTCGGGTACAGGCAGAGCAAAGACATCGTCGGCTTGGCTGTGAGGTAGGCAACAGGATGTTTGCCAGCCTAAATGTTCCCACACAATTACTGTCCAAATGCCATGTTTGTGACAGCTCACTGGTGCTGGACACTGTCACCACACAGCCATGGCAAGCGGGCAAGGAGGACTCTGCAGCAGTCTGGCACTTGCTGGTGCACAGAATGGGGCACCACTGCAAGACGGCACGAAAAGAAAAAAAAAGGCTTTGCCTCAGAAATTAATTTCCTGTCAGCTACCAGCTGATACCAGAAGATCACTTATATGTCAGAGGTATATGCTAATATATATACATATATATATATAAAAATAAATCCAGCCATACTTGGCTAGAAGAAGCAGGAGCTGCTGCTTTTGAGAGAAGCTGTTTCGTTGTTAGCCCTCTATGCAAATTGCTTCTAGGAAACCACAGACCAGAATTTCTACAAACATTTTGAGGTTAAAGCAAAGAAGGTGGACATGAGAGCAAATATGCAGCCTAAAGGCTACCAGGTGGATGCTTCTTTGTTTTAAGAGGGAGATGACCCTAGTGCAGACTTCTGGCTCTGCACAAAGAATGAAAATTTCAAGGTACTTTGCAAGGGATTTGACTGAGAGTCAGGAACCAGATGAACATCCTGAGACGGAAATGCTTTAGGAGTATGTCTCTGTCAGTCCAGAGCTCCCACAGAGCTTTTGACAGTCGTTTTGGATTTAGTTCAACTTACCTTCAGAATCTTGAACTTTGAGGTTTCTATGGCAAGTTCTGTTTGTGTTGTGTTGCTGTGAACATAACAAATATGTCATAGATAACTGCAGAACTCAAATGAATGGACTTACAGGATAGCACAAGTGGAGTGGGCAAAATGATGCAAACATGATGCCAGCATAATGCTAACTGAATGCACCCCAAATACTTATGAATTCCCAAGGTCCCCAGTGCCAGTGTGTGATAAAACCATTTCAGCATACACCAGGTAGGACCTGTTCACTCAAGTGCAACCCTCAGGTACATAGGTGTGCAGCTACAATCACAACAAACCCATTGTATCTCTTTTACATTTTTAAAACCTTATTCTGAATCTTTTATCTTTCCCCTCTGTTAAGTGCCTTCTGGTATGAAGTGGCAGGGCAAGTGCAGGATGGTGGTGTAAAATTGTTCAAGATAGCAGTGCTTAGCAGCCTATGCTGGTGGAAGACCTTTAAAATAAGCAACTGTGAACAAAGCATTTAGTCTGTACCCAGGTACTTGTCGCATAATGGCTGGACCATTCTGTCTGTGGTTCTGAATTAAGGCTGCATCTGCAGGCAATGCATAAATAATTTGCATGATGCAATCTATTAAGCTAGGGCTGCAAAACATGTTGTTTGCAGTCATGTATTTGACCTGTCTTGTGACTGCAGTGCTGCACCAGAGCTATTGCTCCGTATTCAACAGCAATATCTGTGCATGCACTGAATACATTAAATATTTATTTCTTACCCTTAAACTCTTTTAATATTGATACTAAATGGTGGTCATTTCAGTAGGTTTTGCTTGCTGTAAACATGTGCTAACATAAAAACATGTGCTAACATAAAATCAAATTTTATCACTTGTTGGGACTTTAGAAAACCACTGTTAGTGGATTTCTCCGTCTTCTGTAACACTGGAGCAGGGATGGAGTGAACCTGAATACGTGGCAGTTTTGAGGTCGTTGTCTTGGGCGCTGTTTACTACGTTTGGTAGTATGCAGATCCCCTGTTAAGTAGCCTCTTGAACTTTTTCCTTTGCTGAAACTCCAAATACTATGCTCTCACCTCTCACTCAGGGCAGCATTGTTTGGAAAGCAGCTCTTCTTGGCCTCGTTGTCTTTTACAGGGATTTCCTTCTCCAAAATGTGTTTTTCTGATGTCTGAGAGCTCCTGGTGCACTTGTCAGATTGAGTCTCCCTCTCCTCGTCCTCAAATGAGGAATCTTTCCTCAAACATTGTGCTTTCTTCTTGTTTCAGCACATTTATAGAGAAGCACAATTTGCTGAGGTTGTTCTGTGGGCAAAGGCTACAGACATTAGAGATTTTGGAGGGGTATATTAAGAAGACTGTCATTCAGGTTGAGAATCAACAGGGATCTGTCAGGGCTGTTCCCTGTTTCATGAACGTCCCAAATGAGGGGTCAGAGCATGTGGGCATTTAGCCTGCAGAGGTCACCAATCTGAAACAAATTCCAGGCACTCTGGAAGACAAGTCAAATTCACAGTGATTTTTGACAGTCACAACCTCCAGAAAACCAAGCAGGATGTGAGTCTAAGGTTTTGTGCAAAGGTTTATCTTCAGTTAGCAATAAATCACATCCTCAAAAGCAACATGAGGAATGGCTAAGAAGAACAGGATGTGGAAATTTGGTGGATCACAAACTAAATATGAGTCAGTAGCATTGCACTATTGTAAAAATGGGAGTGTTTTTTCTATATGTGAACAATCTTTTTGTCCTGCTCAGCCCACGTAGGTCTTTAGCTTGCATATTGCACCTTTTGGGAGCAGGGTACTTGGAAAAAAAATGCATATAGAATTAAGATTCTAGAGGAGAGTAAGAGGAATGATCAGATGTCTTATCACCTACAAGAAAAAAATAAAAAATTGTTTAGAGATAAGAAGAGTAAAGGGAAAGAAGTTAAAAATCATTAGAAATATAGGGTTAACTGCTGAGTTAGTTGAACTTAAACTGTTGTCTATGTTAGGTGGGGCAAAAATTTATGATAAAATCATATGGTGTAGTAAGGAAAAATTGTGTTAAAATGCTTAGGAAAAATTTGTGATTTTAGTGATAGTTAAATGCTGGAATAAAATCTGAGGTACTCATAGAGACTATACTTCTTCAGTAAAAGCAGCTTTGGGGAGTGGTTTAACAGCTGTGTCGTTACAACTACGATGGCCTAAGCATGTAAAAGACTAGAAATATGTGGTGCTCCTTTATTAAATCAATTGATTTAGCTAGAAAAAACAGACAAGTCTTTCATGCTCACAAGCCATTTCTCTGATCTGAAATCTCTGAATGGTTTTGGTACAGCTGCTTCTGTGTGAAGCAGGGAATGATGTTCTGTATGATCTCTTGAGGGTCTTTTCAGCCCCATTTGCAATGATTAACAAAATCTTTCTGTCTTGGGATAGATGGGTGTTAAGGGAGTGGGGAGGGAAGGCAGTCTATAAAAGCAGATAAAAGAGCTCTCTCCTACCCTGCAATTGGGGAGACTCTCTAAGATTTTCACTTTGTGAAAAATGCCTGTTTATTACTTTTCAGGGGTGGATGAGAATCAGTAAATCTTAAACCAGCTTCTCTATTAGTGTCCAATGGTTTGGGATGGTAGCAAGGCTTTACGACAAGTGATACTGTGATAGGATATGATGTGATAGAATGTTTGTTTTTTCGTCTTAGAGACAAATGAAATTCTGTGAGTTTTGAAGGTAAGAGGTCAAATTTTCTCCTTTGTATCGCCCTAATTATGTAAAGTGAAATACTTGTCAGTCATGAATTGTTTATGAAAATCAATATTTTTTTAATCTAAAAATGCGTGATCAAAAATATAATGAGTGTATAGAAATGTCACTGCTAGGGTTATTAATGAGAATTAATTTTTATATATGAGCTACTTTAGGGTAGTAACAAATATAAATCAGATTAGGAGAGAGTGGTACTGTAGGTAACTTGCAAATGTATTTAAACATTTATTTTTGTTTGGATACGTCTCTAAAACAGTAAAAGCATTTACAATAAAAAGTTCCAGAAGTTGTCGAATAACAAATGAAAAAAGGTAGATATGTCCACAGATCTCAAAAACATAATGGGAATAGATATATTATTTTGCTTATGGAGGAGAAGTTGATCTTCCTGGAGAGAAAAAGACAGAATCATTGATCACAGAGTGGTTTGGGTTGGCAGGGACCTTAAAGATCATCTACTTCCAACCCTGCTGCCATGTGTAAGGACACCTTCTACTAGATCAGGTTGCTCAGAGCCCCATCCAGCCTGGCCTTGAACACTTCCAAGGATGGGACATTCACAGCTTCTCCAGATAACCTGTTTCAGTGCCTCACCACCCTCAGAGCAAAGAATTTCTCCCTAACATATCATCTAAACCTACCCTCTGTCAGTTTAAAACTGTTACCACTTGTCCTTAACACTACATGCCCTTATAAAAAGTCCCTCTCCAGCTCTCTTGTAGGCTCCCTTTATGTACTGGAAGGCTCCTGTAAGGTCTCATAGGAAACTTCTCCAGGCTGAACAACCCCACCTCTCTCAGCTAGTCTTCATAGCAGAGGTGCTCCAACCCTCTGATCATCTTCATAACCTCCCCTGAACTCACTCCAACAGATCCATGTCCTTCTTATTTTGGGGGGCCCCAGAGCTGGACACAGCACTGCAGGTGGGATCTCACAAGAGCAGAATAGAGGGGGAATATCCTCTCCCTGAGCCTACTGGCCATGCTGCTTTTGGTGCAGCCCGGGACACGGCTGGCCTTCTGGGCTGTGAGCACACTTTGCTGGATCAAGCTGGGTTTCTCATCCACAAACACCCTCAAGTCCTGCTCCTCAGGGCTGCTCTCAATCCATTCTCTGCCCAGCCTGTATTTGTGCTTGGGATTGCCCCGACCCCTGTGCAGGGCCTTGCACTTGGCCTTGTTGTACTTTATGAGGTTTGCATGAGCCTTGTACAAGTTAAGGATCTGCACTAAATTTGAGTATGTGTCCAAACCAAAGTGCTAGAATAGTGCCTTGTCAGCACAGCAGACAAAACCAGCCAGACTTTCAGTCAGTATCATTTGTTTGGTTACATCAAAAATGGCTACATTTATAATATCAAAACTAGCTACATCAGGTTTTATTTTTACTTTTGTTTTCAGATTCAGTATCTGAAAGAACAGGAACTTTTGAGTTTCCATTCTGATTTTCATGTACGTCATTAAACTGAAGACTTGCAAGAACTCAAGAGAAGCTTGAGAGCTCACACACTAGCCTGGCTTTTGGTGTGTGTTTCCAAAGTGTGACCTGCTTCTTTCAAAAGCTGTGCTTCTTACACTGGTAGCAAAAAGATTTTAGAAGACTGAATTGCAGTGGTAATAGTAATAACAATGCCAATTTAAGCATCAAGCTAACTTAACTTTCAGAGTTCCAGGAGAAAATATTTCTTGTTTCATTTCAGTTTTTCTTTGTATTCCCATTTTCCACCTCAAGCTTTGAGAAAAACACCTTTTTTTCCTCCTGAATTTTTTTGTCTTTTTTTTTTTCTTGTGGATCTTCAGATATCTAAGCTCTACTGAACTTCTGTTACGGTGCACTTGGCATTTCATCCTCTGTTTCTTCCACTGAATAACCAAGGAGGAACAACACGGAATAGCAAAGCCAGGAGAAGAATAGGATTGCATTTTCCCAATAAGCTGATAGTACATATAGGTTTATAATTAGTTTTCTTCTCTGCTTTCCTGTCCTACATACACACATTTCATAATAACTTTTATAGCAATAAAGATATCAGTGCCCATTTTGTTTGCCTTAAATTCAACCTTCCTTTGCTTCTTTTCTTAGGGACAATACTGTCCTGTGTTCTGCTGGTGTCACAGAGGCTCCACTGAGGACTGGCTGTGTCTCTGAGCCAAAGAGAGACACTTGTCTCTTTCCATGCTGTCTTTAGTGATACAGAAAAAATGCAAATATATGATATATATATGAATTATATATGATTTATATATGTATGGAAAAATATATATTCAAAATGTATGAGCTGCCATATATTTTGACTCCGGTTTTGCACTGGAGTGCAACTGAAGTCTTTTAAGAAGCCTTTTGTGGAAGAGAAGAGAGGAATTATGGCAACGAGTGTACAGTTATGGTGTATTGCAGTCTTTTTCAGAAGACTTGTAATGGATCTTTGCCCACTCACTGAAGAGGACCACCAGCTTACTGGCTACTGTGGAGAGTCTCCTGGTTTTCGCAAGCAATCCTTTCCTGATAAAAATTCCATTTAAATTAGTTCCATTTTGGCTTTACAGTAGAAAACTCTTAAAAATTATTCCTAGTGTTTCTGTCCTTTCTGTCTCATCTATTCAATTCTCTAATCTACCTGTAGCCTCCCTTTGTATAACTCAGGGTTTCCCACCATGCTGCTAGCACTTACTCCAAAATTGCACCGCTGTGGTGGGTTGACCCTGTGTGGATGCCAGGTAATCACCAAAGCTGCTCCATCACTGCCCTCCACAACTGGACAGGGCAGAAAGAATATAATGATAGGCTCATGAGTTGAGATAAGGGCAGGGTGAGATCCCTCACTGATTATAATCACAGGCTAAACAGACTTGTCTTGGGGAAATTAATTGAACTTATCACCAATCAAAATCAGAGCAGGATGGTGAGAAGTAAAACAAGTCTTAATAACACCTTCCCCCACCCCTCCCTCCTTCCTGGGCTCTACCTCCTCCCCACTAGTGGCACAGGGAGATGGGGAATGAGGGTTATGGTCAGTTCATCACAAGTTGTTTCTGCCACTGCTCAGGGAAGGGAGTCTTTCCCCTGCTCCAGCGTGGGGATCTCACCCACAAGAGAGAGTTCTTCACAAACTTCTCCAGTATGAGTTCTTCCCACAGGCTGCAGTTCTTTGTGAACTGCTCCAATGTGGGTCCCTTTCCATGGAGTGCAGTCTTTCAAAAGAGACTGCTTCAGCGTGGGTCCCCCATGGTGTTAACCCTCCCCATGTGGTCTAAAGTCCTATCAGGAAACCTGCTCTAGCATGGGCTCCTCTTTCCATGGGTCTGCAGGTCTCTGCCAGGGCCCTGCTCCAGCATGGGCTTCCCACAGTGTCACAGCCCTCTGTTGGTCATCCACTTGCTCTAGTGTGGGCTCCTCCATGGGCTGCAGGGGGACAGCCTGCTTTGCCATAGTCTTCATCTCAGCTCTGGTGCCTGGAGCACCTCCTCCCCCTCCTTCTGCACCGACCTTGGTGTCTGCGTAGTTGTTTCTCTCACATATTCTCACTCTGCTCTGGCTTCCATTTCTTCTGCACAATAACTTTTTTTCCCTTAAATATGTTATCACAGAGGTGCTACCATCATCTTTGATTGGCTCAGCCTTGGCCAGTGGTGACCCCATCTCAGAGCCTGCTGGCATTGGCTCTGCTTCTCTGGAGGAAGCTTTTGGCAGCTTCTCACAGAAGCCACCCCTATAGCCTCCCCCCACTACCAAAACGTGGCCACGCAAACCCAGCGCAACCGCACTTCTGGTCTGGTCTTGTGGATGCAGGATGGTAAATAGCCTTACCAAAGACCATTGCTTTAGTATTTCAAAGAGACCCCAAACTCCAGGCAGTTGAAGTCTGATGAAATGACAAGCAGGGTATTAAACATAAATGGTTGGGAGAGTAAGACCAGGAATGCCCGTGAACTTACAAGAGGGTTTGGAGGAACAGCATAGCTTCACAGCTCATGGTTGCATTTACAACCTGTGGCTAGTTCTGCAGCTCAAAGTGACATTTCTAATTCACCATATCACAGTGATGTATGGGGTGCTGAAACATATACCACCTTGTGGTGGAACAGGGGAGTGGGGCATGAGGATGAAACAACCCAATAAGCAGTCAGTGCATAGCCACATGTGTCTTGTGAAAAAAAGGTGACACAACTCATTCAAAGTGATGCTGATACCCTTTTTTTATCTAAGGATATTTACCCCTCACAGTTGTAGAGTATTGTAGGCAAGCTACATAATGATCTACATAAACTTGATTAACTAAGTAGCTCTAGCAGCCCTATCATGACAGCACAGAGCTAAATCTGGTCTGTCTGAGAAATTATATATACACTTGATAAACATCCTTGAGTTGTTTGCTTGTACTGAGCTCTGTGTTGCCAGCAAAAAGCTGCTCCCAGAATCTGAACTATCTGTAGGTTAAAGGAGCTGAAGTGAGACCCTACTACACTACACATCCATGGCAGAAATATTTCATTGTCTTGTCTTAATGGGTTTGGGCAGATTTGCTATGGAAATGATGCTTATGGTTTCACATCTTCTTTTCTTGTAACCTGTTAGTCACATTCCACCAAACAGAACGGAGGGACAGAACTCTCAAAGATATTATGTTCCTGAGAGTTTAAAAGTGAAACATGCTATGCTAATATCCCTACTGAGTGCAGGATTGCTATGTGAGAATGACTGTCTTGTTAATAATAAATAATCCATATGGTTCAGACAGTATCCTAAATGCCCCACCTGTAGCAAAACTTTTCATTACTGCTCACACCTTACTACAGAAAGGGTATCTCAGCTGCTGTGGCAACCCTGTATTTTCCTCAGAAGGTCTGTGGCAAAGACAACTGAGGACCAAAGTCAAGCCTAGTAGAAAGAGATACTACTCTACTGACTACAAAGTATTGCACCAGACATATGCCCAATCCTTTTTTTTGTGTGTGTGTGTGATATTTGTAGGTGTTATGGTCTGTATCCTTCCTTAAGTGACACAGCACACGTTAGAAGTTCTAAAAACAGATGTATTTTTCAAACATCACTTAAAAAAGTTCAACAAACCTGCAGCTAAGCTTTTTTAAGAAGTTATTTATTTACATCCTCAAAGCTCAAAAAAAGTGTCCTTGAATTTAATTTCAGGCTTTCTTATATAAACATATAAAGAAAGGAGGGCTGATGAGATAATTTAGTCCCCTAACGAACTTGTTTGTGAAGGAAGAATAGTGACTGAAATTATTGTTCTGCTAAAAATTTCTGAAGAGTGTAGCTGCATATCCATCCTGTGGCAAAGGACTGCCATATTTCCAAAACAAACACTTGCAAATTAGGAAGCCTGAGAGTTAAAGATGAAATACAAAATCATACATACATAAATTCATAAAACATTTAAATTAAAAAAGATCTCTAAGATCATGAAGTTCAACTGTTAAATTCCTCACCTATGTGGATAAGCACTAAGCTTCATCTCATACTAAAACAGCAACTGCATATTTTGTTTTTATCATCCTCATTCACCTTGTAGTCCAGCTCTGCACTACACACTGTTCAAATCCTGTGCAAACATAGTGCTATTAATTTTGTCCCAGACTGTTCTGTGATAATTGTGACTTCAGTATTTAACTACATCAAAACCATGGCTGAATTAATCTTCATTATACTGCTGAGACATATGGTCTTCTTAGTAGAGATAAATCTGAAAGACATATTCTCATTTACTCAATGCCAGGCACTCAGGAGATGATTTTTCAGAAGATGCACTCTTTGGTGTACGTTCATTCAGAGCTCAGTGCTGGTTGCCTCCAGCTGCGGTACTGAGTGCTCATCACTTTTAGAACAGACCAAGGCTCCCAGAAAACGGGGGCTGGTGCCTCTGATGTCACAAGCTGTAGTCGCATGCCTCACATCACGCAGCCCTCATTCCTACAGCCCCTGCACAGCCCTGATTCCTTCCCTGAGCTCTCGAAGCAGGGCAGGAGTATGACTCTGCATGCTCAGATTTCTTCTCCTATCACAGGTAGCGAAGGCAGAGGAGCCATAGGAGACCCACAGGGGAGATTACAATAAGGAGGTGCTGGCCACCTCATTTCTGGCAAAAATCTCAAATTTTGAATGGTAATTTTGAATTTCTAATTATAATTCAAAAGCAGTGCTCCCCACTTTCTGGGATGTTTTGAATCACAGCGTCTGTCTGCAGGTCTTAGAGATGCTGAGACTCAGGACTACAAGCCGTCTGCTTCTGTTCCCTCCCTGCCTCATCCCAGACGCTTCCGTCCGTCCCATGGCCAGCTCCTTGTTCCCGTGCCTTGTATCTGGAGCCCTTTGTTTTCCGGGTGGCAGTGCTGAAGCAGAGAGCACACCAGGACGGGGAGGAACAGTAAGAGGGAAAGATTGGCACTGCCTTTACTGCTCCGAGGGGAGGCATGTAAAGTGCATGTGGATGCATATGTACAGTGCAGATGCCTGTAGGAGGAATGAGGGGATGACGTGTGCTCAGCTCAGGCAGAAACTATAGATAACTGTCAGACTACAACACACGCAAACTGGATTTCTTTTTCAGCAGCTCCAAACATAGCCAAATTTGTACATATTTTCTTTAAAGGAAATTACAGGGAGATTTAATGTATGTTTGTCTGACAACATATGATCCCTGATACTTGCAGAACACCCTCTGTAAATCAAGCATTTTATACCTTTTTAATAATCTTCTGGTAGCCTTCTGCTTTTTCACTGGAGAAAAGATTGAGTTAGAAAATTAAATTTTAGGGCCAGAAAGAGCCACTGTGATCTTGTTTCCATCTCATATATAACTGGACCATCATTCTTAAACAAATTCTTCACAATGCAGGTCCAATAGTTTTCTTCAGAACAAATTCTTGAGGAAAAAAAATGCCCAGTAAGGGAGAGTTCTCTACAGTCCTGGATAAATTATTTTGATAGTTATCTTTATTTATTTGTAATTTGAATTTAATTAGCCTCAAATTCAGTAAATTGGATCTTGCTAGAAATGTTTGTTTCTTGTCACGAAATGTTTGTTTCTTGCCTAATGTAGTTACTTACTGTCTGTTTGAGCTCCTGAACCCTGAGTATGCGGCTAGTTTTCACAACCTCTCATCATTCTTTGCTCCAGTTTTGTTTTATTTCAAGTGGGACAGCCTCAGCTAGAAACAGTACTACACGCTATTTGCAAAGGTACACACAAAACTGTTATAATATTTTCTCCTAACACATGACCATTCCTTAGAAGCAGAAAAATTGGCAGCAACCTGCTAATCACAACTAATTTAGTGACAGCAGTCAGGTAGATTTCTGTCCAGTCGATGAGCCATTGTGAGTGGAAGACTTTTTCCAGAGTTGCTCTTCCCGAGGTAGAAACACATAATCCTGTGACAAGCCAAGCCACGTGCCAGCCCCATCCCTTTCTTACTTTGCTGCTAAAACTGCTCTGCAGTGCTGTGGCTTGGTAGGGATGAGAACACAACCTCCTCCTTCCCTGTTTGAAACCTGGGCTGCTTTGAAGCTCTGGTCTGCACAGTCCTTTTTTTGTAGTTCAGGCATTGAACGCATGGTATGTGATCACATTTGGGAAGGAAATGATTCATATAGTGAAAGGAGAGAGCATTAGATAATGTAATTTCACCTCCTATAGCTACCAAAGCTACCAAATTTTTTTTTTAATTATTTTTTTTCTGAATATGCCTGCATTCGGCTCAGTTACTTCTATTTAATTTAGGCATAACTTCTGTTAGGGTAAAGTGCAAATTACAAAAAGACATCTAACTATGGTGTCAAGTCAACAGGATCGATTAAATCTTTTGTACCTCTTCCCAGTGCTTAAATGCTCATGATGTTACAGATTAATGCCTTATTTCTTATTTGGATGTATCTGGCTTCAGCTTCACTTTCTAAGTGCTTGCTCTGTTTCGGATTAAAATAATTCAGGAGTCATATCTTCCTCTGAAAACACTTAAGTCAACTAAATCTTTTATCTATGCAATGCAATTTCTTCAGCCTGCAAGTATTTATTTTAGGTTCTTTCCTCACCCTTTTGAATTTCTAACATTACTAGAAAAACATTTACACAGGAATTGTATGCACTGTTCCAGCACCAGTCTCATCATATCTGTAAACAGAGGTAAAATCACTTCGCTTAGGTTGGCAACAGCATTAGCTGCCTTTGCAGCAGCTCCTCCCTGCCAACTTAGGCTATGTATTCTATTAATTTTTCACTTAGATCCCTGATTCCGTTGAAGAATCACTCACATTTCAGGATGCAGTCCTTATCCAGTAGCGATGGTTTTCACTCGCTATCCTGAGATGCAAGTGTTTGCCTTTTTTTTTTTTTAATTTGTCACTTGACGTTATATACTTGTTGAAAATGTACACTGTAACACTCTTTGCAGCTTTTAAAAGCAGAATGTTGTGCTGCTAGCTTAAATTGCTTAGTAATACAAGTAATTTTATGAATTCCTGTGTCAGGCAGAGGTGATAACTTCTCAGTGAGCTAGATTCATTCCAAAGAGCATGATATTCCATACAATTCTGCTAAGTGATGTCCTTCATCTTTCTTATCAACTCCTCTGTTATTTCACTTGGGATGGGTGTCAGTCGTGCCAGCTGGTGGTTAGCTGGATCGTTATGTTTCCCTTCTCCTGAAGATTATCATATAGTAGGTGTCTTTCAGTCCTGTGGCTATCCCCAGTGTCTGCAGTGATTAAAAGCATCTGACGTAAGTGAATGATCATGGCCCACATTGCCCTTTCACCCTCCTGAAGCTCCTCAAGCCCTTTCCTGCTATTGGAGTGATGGAAAGTTGCTGCTTTGGGTTTGTCTTCATCTTGCCTCAAACACATGGATGCAGTGTGAGAACTCTCAAGTGTTAAAAGGGAGAAAGAGAAAAGGAAGAGCACAGTTGTTCCAAGCAGTTGAGTGCTGTCCACCCAACTTCCTCCTGTTTCTCATTCACACGTGAGACTGGTGGGCTTGCAGGGGAAGGAGCCCCCAGCCTCCTTCAGTGGTGGAGATGGGCTATTCTGTCCTACTGGTGGAGAGCAGAGCTCACAGGTGATCAGAAGAAAGCATGGCCCAGGTAGGGCAGTGAATACGTGCTCTTGTACAGTTTTTAAAATAAATGTTTTCTTGGTTTATGAATCTGTGCAGCTCAACAAATTCAAGTGCTGTTTTCAGATGTAATTTTAGGACTATGTGCCATGAACTTTCTGACTTTGTTCCCATACATACATTCTCAGTCTCATTTTAACTGTATGCCATTATTGGCATGAGTGGTGGTGGCAGAAGCACCTCTTGGCTGTACATGTGTCTAGGACGTTGGTGTTCTGTTGCTGGGGCAGTGCTTCATACCATGTTGCTGTGGTAACCCCTTGTCCTAATTCTGAGAAAGTTCCTGGAGAAAGCCTGAAGATTGCATGGCTTATTCTTGTTTGATGTGAGTGTATGATTCTCCTTATTTTCAGAGACTAGAAAGAAATCTATTGTGTTATTTTCTTTCCTTTTATGCAGTTCTAACATGGAGCCATCTCCATCTAATAAGAGCTGTACACATCTTTAAAATTATTTTCCTTAAAATATTTTTCTAAAAAGCACACTATCTTTTGTCATGAGTGTTGTAACTTGTGAATTTTCCTTTGGGCCTTTATCTTTCCTAGCCAGCATTTTGCACATCATAAATTCTAGTTCATATTGTTTGCTATTTATTTCCTGGTTTTCAGTTTGAATACTGAGGTCTTTCTATTTATTTCTATTTGCTGTCACATATTAATAAACAACCCAGAATGGGTTTTAAAACAAAGTGTCCCTTTTGGGAAATTGAATGAACTCATAATTTTCAGTTTTCAGTTGAATTATGCTTTCCAAGCCTTTCTCCTCCTTTTAATTTTACTCAAGAAGGCAAGAGAAGGGAAGTCTAGCATGTGACACTGTTTTGAAACAAGAACTATGAGTCATAGATTGATATTCTGGACAGGAAGAACTCAGAACACAAAAGTATTATATTATTGTGTTGGGTTTGTGTGGCAAGGTTTTGGTAGTGGGGGTTCACAGGGGTGGCTTCTGTGAGAAACTTCCAGAAGCTTCCCCTGTGTCCAATAGTTCCAAGAGAGACCCACCTCTGGCCAAAGCCAAGCCCATCAACCATGATGGTAGCCCCTCTTGGACAGTGTATTTATGAAGGGGGGAAAAAACCTGCATAGCTGAAATTTCAGTCAGAGAGAGGAGTGAGAATATGTGAGAGCAATAGCCGTGCAGACCCCAAGGGCAGTGAAGAAGGAGGGGTAGGAGATGCTCTGGGCACTGGAGCAGAGAGTCCCCAGCAGCCCATGTTGAAGACCATGGTGAGGCAGGCTGTTCCCCTGCAGCCCATGGAGGACCCCACTCTGGAGGTGGTGAAGGAGGCTGTGACCCCATGGGAAGCCTTCACTGGAGCCAGCTCTCAACAGAACCTGTGGACCCATGGAGAGAGCAGCCCATGCTGGAGCAGGTTTTTTGGCAGGACTTGTGATCCTGCGGAGCACCCATATTGTTCTGTTCCTGAAGGACTGTACCTCGTGGGAAAGTCCACACTGGAGCAGTTTGTGAGGAACTGCAGCGTGTGGGAAGAACGCACACTGAAGAAGTTCATGGGAGGAAGAAGGAGCGGCAGAGACGGAGTGTAATGAAATGACCACAGCCCCCATTCCCTGTCCCCTTGTGCCACGGGGGAGGGAGGAGGCAGAGGAAACAGGGTTGAGTCCAGGAAGAAGCGAGAGGTGGGGGGAAGGTATTTTTTGAGATATTTGGGTTTATTTCTCATTATCCTGCTCTGAATTGGTTGGTGATGAATTAAACTGATTTCCCCAAGCTGAGGCTGCTTGGCTGTGAAGGTAACTGGTGAGTGATCTCTTCCTGTCCTTCTCTCAACGTATGAGATTCTTGTGATATTTTCCCTCCCTTGTCCTGCTGAGGGGAGTGATTGAGTGGCTTTGGTTGGTACCTGGCATCCAGACAGTGTCAATCCACCAAAAATATAAAGAAAAGACCTTTTAACGTAAGGTCTCACAAGGAAGAGCAGCAATTCTTTTGTCATCTTCGCACCATTTTAGCTTCCCACTGAAGTAGAAAATCCATGAGGGTAGATGCAATCTTAAAAACCGACAGACTGTTGACAAAAATTGCTTGCAGATTAGACTAACTGAACAAGGTCTTTGAAGGTGGCAAGAAGGCTTTATCTAAGGAGAGGCTGTAGGATAAAACTTTCTTAACTTGGAGCAGTATTTATTGCACTATATCATATGCATCATTGACTTTGGACAGGCAGTTGACCAACCTGATGTCACATGAAATCATTTCAGTAATAGTGAAAAAAAACAGTTTTGTTTATTTCTGAAAGAACTTTATGCCTGATCCTGTGCAATTGGAGAATGACTGGTGTTTCCACCATAACCTACAGCTGAGAGAAGGCAGCTTTGTCTGATCTCTATATTATGCATCATTTAAGAATGAATTCTCAAGGAAAGAATCATTTACAGCTGTGGTTAGTTGTGTAACAGAGTAAAAATTGAACGTAGATTTAGATGATTCTGGCAAAGTAATCTGATAGCTATCTGTTGACAAAATGACGGGTTTTCCAGATGAGGGAAACATAGTAGACATAAGCAATCTCAGTATGGAGAAGGATGTTGTGCTGCTGAGGACTAGTAAAGAATTGAAGGGTTGGGGAGTGGAACTGGGTAAACAGCACATGCTGAAAGGAAAATGGCTGACCAGGAGAGAAACCAACAGCAGAGTTCAATAACTATAATTTTGGAGACAATTGCATTTTTACTGTGAAATTTCATGTTAAACCCGATGTGTACCTATAAACTTTGTTTCACAAAATATTCTGAGTTGGAAGAGACCCACAAGGGTCAAGTCTAGCTCTTAACTGAATGGGCCATACGGGGATCAAACCCACAACCTTGGTGTTATGAGCACCATGCTCTGACCAACTGAGCTAATCTGCAGGTCTGTTCTCTATGCTGTCAATACAGAAGAAGATACAATTCTCACATAGTAAAAAATAACCTGGCGATCAATTATATGATTGGGATGGCTAGACACTTCAGCACGTTTCCTTCATAAACTGTGCATTTATTTGTTGGAAACTATATATGAAGATGGAGAGCCGTGTGTATTACATGCCTACAGGATGACTCTGAGCCATGAATTTGGTAATGGTTATGAAAGAGGAAAATGCACGCACACAAATATCAAGTGAGATAATTCCCATAAAGAATGAGTGATTTGTCAATAACTCTGTATATATATGTATGTACATCTATGAAATACTTTTAGATTTTACTAAATATACTGTGCATGATTCTGTTTATCCATGTTTTAGACAAATTGACTGAAATGAGAAAACAAAGGCTCCTAAGATGATAGGGAGAATAAGGAGTTTGTAACATGAGAGGGAAATAAAAGAGTTTGGGTTGTCTCAGAATAGAAATATGAAGGCTGACTGAAGATATGACTGATATTTAAAAAAATATGCCAATGAGTAAACACAATGGAGGAGGAAGAGCTATTTAAACTAAAAGACAATGTTGGCAGAAGAACAAATGGGCATAAAATGACCATGAACAAATTTAAGCTGGAAGGCGAAAGGTTTCTAGTTATCAGAAAGCTCTCTTTCAATGAAACAGAAAGCTCTTCTAAACAGTTTTTAAATCAAGTTCAGTAAGTTTATGATTTGCGTTACATGACAGCCATGTCTTCAGCAACATAGGATTGATGCAGTGACATAGTTCCTCTTAATTTTACATCTTACACAAAGCAATAATTACTCTTGAGATACAATGACCTGTCTGGCAGCATGAACCCACTGTTGAACAGCACTCACATAACTAAAATAATCTTTCAGTCAGAAAATCAAGAGACTTTGATACTCAGCTGATCTCCAGAAGATTTAAACAGACTGAATGCAAAGACTTGTTTCTGAGCTTGCAATGTCTCTAAGGCTAGCATGCTAAAACAGAACAATAATAAAGCTAAATTTTGCCTGAAAATTGTCACCTCTATCAGCACTGCCTTGGGGCCTAGTGGTAGCCACAATGCTGTGTGTCACATCTTGAGCTGCCGACAGATATATTTCCAGTCTTTAAAAGTGAGGATGTGAGAACCTGGAAAAATGCGGGTTTGAATAATTGCATCCTATTACTTACAATGTCAGTAATGGAGATAATATCCCAGTGTATTTTAAAAACTGTGAAATTGTCCCTGCAAATGACAGGTAGTATTATTCATTCTTATTTGTTTAGGTGAATTTAAAAATGAGCCTGGAAAGGAAAAAAATTGGATATCCAGTAAGCAGGATGTATTTTATACTCATTTTATCTCGTGTAGTATGCTTAATTTGAAAAAAATGAAAATTGAATATAAAAATCAATATTCTAACAATATTAGGGTAGGAAATTGGAATTAGCCTTAAGCTTCTATCTTAACTAATGCCACTATGCTTTTTAGTGTTGTTGAATGTCACACTCAAGGAACAAACATTTTCCTTGGTTGAACTTTCTTGGTCCTGTTATTTTTTGCAACAGTCTGAAACACAGAAACCTTTAAACTAAGAAACCTATTCCTTTTGTTTTTCAGTGTCAGAACAATGATTCCGCCAGGGGAATGCCTATATGCTGGGAGGAAAAGGAGGAAACCCATTCAGAAACAGTTAAGTATCATATTCATCAGGGGGCATCTCCCTCCAAGTGTACAAGCTAGAAATGAGGTAGAAGAAGGGTTCTCTTCCTCCTATGGTCCCTGATGCAGGAGAGACCTAGACTCTTTCTCTCCAGTGAGAAACCCTTGGTTGGGGGGCTTGTTTTTAAGCCTGTCTGCAGAAAAGATGCCAAGCATGGGCACTCATCACTAGGTATCCAAGAGAAGGCCAGTGCTGGTTATGTCATGTACCACAGTGCAGTGCAGAATACACTGCCATGGGGAGTGCAGAGGAAGTGCCTTTTTGTAGCCAGAAGATACTGATGGGCTAAATGTCGGCTGGGCAATGGGATGGAGGGGTGGCTGCAGCCTGTTGGAGGACATTTCTCAGAAGCCATGTGTCAAGTGGCACCAATGCACTGGCATTGCGCTCTGCCCTTCCCCTTTCCTTGGCTTAGCCTTGCTTGGGGCAAGTCCCGAAAGTGGGTCAGTTCAGCCAACTGAAAAAGCAGACTAGTGATTCACTTTTTGCATGAAGAACACACAATTTTCAAACCGCTATTTACTACGGGATCACTTTCATGAGGAGAAAAATGTGAGAGCGGAATTGTACGTGTGAAGGCAAAGCAGAAAAAGAAAAATGCAATGCAAATTTGTTACTACAGGATGCTTGAAATGGGAGGGGAAAAAAGATTGCTATCACTCAAATGTAAAATGATCTCCAGATGCCATAAACCGCTCTGTGACATGAAGCTTTTAATAAAATCATCCCACATCTTTTGTGTTACACTTGGTTATATATATTATGAAACACACATTTTTACTGTGTTAAAATTATGAACTTACAGTGGTGGCCTTCAGAGACAATTTAAGGATGAGAAGGTGACTAAAATAGATTTCCCTCTTTTCAGTTGTTCAGAACTTCTAAAAATAATCCACTTGGCTTAAAATTGTATATATTGGTCTAGAGTAAAAGGGGATTTTCTCTGAATGTTTTAATGACATCTGCTGATATTGTTTGGATTTTGGGCAGTATTTGCTCATTAACCACTTGTTTCCACTTAAAAAAATTATTTCTTTTAGTGTAAAATATATCATAAGTGACAATTTCAATAGATAAGGCAACGACATAAGAAAATTATTCTTCCCACAAAAATCTTGAGTGCTGAATCCAAAATGTATGTAAGACTTCTGCACTACTGTTTCAGTATGGATGTAGATATTTAATTTTATAACTGTATGAGGTATGGAACCACTCCACTACATGAAATTACCTCTGTGCAGAACTGTTTATGGATCATTACTGCGAGGAAAGACAGTTGGAGTTGCTTTAATAAACATTAAATTTTATGTTTGGAGTTTGTATGCTAGCTGGAATTTCTCTCAGAGATGGCTTCAAGATAGATGCAATGGCTAAGAAAACTACCTGCTAACAAACAACAGAAATAACCTTATTAACCTTTTTTGAAGTTCTGGCTTCGATAAACTCAGAAGCAAAATCTCACTGACTTCGACAGAACCGAATTTTCTTCTTGGGAACCTTTGCAAGTAAAGCTACCTTGAAAATAGCTTTGCTGTGACATTGCAGTGCAGGTACTTGAGCATGAGCTTGTCAAGCCAGGACATAGACGATTTTGATTAAGAAACATGGTTTTGGTTAAAACAAAGGGAAATGTTTGGATTATTAGAGTACTGAACTCCCACACTGGAAACAGTAGTCCATTTTCTGTGGTTAGTTACCACTTGCTGAGGATGATTTCTCAGTTCCTAGTAACACTGGTCTCTTCCTCAAACCTTATCTGTTTGTGGGCTTAGTCTCTGGTAAGCCTTTCCTGTGGTTATTCCCTCACTCAGGAACTTACTCTCATCTAAAGGGGCTCTGAATGCTCCAGACAGACTGGCAGACAGAGCTGCTTTCATGGTCTATGTCCTTCAGTCCTACTGGTTTTACTGACATTTCAGGACTCCAAGATATCTTTACTGTTATGCTGCCTTGAATAATTTATCTTGAATTTAGAAGGGTACGTGAAGTCTATTAACTGAGCAACATATTTAACCATTATTTTGATCCATGTTGTCCCATGTTTGTTACTGCTTTTTTCTCCTGTTTTAGAGCATAACACAGCACATTCTCCTCCTCAGCCTTGTTCTATTTCCTCACTGTCATTCTGATAATCAGTCAAGGTAGATGCTGCCTGTTCTGGAAGGAGTATTGTTCAGTTGTAAAACCTAATTTTTCACAGGAACAAAAGTTGATGGGTATTCCTTGGTCTCTCCTAGTGATGATTCCTCTCTTTTAAAGCATGAATAATTTCTAGAATTTAACTTTCTTTTCACAAAGGAATAAATGAGCTCGGGTGCCTCAGTCAGAGCAGAATACTTGGATTTCAGTAGGGATTCATGGATTAGTCCTTTCAGAGGTCAGGATTTAAAGGACAGAGGTGCAGCTTTGCCCTCTGTGGAACAACTGGGGCGTTTATATCTACCCATACTCAGTGCATCCCAGGAGGCCAACTCTCTAATTCTACATCAGCTTTTTGTGATCAGGCTGTCCATCCAGATGGTGATCCTACAGCTAGCTTTTAATCCAGGATATCACAGAATTATATTGTTCATTATGTTCATGAATGTTTTTCAGGCCCAGAAATTATACTCTGAGGTAGTTTTACAGAACAGTAAATGTATGGATTTATGAAAAGGTATGGAGAAGCTCCATGAGAGGATGCAGAGACCCAAAAGACTGTGGAAGAATGTGTGAAAAATTTGTTTTACTGGAGGAAGCTAATATGTTTCAGTCTTCTTCTCTACAGAGAACTAGCAGAGACTATCTTCATTAGGTTGCCACTCTTCAGACAATACCTCAGGTTCAAGGTCTATTTTTATACATGCAAATAAATTAGAAAACCCTAGCTGTTCTCCTTTTGCCCCGGAAAACTTCCAGGTAAGCCCCATGAGATGTGACTTACCCTAGGGAATTTTGGGGTTTATGGACACAGTTCAAACACCTGGAGCTCAGACTGATTGAAAAATTTTCCATCAGATAGGCTTTTCATCCAGACAGCCGGCATTTTGACTAAAGGAAACATTCTCTACCAAGTGTTTATTTCCTGTGGAAATTTAACATTTTACTGGTAATTCAAGCATCTGGAAATTAAAGAGATCTTGTCTTTTAACCTCAAGCTAAAATTACTCTGCTGAAATAATACTTAGAGATGCTAAGGCAATGCTTTGTGAGAGTTACCATTTGAGAACTTCAGTCACTTCATCATCTTAAACCCTGGCATTTTGTAAAACCCTCTCCCTCCACAAAACCTTTCTTGTAATATTTTACAGCTCTTTAAAGGCAAGCTACAGCTGCCCTAGCTGAGTATATCTATAACTGCTCCAAACTGCCCACTTCAGCCAGAACCATACCAGGGCCAGAGTAAACAGAGACCTTGGGAGGTGCAGCTCTCTCCTGCTTCCTAGTTCTTATTTTAAGGCCCTCTGTGGCATAGCCCTTCCTCTTACTTGGTATCACACTATCCCATCTCTCATCTGCTCTGCCAGTGCAGTGTCTTCTTGACTGTCAGTTCTGCTTTTGCCTTTCCTTGCTGTGAAGAGGCAGAAGAGATAGAAGGTGCCAAAGGGCCCCCTTTCCCTCAAACAGCTTTGTCTCATTCAGTCCTTTTGGTTCATAGGAGATGGTGACCATCTACACTTACAGAGCTGTCCTGGAGCCCAGCTCTGCCAGGATTCCTATGCAATGTCCAAGCACAGCTCAGTGGCTATGTGTGCTGGTCAGTATGTTCATGATAATCATCTTGCTGTTACTTTCCACTTAGCCTATCTGCTGCAACTCATGGTCTCTCTCTTCCCTTTCCCTTCTCACTGAAACGTTGCTGTCATAGCAAATGATTAGATTTTTCTCAGTTTGGATCGTCTGGTAGTTTAACACTTGGTCATACTTAAAAAACTTATTCAGAGCAAACTCCTTGTTAAGAGGGTAGGGCTCCTGCAGAGGGTAGGGAGCAGCAGACAGGGCTGTAGTTGCAGGAAATTCTTCTGCGAGCTCACCAAACTGGTTTACACTAGTGACGGTCTGTGTGTCATGGGCACACTGAATCATTAACGCTCCAATGGCTCAATGCCTTATGTACCACCAAAACAGAAAATGTTCTCTGCGCCAGCTCTCACACCGAGCTCCCACCACACAGGGTCTGCTAATGTGGGTGCTGTACAGGTACAAGGACTTGTCACTGCAGAGCAGAATTTAGGCAGTTCAACAATACAAAGAAGGAAAAGCCAGCTTTATTGTTTTAGTTACATGTGCTCCTTTACTGTAGTAGTGTTGTATGGAAAGCAGAGTAAAAGAGGTATCAGAGTGAGTGCTACGTCTCTGCTTACTGTTTGACAATCTCGAGTTTAGCACAAACATGACAAGCATCATCTTCTTTGAGCTCAAAATAAAGGCCAGAATTTCCATTTGCCTCCAAGCAGCCCGTTGAAGAATTTCCCTGCCTGCCCCTTTCTGGTTATGGCTAGCTAAGGTAAGCTTGCCTTTCCATTGAACTCACATTGTTTTACATCGAATCCCCTTGGCACCTAATTGCCATTTACATCAGACCCTTGTTTATTTGCATTCACTCCCTTACTGAATCATTTCCTTGAATTTTCAGGGAGACTCTCTCCTGTAGTTTCTCCTGTAGTCTTTTTACACCATTCCCTCCAGTCTCCAGAAAACTATTTCTTTTTCCCAGTACAAAGGTAGCCCACCTAAATTGCCTCAAACCATTCCTCTCTGGCATAAAACCGTCATTATTTTATGTGGTAAATGGTATTGAACAACTTTTGTTTCTACCCATGTTACTCTTGACAATTTTTACCTCTTGAATTCATCAGTTTAATTTTTCTTCCTGGAATTAATTTTTTCTGTCCTAAATTGCTTCCTTGCTTCAGCTGGTTTGCCAGATGTAAAAACAAATTACCAAAACTTATGTTCTTTAGCTTCTGCTCAGCTGTAGGCTCTTTTCCCATAAAATTACTCTCCACTGGTCAGACATACTTTTGGTGTCATAGAGTAAAAAAGAGTATTCCTTCTTTGTCGATTACATTACTTCTTGCATATTTACTCTCTCTAGCAGAGGGAAGTTGTTCATTGATCCCAATCAACAAAGTCTTCTCCATGTCTCTGAAAGTAACTCCTTGTGTTGTTGAAGAGCCGTATTCCAGTATTGGCAATTTTGACTGAAAAAGCAGAAATTATATATATTCACTGACACCTACCTCTGTCCATTCACTCATTCATTCTGTCCATTGATGTTGTCCTCTTAAAATGAAGTGAGACTCTCAAAAGTAGCAATGAATTTTTCATACCTAGTGTGCTTCAAGAGGTTTTCAATTAACAGCAATTACATGTATAAAACATTGATTTTTGTTTTACTAATCCCTATGCATGATTTTTTTTGAATCTCAGTTATAAGGATAGATTAATACTGTTGTAATTTAATACATTAACCACGTTGTGAAATAGTACTGCTTGAAATAAAAATTTTGATAAAAGAATGCAGTAAATGCATGAAGCATGAACATGCAGTAGTGAAGTGCAACAAGTCATTATTTTCAGTCTCATTCTCCACTGGAATGCTAGCTAGCTATATAAGATTATGATCCTTGGCTTTAGTGAGGTGAAACTGGAAATTGTTAGCACAACCATATTTTTCTTGCCTACCATTTCCGATTCTTGAGTATTTTTCCATCTTTTTCTCCTTGATTTTTCTCTCAGTGTCTCTTTTTCTGGAGAAGGTGCCTCAGGAGGAATGTTTCAATGTGCTACAGTAAGAATTTGGACATGGGCATTACCAAAGTGAGTGGAGGACCAGCTGAGAGAGCACAAAATTCCCTGGGAGATGCTAGCTCAACTATAGCACTGAGCTGCTGCACTCCCTGTGAGATTGTGGGTCTGTGTAGTTTATAGCTCCAGTGTCCTATGGCTAATACCTGGATAATGCATTTGACTACATATGGGTCCAGCAATAGCTGTCTACTGAAAGGTTCTACTGAAAGGAACCACCTTCTCAAGCTTCCACTCAGGTCTTGTTTCATAGATAAGTCTGTGCTCCAGCAGTGAGCACCCTTCACTGTCATGCTAGAAATGACGTCCCTACTTCTGTTGGCAAGTGTACCAGCTTTTCCTTTTCTCCCTCTCAAGAAAAATGTCTTACATGTCCTGTGAGAATATCAGCAGACTCCCCAAAATTGAGGTTACTCATTTGTGATATATTTCATCTTAACGAATTTTCATGACAACTATTCTAACTTATCTAGTACTGTCCATTGCATGAGAGGAACACAAAATGGGGATAGACTAGGAGTGCTTGGCCTAGAAAGCTGAGTAACATTAGTCTTTATGTTTTGTGAGGATTATCAATGTTCTTAAGAGAGACATCAAATTCTTATCTTTTTTCTTTCTGATGTAGGAAGGTAAATGTGAGAATGTACACAGGATTTTTGAGCTTGAGGAAAGAACATATCTTTACCTTGCCTCCCATACTTTTAAAAATCAAGTCTAAAGGCAGACTCTTTTCTTAATTATCTCCTGACCCACAGGTTAGCTTTGAGTAATTAAGTGGAAGGAACTAAGTTGCTTTGGATGAGTACAGTGGGAATTGAATGGGTTCATGCATTAGTCATGGTAATTTTCCTCTGCTGTTCTGCCCCTCATTTGTCCAACATAGAAGAGAAATTGTTTTTCCTGATAGTGACTAGAACAGGAAGATAGTACCCACTCCCCTAAGGTGAGAGGGTCCTGAGTAAGAGATAGCAGTTCTTCATTTGGTTTTCACTGGGCAGATGTGAAAAAACAAGCCAATGTCTATGTCTTTGCACTATGGCAAACACAGAATGGTAAATCTCTATTTGGCAGGGGACAGAAGCTTTAAAGATTTGCTGAGAAGCTAAGTATTCCTGTTATCAAGTAATTGCATATAACATCTTGGTCTCTGGTGATACTACCTGGAAGTAAAACAGGTAATTGAAATATGTTCTCCACCACAGAAGGCCTGCAGTTGGGAATGAAAAATCAAATCCTTCGAAGAGACACAGAGACCGTCTGAATGCGGAACTTGACCATCTGGCCAGCCTCCTGCCTTTTCCACCTGACATCGTATCGAAGTTGGACAAACTTTCTGTCTTGCGCCTTAGTGTCAGCTATCTCCGAGTCAAAAGTTTCTTTCAAGGTAGGTTTCCTAAAGTTATCAACATCCCATTAAAAGTCTCTAATTTATTGTTGCTTTATTCTATGCCTGAGTAAAAGTAATAAGTAGTATTATATTGATAAAGGCATGGAAAAAATCTGTTACTGAACTTACTTTGTGTATAGGATGTTGTGCTGGAAATGTCATGTGGTTTTTCCTATGCTGTTTGTGTGTTTTTCATGAAATAATGGGATAACACCCATCTTTCCTCAGCAGGCTTTAGGAAATGGGAACACATGATTGTAAAATCATTAAACCAGCAAAGAAGCTTGTTACAGATGTAATAACGTGTAGATACTTTGAACTCCCTGTTTGGAGCTGCTCTCATGCATGTTCAAAATGCCTGTTTAAGTATGATGTGGGACTCAAGCAGCTCCTGTATTGCCTAGGTTTGCTGTATGCCAGGAGGAAATGGGCTTGCTTGAAAAGCCGAAATGATCAGTGTCTTTTAGGATAAGAGAGGGTCAAAGTTTGAAGTGTTGATTAAAGCTGTACTAGGCTGTGCTTTGTTTTTGTAGCTGTCTGGCATGCTGCACAATGAAAGCCAAATGTGCATTTTCAAATGCACATGAAAAGAATTCTTCCAAATTTGAAGATAGTTTGAGTTTCTTCTGTTGCTGAAGAGTTCACAGGAGCAAAATCCAGATTAGGGATTTAACTATGAAAATCTTCTCTAGAGTTGTTTTTTAAAAAAGGATAAAAAATCCATTTGAAGGAGTATAGTTGACCAAAACTTAGAGGTAGACTGCAGAAGTAAACAGAAGTATTTTTTAATGGACATTATTCTTTCTTTACTACTCTTTACTACTTCTCCCTGCTAGTGTTCCTTACTGTGCACAGTGTATGTGTATTTTTTGGCTTTGCCTGGAGAATACTATCTGTTAGTTGCTTCTCGCTTTCAGAATATATTTTAGTGTAAAGAAATGCCAGTTTGAAGAGACTTTGGTAGGCTGCAGGGCATTTTACAAGCTGACATCAGATTAGAAAGAGTGATATTACTGATAGCAGGAGCCTCCCATGTGAACTGTGGCAGCTGGCTGCCCAGCCTCCAGCATCCTGCAGTTTACAGAGTGCTTCTCTTTCCCTTTGAACACATACCTGAGCATTATAGTCCCTTCCTCTGAGCTTTGCTTTCATTTCTCTTGGATTCACAAGCAATAATATGTCTTCAGCTGTCTTTAGTGCTCTTCTGCCAGAGTTTCTCAGATCCATTGTCTCTTTTTAAAGGGATGAGACAAAAGGAAAACAAGTAAAGCCAGACTTCATTATGCTGAAATGTTCCGTGTTTCATGTTTTGAGAGATTTCATTTAATTTAATCCCTAAATTACCTAATTGAACACATTGTTTGTGTTCCCTTTATTCTTATTTTTAAATGTTTACATCATGAAACTAAGGTTACAATTAGCATTGTTTATAGTAAAGGAAGGAAACTACATGCCATTTTAAGACAAGAGAGCAGGCTGGAGCTTCAGAAGGGTGGAGTGGAGGAGAGGTGAGCTGTGGAAACAGAGCTGCATGAGGAATGGTTGCTAATGTTTGGGTAAGGGCAGAAGCTGCAACGTCCTTTATGGATATCACAATCTACTTCCTTGTAGTTGTGGAGAAATAAGGGACAATCTGTTTTGTTTTTTTTTTAACGCAAAGACTTTGGTAGAAAGTCACCTATAAAAGTAAACAAAAATATTGATTCCAGTGTTTCAATCTTTGTTGTGATGAAAGAGGACAGAAGAGCAGAAATGGATTGTTTGTGGCTTTTTAAATCAAAGGATGGCACTAAACTGGGAAATGTTGTAAATACTGAGGAGAGAGAACAGACCAGTGGCATACAGAGATGTTATAAAATTGGATAAAAAAAACATTTCTGGAAAAATGACTTAATAAAACAGTACTAATTCACTCAGGGAAAATTAATCCAAAGGAACTGGTGTTCAATAGAAAAGAAAAACCTGGAAAAGAGAACATAACAACAATAATAGAAGAGGGACGGTGGTCAGCAAATTGTTCCATGCCTGTAATACGATATGTTGACATAAACAAGAAAACCAAGTGTGGATTTTGGTCGGTTTGCCCAGAGGCAGCATGTCACTACACAGGAAGATTATAATCCTTCTCTGCATGAGACCAGCATGACTCCATCTGGAATAGAGCTTTCTGTTGTGGGCATCTCCTGGTCACAAGGGCATTAGTACATATTAAGGGGTTTGGGATAAACACAAGCAAAACTATAAAGTTGGGTGGACAAAAAAAAAAAAAATCAAATGTGTACACATTTGTATTCTTTGGCTCTTTGTTTTCATAGGAGAGAATGACATGAAAGGGGGAATTGCTTAAGATATTTTGAAGTAGCATGATGGAGGGCCCAAGGAATGACAATGTCCAAGATGAAATTTGACTGGAGTATCAAACAAAACATATCTGTAATGAGTTCTTTTTGGCTATCTGAGATTCCTAAAATGGGTGCAGTGGAGATTCAGGATGTCAAAATTTGTAATTTTCTGTGACACATAGTAATGTGCATATTTTGTTGAAAAACTGTTCTCCGTGTTTTCAGGAAGTTGTGTAAATTCCAGATTTTTAAAATGTGCTTTTAAGAATCTTGTTTGCCATTTTTTAGAAAATGTGAGTAGTGTTATTTGACATGTAAGTTCATATGTTACATTGCAGATTCAACCTGTAATAGTTCAGCAATTCCTGTGACAATTATAATTACACACCTTCAGCAGTCCTAGTGGTTTTTAGACACACTCATTTACTTCCACTAGGTGTCCTTTCAGTAGCTCCTCTGCAAAAGTCAG
This sequence comes from Xenops minutus, assembly GCA_035221455.1. Lineage (NCBI taxonomy): Eukaryota > Metazoa > Chordata > Aves > Passeriformes > Furnariidae > Xenops > Xenops minutus. The sequence continues at coordinate 89,579,103 of JAWWEE010000074.1, read as the reverse complement.
TGTACAGCACAAACTTATTTATAAAGATCAATAGCCAACTAGAGAGTATGGAGTGACTTCACCATGTTGACTTCAAGTACAAAAATCGTTTTGCAGAGAATTAGGTATTAGGGGATAGAGAATATCCGTCGATGGAGAATATCCATCAATCATTTATTCCCTTTTTAGTGACCATTAGATGTTAGTACCTTGAAGCATATGGCCATTTCATCTTAGTTAAACTATTTAAAGCAAAGACCCATGTGCTGGTTTAAAGGTAAACTGGCGGGAGAAGTGAACCTGACTCAAGAGAGATTACAAGTCAAAGTTACAATTTATGAAAAAGATTACAATAAATACAATGGTATAGGTAAAAATTTGTCTTAACCCACAAAAACCAGATGTATAACCCAGCACCCTGGAGCATGAACAGAATAGTGTTCATTAGCCCCTGTGCTGAGCACCACGTGGTCCCCCTGGGTACAGAGTAAAAGGAAAGGAAAACCTGTTGGTGAGAGTGATGGTCACGGTCTTGTCAAGAGTGGCAGTCACAGTCCTGTTGAGGTTCTGGTCCTCCTCTGGATCTGATGAGTGGTCCCAGAAGTCCCAAAACTCAAAGATTATGCTCAGGTTCAGGTGGGAATGTCCAGTACATTCTCTGGGACAGGAGTTTCACAATGGGTGATTTAACTCTGTGAGTCATGGGATATTTTCAGAATCTTTGCAACTGCCTAATGTGCCAGTCCCTAGTGGCCCATTAGCAGACGTGACCCCTCAGGCTGGCTGTGGAGGTGCTGATGCCTCCCTGGAGGGGAGTTGTCACAGCTGGGTCACTGGTGTGAAGACAGAAACATTCCTGTGCCTTGCAGGGTTCTTTAACACCCAATTTGTGGCATGAGGGGTCAGGTGTGCCCTGGGCAGCTGCTGCAAATGATCCATTATTAACAGTTCATGAGAAATGACATAGAGGGTGTAGAATACACAATTTTGCTTATACCCACACAGTGATAAACTGGTCCCAGCCCCTGTAACTAGGATAGCCTGGTTCCTTTCCAAAATTTAGATCTGTTTGTTGAGATAGTTATGCCTAGGATTCAGTTTAAGTTATTGTGGTTGATTCCCTCCCTCATTCTTAGAGATGTTCTCTTTTTGCTTCAGAACAAGTCTTCTGTCTACTTGTTTTAGAGTCTTCATATCTCTGCTATCAGTTGGCAGAAGCTCTATTAATAGCCCCACTCCCTCCAAGCTATATGCATTTAGTCATTTTGCATTTTCCTGATAAGCACTTAAAAATGGCTTGCAGCAATAACCTTCCAATCTCACCAGATCACTTGTATAAAACAGCATGGATCTGAACCAGCGCTTAGACTTAGAGACATCAACTGCTACAGGAAAATGTGATGGTCATTTGACCCTGACAAAGATTTGCCTTGGGTGGGGCTCCTGTGAGAGGGGAGTAGTACTTAGTGTCTGTGAACATTTGAGTTTGCTGGGCCTCTCTCTTGGACATATTCCATCTTGGTTAATTGTAATCTGTCTTCCTTTACCGCTCTTGACAATACATCCTTTAGTACCTCTTATTTCTCAGTTTTTCCATTGGTGGAAAAGTTATGGTCTTGCTCCACTTCAAAACCAACTCCCTTTTGTTGGTTGTTTAAATTGTTCCCATCTAGTATAGTTAATGATTTTGTAAATAAATGTCAGAAGAATAGCACCATGTTCTTTTAGCATCTCATATCCTTTCTGAGAGAGAGCTAACTGAAGTTTCCCCGTACCTGTAATAAACCCGTTACGACAATTTAGATAGGCCAACACAATTACAACTAGGGCTGTAAAGCTCCTCACCTTTCAATTCTTAGTGTAAGTAACCTTGTATCAGTAGGCCACTCAAATTTTCTTTCAACATATGCTACATTAATGTTAAAACTTTTAGCTGTAAGAATTCCTGATAAATGATAGCTGATATTGTTGAGTACAGTCTTAGATGGCAAATGTAGAGACTTTGGTATGGATGAATTTTTTTGATTATTCAAGAAGTGGGAGTATTTTAAATCCTTCACTACATAATTTATATAAAGCATAATTTAATTCAATAGCTAGTGATTTTTCCCATCTGGACATTCCTTGCATGCACAAGTGTGTATTTATACACATATATGCACATTCAAACACAGAAACATGCATGCATTGCATGCACACATGAAAACAGTGTCATCCCAACAAAAATTTCCTTCACAGTATTATTTTGAACCTCTGTATTTATTTCAGACTTCACTGTCCTCTCTGTATTTACTTACTTCCAGATTTCATTTGATTTTGAACGCTAAAAATCTGATAGATTTATGGATGACTAAATAAGAAATGTAGTGTGTCACAGATGAACTCTGTGAATAAATATATTAAAATTTTCTGTAAGTCTTATATTTAAACTGTAATCCACATCATTGCACAATTAGCAACAGTCAAGCATGGAGACATGTTGTTTGACCTGCCTTAGACTAAAGTTATATATGGATTTCAAACTGAATTTTAAAAGCAAAATAAAGTTTGAGAAATTAGTCTACAAATGTTAGTTCATCTGCTTCCACATAGAATTAAAAATTTTAGAAAACAGGCTTGTAATGCACTTTTCTGAGCCAAGAATAAGCTATGCCTAAACCTTATGGTCATTGTGTAAGGTTTTTGTAAATCTGCAACATGAGTGATTCAACATCCAAGATGGAGCTCTCCTGCTTCAGTTCAAGCCTTCCTTCAGTAGAAGAAAGGTTCGTTTCCTTTTCTTGTGGCACCTCAGCTTTTTCAGCTTTGACAGCCATGAAGTTGTCCCATGTTTCCTTCACTCTTCTTCAGACAAAACAGGTCTACTTTTTTTTTTTTAAATTATTTCTAAAAATTTCATTTATTTATTTATTTTTATTTCTCAAGGGCTGTATTTTCTTTATCATTCTTGCTCTGCTTTTGTCTTTTTTTTTCAAGACTACTCTAGGGTTCATGCAAAGCATCCATTTTGCATCAAATGACTAGTAATTTTTCTCATAGTATAGTTTCTTAAGTAAACTTAGTCCGCTTTCCAACCAAAGTTTTCTGTATACTTATGAAAACATTGTGAGAGAAAAACAATAGCCTTTTAAAGTTATGAAAACATAAAAGCTATTCTTCCCATTCACCTGTCCAGTTGTAGAAGGTAATTAATTTAGTCTTACATGTCAACATATCCTTGACAGGCTTGTTGATTTCTACTTTTATTTTTTATTATCTTGACTTGTTTTTAAAGAGTTTGTTTGATGTTTTTCTTCAGGACTTTTCTAGGAATTGAAGCTCAGCTAAGTAGTCCCACTACCCTTTGGTTTCCTCTTCCCATGCTTTCTAAAGATAAGCTCCATGCTTATCCTCTTTCAGTCTTTCAGAACCTCCCCTTTATATCAAGATTCCTCATAGCTGAATATGTAATAGCTCTGAATATGCCTCAGTGTGTTCTCAGAATACACCACAATGAGTCTCACCAGATGCAGTTAAACTCATCCAAGCACCTGAGGTGTAGCCTTGTTCCTCATGTTTAGTGTCAATATGTATCTGATCTTAGCTGATGGAAGCAAAACGAGGCGATAAACACTAAACTATCTTGTTCTCATTATCTGCAGCTTCCCCTCTGCTGAGTAGCAGAAAACTCTTTTCCCAGCCTTGGTTAAAGGACTATCAACATGCTTTTTATAACCTTCCCTTTCTTGCTACATCTGATTTTATGCACTGGCTTTTCTGTTTTTCTTCTTAAATATTTGTGTTTTGTTTTACTAATTTTTAAAGAGATTTTCTGTGAGCTTCTAGTCACTGAAGAACTCAAAATTTTGTTAAGGTTTCTTATATTTCATATTCTTCACTGCCACTGAGATAGTTTACAGTTGTCTCCTACTTATTGTCTTGTTGCAAGAACATCCAGCTCCTATTTCCCTGAGATATCTTGTCCTCTGAGATTTTTCCAGGTGTACCAAAGTCTCCCTTCTGTAGGTCCACTGTCGTCATATTGGTGTGCCTTCAGTTGCTGCTGCTGGAAGAACCATCGATTCCAGGATTTCCCGGTCACTTTCACCAAACTGCCCTTCCTCCTTCTAACCCATTTCTCTCTTTCAGTTAAATCTTTTTTACATATATTTATTTTTTGTTTTTTGGCAGGATAGCTCACTGTGTGGTTTCTTCTGTCTTTCTCTGATTTAGCATTCATGTTAGTGGTTCATTTCCTTTTACTCATTTATGTGTTTGGTGTGATCCAATTCCCATCAATGTTTATCTTTAATGGAAAATTGAATTTATCCCTTTTAAGAAGCAAGTAACAAAGGATTCCTCCCAGCTGGCCTGATTTTTAATATCCTCAATTACTTGCAGTAGGTAAATTTCAGCTTTCTTCTTCTCCTTTACTGTCCATGGCTGTTGCTGTCCTAGCTCAATAGCATACTACTATGACTGAGATTCCTTAGGTTCATCCTTTAGGGTTGTAATATTTGAATCTTTAGTGCTGCAGTTGCCTCTGCAGAGCTGTTTCTGTTGTGTCATGCATGATACTGCAGTGACACTCACAGAAAGTTAAGATATTAAAATTTGAGATTGGTAAGAAAGCAAAGAGTGATCTTGCTTTCAGTCCCTAATCTGTACCATAACGCTGGTCAACACTGCTCTGTAAGTGCTACTTACCTGAACCAAAGCTGCTGGTCTGAGGAGCCAAGATTCCATGACAGCACATGTACTGCACTTCCCAGGCATCCCTTTTTACCCCATTGTTTCTTCCTAACAGCTCTGTTTTCCCAGAGCTTTCTGTTCAAACTCTCATCTAGTGTTTGATTGTTTGTTAGGTTTTGGTTTTATTTGTTGTATTTTTTTTTTCCCCTGGATTGACAAGTTCTGCTTCTTTGGTATAAAAATGGGGTTTAGATTTTACTTTGCATAAGCATGGAAAATTTTTCCACAACAAGATTCAACTGATTCTGAAGCTACATTCATATGGTTGGAGTTTATTACTACAATTATGGCCTATATTGAATACATTTCCATGGGAAAATTTCTTCTTTCATTTGTTAGCCAGTTTCAGTAGCCTGAAGCTTTCCTTTAAATTTAGAACCATAATCTTAGTGAATCACAGATTCACAGAAGGATTGAAGTTGGAGGACACTTCTAGAGGTCACCTGATTCAACCCCCCTTCTCAAGCAGGGCCACTGGTAATCAGTTTCCCACGACCATGTCCAGGTGGCTTTTGAATATCTCCAAGGGTGTAGGGTCCACAACCTCCCTGGGTAACTCGTGCCAGTGCTTGGTCACCTTTACAGTGTAATGTGTTTCTTGACATTCAAAGAGAACCTCCTGTGCTTCAGTTTATGCCCATTTACTCTGATCCTGTCACAGGACACTTCTGAAAAGAATCTGGCTGTTCTTTGCACCCTTTCTTTAGGTATTTATACTAAATGAGATTATATGAGATCCCCCCAGAGCTTTCCCTTGTCCAGGCTGAACAGTCCCAGCTTTCTCAGCCTTTCCTTGTAGGAGACATGCTCTAGTCTCTTCATCATCTTTGTGTTCTTTCATTGGACTCTCCAAGTCTTTTGTAATGGATATATTTAGAACAGATACAGAAAAAATAAAACCATAAAAGATCTGAAATGCCAATAAAATATTAAAAAAGAGACTATGTTAAGAACAGGATAAAATGCCTAAATCAACAAACATGGAATTATACCTCCTTGATTCTACTTCTTCAATCCCAACAATCTTTTCTTGGTATTACTTACATGTTGATTTCCACTATGTAAGTAATTAGAGGCTTTCAGATTGTTCATAAACTCCTAGTTTTTTGTGAAACCTGTACTTGGGGTTACAAATCTAGGATTTCAGTTGTGTTTCTCTGCTTAGTTAGGGTTGAAGCTGATACCTTGAGCCAAGAAGTCCCCAATGTATTTGAATATTTCAACAATTACAAGCTTATTTTTTAAAGACATCCTCTACTGATTTAGAGCATTCCCAGTCATCTCCTCTGAAACTGAATGCCTGAATGATTTCTTTCTTGGAAAAGAAACGACTTCTCTTTTTTGAACACATACAAAATGTCTTTATTATTGAAATGTGTATTGCTGTAGTCCACAGTGACAGGTTATTAGATTGTCTATAAGCATTTAGGTTGTTTAGGTTTCTTAGGGCAGCATATCGATTGGCTTGCACTGAGGAGAAACCTTTATGGTCAGTGTGGGTAACAGGGAAGGTTATTCCTGTAGCTGTCTTGAACCAGTACCACAACATTTGGAGTGTTTTGGCCAAAAAAGGACAGTTCATGAAGGAATAATTTTCTGCTCTCTACTGATCTCTAATTTTACCATCTTCATAGCAATATAGCAATTGAAAGAAGGAAAAAGTGTTCTGCTCTGTAAGAGATACATAAGTAAATCATTGAAGGAAGATTTACTGCCTGGAAGTCATTATCTAATCATGTGCTAAAATACTACATCAGTGAAATTTTAGTAGAAGTGTCAAGACTTTAATCAGAATAACTGCATTTATTCATCCCTGAGATCTGGTAGGACCCATTTCTGGAGAAGCAGCTGCACACTGACTCCTCTCCACATTACCCATTTTTAAACAGTGGATTATTTTGACTAGATTCTAAAATATATTTAATTGCCAGAGAGACCATTTTATTTGAATATATTGCTTATACTAATGGTTCACTATTTTTTTCCCCCTTGTTTCCTGGGAACGCCATTCCTTCCATGTAACAAATAACTGAGGATGTTTTATACTACACATCCTCTCGGATAACCTGGAGCTCTCCTTGACCTTGGGAGACCTTTGCTGACTCTCAGAGGAGAACTGTATCTCCTCTTTGTGTCTTTTTGTAGAAGGGTGGACCTCGTTGTGTTGGCTAGCTTTCTCTTTAGTTTCCTGCAAACAAGATGGGTTTTGCAGGAGGAGTGTTGATTTACAAGCAGAATTTATTTCATAACAAATCTGTATTTGGGAAGAACAAGGTGGCTTTTAAATTGCATGAATTCCAGTCACCTTTGAAGATCAAGGGAACCTGTTAGTGCAACACTATGTTCAGTGCCGTGTTCTGAGACTGGTTCTAAATTCCATACCTTTTTTTTTTTTGAGTAATGGCAAATGAAGGATCTTAGTTATAAATAAGTTTCAGATCTTTTCTGGTACTCCTTGGGTACTTCTGTCAGGCACTGTGGGTGATTTGTATTGCCAGTCCTCACAAGCTCAGAGCTGCTGGGCTGAGTCAGTCATCTGCACGAGGAGGGCTGAACTATACAGATTTTGAGCTATCTTTGGGAAGCACACCATCATTAGGACTCTTCTTGAAGAATTTTCTCTTGCAATTCTGGATCTGTATTTTATACAACTTTTTTATTGCTGGATGCCATTCATATGAACATCCCTGTAGATTTCAATGTTTCTCCTGATATAATCAAGACTGATTAGAAAACCAGGGAGCTGGAAATGACAAGTGGTATGAGGGGAATCTTTGACTGTTAGATTTCTCCTAAGGGCATTTGGCACTGGAAGAGTTCCACTGTTACAGCCAATAGTAGACGTACACTCAGAACCAGACACATGGTCAGAGATGCACACAATGCCTGGTTTTACAGGTGTCCTCACAAACCACAGTGTCTATATCGGTCCAGTGCTAGAGGAAGTTCCTAAAATACTTTGAACCATTAAGTGAGGATCTTCATCTTTCTCTGGCTTGCTTAGTCCCTTCTAACTATTCTGAGTTGGTAGGCTTTTGTGCTCAGTTAGCTCACACTGTGCGTTTCATGTAGCATCGATGTAAATCAGTGTAGGCATGTCGCAAGGAAAAAGCTGGGTCCACTAATTCAGGAGACTGGCATACACACTCTTGTATTCAGTGATTTTCACCTTGCCTGTGCCTCTGCTTGCTTCCTCTGCAGCTAAGACCCTCCTTGGCCCAGCCTGGTACCAACTGTTGAAATACCCTCAAAGTCCCCCATGGATCAAATTCTATTATCCTATGCTATAGTGAATAGGCTTTCATTGATCTAATTTTCTTGAGTTAAATTGTGTTTGGATGTTGGAGACTGAGAAAAAACTTAGTATGTTTAGTTACACTGTAACTCATGTTTTCCTTGGATATGGAAGCAGGACTGGTTTTCACCACAGGAAAAATGGCATTTTTACTCTAGAAGTTGCTAGCAATTGCAGTGACTGTAAAAGATACTAGTGATTGTTCTGTCTTAATCACTGCTGTAGTAGATGGGAGGTAGAAAAGTATTCCCCCAGGCATGAACTTTGGCTTGGTTTACACTTGTTCTCAGCTTCATGAGTGATTACCATCTCTGAGAGGAAGCGTGTATCTTTACTGTCCAGAAAATGATTTACTTTGTTTCTTATTTTAAACACAGATATGTTTTAGAGGAAAGACAATACTTCTTATTAAACAGAACAAAGACTTCAGCTTTTATAATTTTGTCAGACTTTGAAGACAAAGAAGACAAATAGTTTTAGGCTAGAGAACAGTGTGGGAGATTGTCCTCCTAGCTTCTCTTCTCACTTTGCTCCTGCCTGACTTTTGGGTTACAGCACGTAGTAAAGCTCTGCAGAGAACTCTGAAACAATGAGATCACAAAATCTCAGAATTATTTAGATTGGAAAAGACCTCCAAGATCATTGAGTGTAACCTATGACCAATCACCACCTTGTCAACTGGACCATGGCTATAAGAGCCATGTCCAATTGTTTCTTGAACACCTCCAGGGATGGTGACCCCACCACCTCCCTTGTCAACCTATTCCAAAGCTTAACAACCCTTTCCATGAAGAAATTCTTCCAGATGTCCAGCGTGAAGCCTTCAGATGCAGCTTGAGACTATGTCCTCTTGTTCTGTCACTACCTGCCTGGGAGAAGAGGCTGACGCCCCCCACCTGGCTACAGCCTCCTGTCAGGTAGCTGTAGAGAGTGGTAAAGTCTCCCCTTCTCTCCTCTTCTCCAGGCTAAACAACCCCAGCTCCCCCAGCCACTCCTCAGAGGACTTACTCTCTACGCCCTTCACCAGCCCTGTTGCCCATCTCTGGACATGCTCCAGCACCTCAGTTTGTTTCTTTTCCCGAGGGGTCCAGAGCTGAATACAGGATTCAAGATGCAGCCTCACCAGTGCTGAGCACAGGAGGACAATCACTGTCCTGGTCCTGCTGGCCACATTATTTCTGATGCAAGCCAGGATGACAGTGGCTTTCTTGACCACCTGGATACACTGTTGGCTCATGTTCAGCCAGCTGTCAAACAGCATTCCCAGGTCCTTTTCTCCTGGATCTCCTTCCGGCCACTCTTCTCCCTGTAGCATTGCATTGGGATTGTTGTGACCCAAGTGCAGGACCTGGCATTTTGTCTTGTTGAAACTCATACATTTGTTCTTGCCCCATTATGATCCAGCCTATCCAGATCCCTCTGCAGAGCCTTCCTCCTCTCTGCCCTATTAAGTGTCATCCACAAACTTACTGAGGGTGCACTTGATGCCCTCATTCACATCATCAATAAAGACAGTAAACAGGACTGAGATATTAAACAGGTTAGATCTGGCAGCAAGAAGCAGAGTGGCTATGTCAATCTGGGGGCAAGGCCACATGAATTAGTTCTTCTGAGAAACACAGCTTACTAGAGTACGTGCCTTGCCATCCCAAAACAAGCACATTTTTTTTCCAAGCTCCTACTATCTCCATGTAGCAGCATAAGGCACTGTGTGTCCATATCAAAACCCTTAGAGTTAGCTCAAAGATCTCTGTGCTATAATTCATCATGTCCAGTGCAGACATACTTCTCTGGTGCTTGCAGGTAACTCCATTCTTTTGTGTGTGTGCAATTACATTGGCCAAAGCACACCTCGGGATGACACCTGTAGTTCATGAAGATGAAAAGCTGTAAGTGTAGGCTCAGACCAAGGCAGAACACACATTTCAGTGTATGTAAATCCCTTCTGCTTTAGTTTCCTTTGTCATTTATCACATCATGCAAAAGCCAGCAAGCTAAGACCATTTGCCAGACAGCAGCATGGATGGAGATTGGTGAGAACCATATGACAGTATTATTATAGTTTCTTTGAAGACAGCTCTTCCAGGGTAGTGTAAACACAGCCAGGAATTATTTCTGAAGAGACTCTTTGGAAGGCAAACTCATTAATATCTTGAAATAAGAGCCTGCCATTCAGACATAAATCTGAAACACTTTTTCCTTTTTAAGACTTAAAAAAAAATTACTTGAATTACAAGACTACCATTTAGCTTTTGGACTTCGTAGTACTTTTAAGGAGCCACTTTATGAAGTTATGAAAGAAATGTTGTCTCATGTGCCTCACTGGAAATGCATGGTGGTTGCTGGGACCCTGAGAAGATAATGAAATGCAGTCTGAATGCTGCACATGAGGACAGAGAAAATGTGGATGTTGCAAGGATGTGACAAAACTTGAAAATATTTTAAATTGCGCTTACCAGCATTTTTCCCTATTACGATTTTCAACTGAAATTTTTGCCCCCCAGAAATCTGTTAATAATTTCTCTTTCTTACCCTTTTTCTGAATGAGCAACTTGCTCTGCCACTTCTGTGGGCATCTCTATGACTGGTTTTTTCCCATCAAGGCCACCTAATCGTAATAATTCTTGGCTATCAAATCTTTACCAGCCCTCTCTCCTCTTTCCTCTACAGCCCTCATTCATTTTTTTCACATTTTCTTTTTTGGACAAAATTACCTTCATGAAGTCATACCTGGGTCACCACCAACCCCTCCTGCAGTAAAATATTTTCTTAGAAGCAGAGCCACAGGTGCCTCGGAAATTCATAGAAGGATGAAAGTAAATGAATACATTGATTATTTAGTCAAACCCAAAAGTTTATGATTTATCACATGGTTTTTATGGCCGAATCTGTGCAAGACACCTGTCTTTCTAAGCTGTGACTAAATATTGAGGTACTTAGGAATCATACAATATAAGTAGGGAGCTCACTTCTGCAAAGCTTGACCCACTTTTCTATATGGTAGCCCTACAGTTTGGCTCTATGGATTGCTCTGAAGGGCTTCTCTTCATTTAATTGCATTTGGCTTAGTGTCTTTTTCACATTATTATAAAGAAATCCCAAATGATTAACACAGATGTTTTTCTTCTCTATCTAATGTAACAGTAAAATATTAGTCAGTTTTTCTGAATATTCCCTGCCATGAAATCAAAATTTTTTGATGAGGCATAACAGGTTGCTCCCTTATAAATTCAGTTTAAATTTTATTATAATTTTTGGTGCAATAATATGGTTAGTATAACTGACTAATTTTCTAAAATCTTGACATCTATATGAGTAGAAGTGGAAGCAGAATGCATATCAGCAAACTAAACTGAATGCTCTCTAAGAGAAGTTACAAACAAACTTTAAAACATATTTTAAAGAAGCTCATAATTACTTTTGTGAAAGTTCCACGCTATACCACTGTCTTGCCAAATATGTATTTTTATGAACTTACCGTGTCCCTAAAACTATTGAAATCCCCTAAATGCATTCCCTTTTTATGTCTGATTGGAATATATCAAGTTGAAGGTAAATGTCTGTAGTTTTTTGTTATGATAAATAAAATGTTTGCTCTTTTCATTTACCTCTGTACCTGCAGCATGAATTGGCTACTCACATATCGAAAACATCTGAAAGAAGTTGAGAGCAGAGGATTGAAAACAAGCAAAGATCAAATCTAAATCAAAACCCAACATATTTTAAGTTTTCTTTTACTAGTCCATTGACAACTTCTTAACCACTTCACTATTGTGTATTTGCAAAGCGTATGTCACCTTATATTAATCTTACACATTCCCCTGGGTGTTTCAACATTTGTACAGAAAATGGTATCTTCTGTGTGTTGGTATTATGTTGTATACCAGTGTCAGTGCAAACTTGTCATAAACCCTCTATATTTTGTTCAAATAATTTATTAAACTGATATTGTGCCATCAAATGACCCCTATAAACCTTGTACAGAAACCAGAAAAATAATAATGCTTTGTGAAAACATTTCTTGAGAGGATAAATAATTAGGCCTAGATAACGCATCTTGAGCTGATGAATGTAAAGATTTATGTGGAAAATATTCCCATATATTATTATAAGGATGAAGACAGTAAGTGGAGAAAAATGGAATTGGATTTCTTCTTTCCCTATTTTTTCTTTCAGGCCTTCCTCTACATTGCTGCATATAGAAAAAGGCTGTACGTCTCAAAACAAGTAATATTTCTGAGAGGAAATTAGCGATGTTTGCAATGAAATAGTTCTTAAAGGGACAGTCATGCAAGGTGTAGAGCCCTCTCAAATTATGATGTGTTCAACAGATGTTGATTGTTTTCAGCACTTCTTCAAGACTGCTGGAACTGTATTAAACCCTAGCAATGTAGTTCTATGTATCCTTCTAAGGGAAGAGTTCTTTCCTACAAGCCAAACACGCTTAATAATGTGTCAGAAACTTGGAAGGTATTGCACATTGCAACATTCATTCTTCATTTTTATTGATGTTAGCAAGGACTTTAGAAGTATTTAATAAATTCGGTAGTAAGCGCCGTATCATTTGGAGGCAGCGATGCACCCTACATTTGTTGCTGCCAACTTGTGATTAGCAAAGCAGAGATAATGTCAGTTTGAAGGTTACTTTGCCATCACACTTTGTAAGTATCATGGTGGTAGCTGATAATGTCTTCCAAACTAGCAATGTGACTGGCAGAATGAGATGGGAGGACAGGTCAGTGTCTGGACAGAAGATGTGCCTCTTGCAAGAACACTTAGTGCGGTGGCACTGAGTTCCAAGAGGTCATTTGGACAAGAGGAGTTTATTTATTGTTTCTTGTCTTCATCTAGTCAAGTCAAGTCATGATCTCCAGACAGAGGTCTGCTTGCTTACTTTAGATATTTGAGCCTCAGCAGCTGTTCTGTCTTCTGAATCTCCAAAGATAATGTTCAACTAGTTAGTTTTACTTCAGGAAATGCAGTGGTACAGTTTCTTCAGCTAGAGAAAAGCTGCAAATGGAATGTTGTGACTCTCCATCACTTTCTTGCCAAATGCCAATAAAATAGCATGCAAAAAACATGTTGGGGACAACTTTTAAGTTGTATACTCCTGTGCCCTAAACTGCCTGTAGTGGAGACTGGGAAATGTAACAGAAAGTTTCCAAGAAAAGAGGACATTGAGAAACTTAATCTCCTTTCCACTGAGGCAATCTGCCAGGAAAGACCTACTGTAGACAAAATTTGGGCAAAAAGCCTCTTCTCAGAAAACAACAAGTTTGGTTGGGGAGGAAACATAAAGACAACTGGTCAAGTCCTTAATTCCTTGTTATGTTTTGCTTAACCTTGGCATTAGTGGAGTAATACAAGACAGACTTTCAAAATCTGGCCCAGTGTTTCAAAAAGACTGCCTGAAGTTAAATGTATTTTTAGGAATCAAAGCGAAAATGCCAGTGAAAAGATTGAAGCCTGGGAGCTGTGAGCTCATACCTTCATCACTCCAGTAATTTGGCTGGAGAGTGTTTCATGCTAGTTGAATTGGGGACCATCTAGCCATAGCCATATAGCCAGATTAGCAGTGGTAGCAGGCTCCTGAAGGGAAAGAACATGGAAAGTGAACTCAGATCTACGTGAAGATAATGGGATACATGTGAACAATTTTGGGTATTTTATCAGTGTTCTTGCATGTCAAGCTTTTAATTAAATCATCCAGGTTTACTTTTCCTGTATGGCCTTTTGCTGTTTACCTTAGTGACTTTCCTTCCCCTTTTCAGTGCCTCTAGTTCGTTAACCTGTTTTATTCTGAAATCTTTGAGAAATGTCTTCCACTTCTTTATCTCTAGCAGCCCTTTTAGAAATAACCCACCTTACTGTTTTTGAAATTTTCTTTTTTCACATGTTCCTCATTTGTAGATTTTCTTGTTTGCTCCATATAGGTTTTTGCCCCTACCTTTTCCTTTGCTACAACATTCCCCCTTTTCTGTATATTTCTTGCTCCATTCCTAAGAGCTTTTTCTTACATTTCCCCTCTGCCATTCCAGAACTGGATCTCCATCTTCTCTCCTCTCAAGTAACAAACTGACTTTGGTGGGAAAGTGATGATCTCTCTCTCTTTTTTTTTTTTTTTTCCTTTGCTAGCAAGACATTGTTCTCGTCTCCTGTTGGGCAAAAGAAGGACCAGGCAAACCTCTTTTCTATTCTGCTCCATGCGAGCCTTTTGCCCTATGTGGTCTGGGTGTGGTGAGCTCAGATAGCCTGCTGATGCTTTCATTGCATGGGCCACAGGGAGGGGATGTACCTTTCATTCCCTCCCCTACACAGAGCCCTACCACAGCGTCAAGATGAAGAGAATCACTGAAGCAGAGGGATGAAGCCTTAGGGCGGGAGGGGGGAATAAATAATGGATTGTTCTCAACCCTCCCTACTGCATTAGGCTGCCAGATGATTGCTTATTCCTTGCTCCCACCCACACGCTTCATGCCACCACCAGCATTTTCGGTCCTTTGTGGCTGAGGTTGTGGGCTAGTCAGCTGATGAGTCAGCTCTGCTAACCAGTGCTTTTCCAGCTCCTCATGGAAGGGATAGCTTTGGCATAAGAGTGTCAGGCAGCACTCTCTGCATGGAAGACAGGGGCCGCTTGGGCATGTTACCATTCTGCAAATAAAGAGCAGTTTTCCAGGAGTGTACAATTCATCTCGTCTTGTTCTCTTTGCATACGCTCTGTTGCAGAAAGTTCTGAAGCTACACCCTATATACCATCTGTTAGTATGGGAGTGTGGAGTTAATGGGAAACTCAAACTTTGAATAGGTCAGGAAATTCAAAGATTTGTTCTCACAGCAATTAACTACATGTTGGTCTCAGATGGTACTTTAGCTCATTGGGTTAATGTACAAAATGAATCTTGTGCCACAGCTGAGTTCCCCCGCTGCAGTTGAACTTGGCACAGGGGCCAAGTGGGAGAAGAGAGGATCAGAGCTTCAAAATACCTTTGTGCCTTCTCAATGCTGGGCAGGCCTGGACCTCTTTAGTGCTTCCCAGGGGTCAGAACACCCTCCGGGACTGGCACATGCAGCATCTCACAGCTCATGTCAACTGGGAAACATCTGGCCAGTAGAAAATACATCAGGCAGAATCATGTTCTAGCTGCCCCGTTTCCAGCCTGCCCCTTCCTGTCTTGACTCCATCAACTCCTGGCTGCGTTGCCATAGCTGGGGTGCAATGGTTAGGCGCTCCAACTCCTTTTCTCATTCTCCTCATCAAGCAAAGGCTGTGCTGTGCTAGGACAGGTTGTGTGGACCACCACTCGTGGAAGGCTCAGTCATGACTACTTGCTTTAAACTAATTTCTGCGGCTGCATTATTTGCTGTCCTTTTTAGTCTGACTAGTACTAGGGTAGTTCCAGGCAGCCTTCAGCAGTCCTGGACAAACTAGACCTTAATTTATATTTCAGTAGCAAAACACTTTTTTTTTCCTCTTCCAGACAAGAACTGCCTGGAAACCACTAGGTCATTATAGAAAGGTAGCTGAGCATCAAGTGTGTACAATACAATTGGGTCATCATGAAGAGGGTGAGCGTAGAAGTGAGTTTGTGAGTATGCTTGCTGCAATTTTTTTAGCTGAGTTACTCTGAAATCCTTAAATTTTGATTGTAATGACTGTCATTTGTCATAGTACTTAAACTTATTTCTAATGAAAGAATACCTCTTAGTAGCTATTTAAAGTCAATTTATTTATTAAATAATGATTTATAGTACACTAATATGAAATTGTTTGATTTTGGATTATTAGTTGAAGTGAACTGAGTTATATTTCTCTGGATAATTTTAAAATTAAATAAACTTCACAGGAGGATTTAAAAAAACCCCATATAGGCAGATTTGCAGCTAATCCAAATTACTGTATGCATGTTCTCTTATATATGTAAGTGATGTACTGATCCTTGGCTGTCAGGTGCAAGATATTAGAGCTGAGGAGAGAATGAGGAAAGCTTGCAGTAATTCTTTGGAAACTGGCATATGAGAAGTCATTGTTTATCTTGATTTCATTATACTAAATTACTGACCATTTCTTTCTCTAGAATTGCAGGCCCAGTGGGACTTAGGCACATGTATGCCTTCTTACATCTCCTTAAAAAATGGAGCAATTGACCGCACTGTCTTTGAGCAGAAGAGAGGTCATATTCTTGAAAAAAAGATTGCAAATATTTTATTTTCTTATAATAGGAGATAAAAAAAGACTCTCAGTAAGGCAAGAAGTTTTGAGTATCAACTCTGTGGCCAGACTGCTGAGCAGAACAGAGCTGAGAAGTAAGTGTTCTAGTAGCTGTTTACCCTGAATTACCCATATGTAAACTCATTTCTGCTGTTACCAATGATTTCTTTGCCAACTGCCCCCAGAAGAGCAGTATAATTTGTTTGTACAGGTAAGGTAGCACAACAGCATTCTCATGTATCTCTTTCCATAACCAAAAGGAAAAATTGCCATGTTAATTAAATATTTGCGTTAGTATCCAATGCTCTTTCACTTTAGATAAACTTCTTGTACTTTAGCCAAAGTTCATAAATAGGGACAAGTCACATGTCTGTCTAGGCAGGAGTTGATTCTGTAAATTTTTCGTTTCCATGGGAAGTTGTTGCAGTGGTAGGTGAACGGACACAAATCAGGAACATAGGACTCAAGGCAACATTTTCATAAGTCTCAGAAATCATTGAAACTCTGTCCTGTCTTCAAAAATGTCCACAGCTTTGTCTGCACTCGTGCTGTTACCCTAGAGGTCACTCTGGAGGCTGTCAGCACCCTCCGTTTACAGACTGGTGTCTGTCCCATCGCCTGCACCAGCACTTTGAGCTGCGAAGCTGTGGTGATGCTCAGTTTCTTCCCTTAAGCCTGTCTTGCTGCCCCATCTTCCCATCCGTGATGTGAGTGCCATGATCTCTGACAGTGAGATCCACCTGTAGTATAGTCACAATTATCTGTCCAGCTTCCAACCTAATTCGTCTCCATAAATACAGGTGAGACTTGGAGCACAGATGAGGCCAATATTGGGGTGTCATTAGTTTCATACCAAAGCTAGACTGGTAGGTTATCTCTTGTGTAAACAGTAAACTGCTGTGAAGATGGGAGGGCACCTCTCCTGTTGCTTGAGCTGGGTGAAAATACATACCAAGGTTAAGCCTAAAGTGTAAAAAGCCATCATTCTGGATGAAGCCAAGGGTACCTCACAACATGTGGGTGCATCTCCAGAATCCCTGAAGCTCTCTGTAGCATGTATGGGCACACCTGAACAAGCTTTCACCTGTTTAGCATGTCTAATAATAGCAATGAACTTGCAGGACAGTGTGCAAATGAGTCATCTCATCCCACACTATGAGTCCTCAATAAGCTTAGTGCTGTGCCCTCATTCCTATTGTTACTTACTTAAGCTGGATTATAAAGATGGTTTGGGCATGCCTGTTTGTGCTGCCTTTAAATGAAATGTGTCTGTATGATAATCCTCGCAAAATATCAATGAGCAGTACAGTCACCATAATTTTTTAAGTTCTAGGCTCCAAAGTAATTTAACAGCTTTTGAAAACTGTATTTCAGGTAATTAGTGCAAATAATTAATGATGGAACAACGGTTGCTTTCATAGTGTTAACTGCTTGCGAAAATAGGCCAAGCCCCCCCCTCATTGGATAGAGTTGACTTTTCATAAGAGAAAAAATAGTTCAAACTTTTTCCTTTACTTTCCCAACTGCCCCTCATTACCCAAAAGTAATTCTTCCTACCACCTGCAAGGCATGTCCATACAACAGATTACCGTGTTGGTCATTCGCAGGATACTTGGCTAAAATAAAGTAGGATTTTCTGACCTAGGAACAAGCTCTAACTAGCACTTGTACTTTGATAGTATTCCTTCTGAATCAATTAGTGAGCCTGTTTCCTGGTCTATCATTTCTGTGTCCTTGTGTTTCTAACACTGCAGCAGGGCAATGTTTAATTCAGGGCAACCTATCTGTTGTTTATTGAATCTGATATTTGTTTGACTGTTTACCGTGGCTTTTACATGTCTTAATTAGCATAATTCACAGTAGCACATGGTTGGCAGACACGGACCTTTAAGATAATAAAAAGGAACAGGCTAACTAAATATTTGTAAAAGGTGCCAAGTATAGTTTAGCTATTTGACTCCAGTTTTTATTTAATTCTATTCAGGCAACTTTATTCCATCCAGCTAAAACTCCAAGCTACACATTTATTCCCTGCTCAAACTGAAATAAAATAGTCTGATGACATATTTGGGGAAATCCCATACGATAATATGCGTATGCCTTTTATCTGCGTGGGTCGAAAGGATGAGTTTCCTCTTGAAAAGGTTTCTGTGAACCTGCATTGTTATAGTAAGCACTAGTAGGCGAGGGGTTGCGTGACTGCAGCAGACTCATTTGTGACCTCAGAAAAGTGGTTATGAAAGTGATCTCTTGATCAGAGGAATAGAGCTCTGCTGCCTGCCAGACCAGCAAGGCAGAAATGAGCCTCCTCCCTGCAACTCTGCCCCGGCAGGAGAAAAAATGTTCCTCTTTTGGATGCAGCACAAGGATTCCTCTGAAAAGTACTGGGGCTTAAAGCAAAGTGGTCTCTAGAGTATACATTGTCTCCAGATAGCTTTCGCATTTTTTAAGAACATGCAAAAGCATCATTGCTTTTCGTGACTTGCAGTTTTCGTTTTCTGCCTTAAACCTGCTCATATTTTCCTTAGCCTAGTGCTAATAAGTCTTGTTTCAGTGGTTGTTGGACTGACTCGGACAGTAAGCCACAGTGTATACTCAATCATATTATAACTGGTGAAAAAGCAATGTAAACTCATGTTTATGTCACATAATGAGTGTAAAACAGATCCGATGAGTC
Source organism: Xenops minutus (assembly GCA_035221455.1). NCBI lineage: Eukaryota > Metazoa > Chordata > Aves > Passeriformes > Furnariidae > Xenops > Xenops minutus. The sequence goes on along the minus strand of JAWWEE010000074.1, from coordinate 89,560,212 downwards.
AGTAAGTAAAAAATCACTGATTTTCGTCCAGAGGATCATGACAGAATAAGAAACACTAGAAGTAATTTATGTATAATAATTCTTTTTGTATGCACTATTCACCTAGCATTGATCACTCAGTGAAAGCTGCAATTTGCTGTAATTGCCAAGAAAGTCGAGGCTACAATCCTATGTGTTTCATGAGTATGATTCTTGTGCTTATCCCATAAGGAATACTAGTTATTTCTTTGGTAACTTGCTATGAGTCAATGTAGTAGGCACCTTTGTTAGAGTCAGATTTGCCTGGTCAAGTTAACAACACATATGCAGAAGAGCTGAAACTGGAGAAAGGGTTTTATTTTACTAGCTAGGACTTTGTTTCTGAAATACAGAACACTGGTTGTTCCTTATCTTCACACGGGACAAGTCTGATAAGAACTCTGTGACTGCCTTTTAGTTTTATCACCATATCTATATAATCACTGGTTTAAAAATTGAAAAGCAAATCAAAGCAGGGACATAATTTACAGTCTCAGAGCATTCAAGTACTACCTTTCCTGCCTTCAGTAAAGACAGTATTTTTTATTATGCTTAGAAAATTTGAAGGTCCTAATTCTGGTTGTTGACCCAGGGACTGTGAAACTTTTTTAAAAGACTTAATTTCTCTAGTTCTAAGGGGAAGAGAACATGTAAACTCACTACTGGCCTGCTTAGGGTCATTAGAATCTGCTTGGGGTCTTTTTCTGAGCATGAAACCTGACTGTCAAAAAAAGCAAAGCAAAACCTTTGTGAGGAAGTGAAAAATAAAGGTTCTTGTAGTAATTGAATGTATCGTGTGCATGCTTTTTCTACTTCTGCAGAAGGTTCCTGTTCTGCAAAGCAATTTATTTTTGGACAAACCATAATGTCTTCTCTGCAGGCCCTCTGTCTTACAAGGGATTCCAACTGGGAAAAAGGTCCATCTGTTTGGATAGCTTTGCAGGACTAGTCTTTAAATGCATACATTAAAATCTTAGTGTGTATAAAAAAACATTTAACAGATGCAGGAATTGTAGCATTATCAGTTTAGGGTTCTGGCAGTTCAATTTTTGACTTCTGTTGTTGGATTGTTCTTCATTTTGAGCTTTTTAGGTAAGATTCTAATATTACTGGTTTTCTTCAACATTCTAAAAGGCTCTGGAATATAGTTCAGTGTTTTAAAATTACCCTGAAAATTCATTCTGATGTAATTTTTTTAAACTCTTAGATAATGCTCCTGATGCGTCATTTGCCTGTATCTTGTCTCAGCACAGTTTTTACTCCCTGAAGCAGAAAAGCCAAAGCTCTAGGACCTTCTCTCAGGCATATTTTTCCCACAGCTCTTTAGGTTCATGTAACCTCTCAAGGCTTCATGTAGTCCATCTCATCATGGCAGCCTCTGCAGACAGCATAGAAGCAAAGCAGCTCTGCCTTAGAGAGTGCTGTGTTCTGTGGGGTGTGTGTGTGTTTATTGGTGGATGTGCAGCAGCATGCTGTGATATCCAGCTGAATTAAAGGCACAGATTCTCGTATTTCCTCTGTCAAGTGCATTTGCTGATTTAAAGTACACTGGAAAGCAAATGAGTCTTTGCCTTTAATATTGGATACAGTATAGCTGCTATATAAACCAGATAGTAAAGAATTGCTCTTACCATATTTCTGACTCTAAACTGTTGGATCCAGATTTGGTTTTCTGGATAACATATGCACATCCTGTGCACTAAGGTCTCAGTGTGAATATTTTAGATGCAGTGTTTATTTCATCTTACAGCTTTCCTTTATCCTCTCCAGATCATGTGCATTGGCTATTTTTAAACAGTCTCTTGGATGATATACTGGCCTACTGACACATGGTCTTTCAACTCTCTTCTAAGGGATACTGACTTAAATTCCCCTTGGAGCTATCAGGTGTGAATTTAACCTGTGCCTTTCCATGCAGAGTGCTGCAAACCAAATTATAAACGGATAAGGATGTTATAAAAGCACTAGAAAATGAGGAGTGGAAGCTCCGGAGATAGTCTGTTTGAAACATAGACCTGGAAGAGAGGTTATCAAAAAGGCTAGCAAAGATGGTGCAAATCTCAAATAAGTTAGTCATTGTCAGGTTGCTTTAATCAAGAAGGGGGGGAAATGCTTTCTTATGCACTTTCCTAGTTGTATTTATTTTCATGCTTGGTTTTTGATTTGATTTCATCCTTCAGGGATTGATTGCTAAGTGTTCTAAACTGCAGATCTAAATTGAAGAGGGTAAAATGGTGCACATCTTCAGTAGCCAATAGAGAACCAAAAATGTTCTGATATTCTCCAGGTAAACGTGTTACCAGGATGTCATTGCATTTCTTCTGTAAGATGCAATACTTACAATCACTTTTTCAAAAGTGGGAAAGATTCCAGTAGACTGCAGTGGCTTCCTTATGAACAACTTTTCTCTTAGCTGTCTTTTCAGTAAAAATGGTCTTGTTACTTATGTTTCACAAAAATATTTCAGACTCAAATTTATTTCAATGGGCTGTTTATCATTAAAGAATTTTTTTGTTGTTATTTGGATGCAGTGATTAGTCACAAACTGGTCTTTCATCATATGTTTAAATTTAGTCACATACAGGCTTTCTCATAAGGTTCTGATTTTTCTTATTGTCACTTCTGTGATATACTTTGTTTCGCGTCACAGATGCTGCTCTTGTTTATTTTCTGTCTGCAACAAATTTTGTGGACAAGGTCGTGGCATTGCAGTGAGAATATAAATACATAAGAGATGCACTACTGTGTCACACCAGTGGTCCATCTTGTCCAGTATTTTCATCTCCAAAATTCATGTCTTTAATCTACTTTAAAGCATTCTTGTCCTGATGTTGCCAGGCACTTCACAGCTCTCGTATTGCAGGGTTTGGTGAACAGCAGTTTTGCATTCAATTCTTCCATTGCCCTTACAGTTTTGTAAACCTCTTTGTTACATCTCCTCTCATCCTTCTCTGTAAAGTTAAAGCCATTTTAGTCTCTCAAAGGACAACTGCCTCTGCTTTGGACACCAATGTCCATTGTTGCATTATTTTCCTTGGGAGAACCAATCCTGCAAAAATGGCCTAATGACAGTGAAATAGGATGAACCATATCAAAAGAGGACTGCACTCTTGGTCATAAAGAAAAGAAATGCTGGGAATTCAGAGGATATAGAGAGCGCAGTTTTTTCAGTATACCTGGACAAGGGAAAATATGAACACCTATTCAGCCAACAAGCCATTATGAAGGGCATTTAGGCTGTCTGCATAGGTCCTGGAATCAATGTGTTCTGATGTGCTGCTCCTCTGAATACGTATATATATCATGATCAGTGGGATTTGCTGAGATCCCACTCAAGCAATCAGGATGTAACAGGTCAGAATACACTGCAATACACTTAAGGTACACATGGATTAGTTTGGTGAAGTCATGAATGAAAATATAAAGAGGCGTGGATTGTTCCTTCTGAGGTCCTTAACTCTGGAACTAACTGATAGTTAAGCAGGCTTTCTAAGTACAGAATAGTTCTCTCAAATTTTCTTCTTTTCTACTGTAAACTTATGCTGTATATCTCGACTCTGATTAATGGACATGTAATTTACAAACTTAAGGGGCAAGGAATTTGTTGGAATCATTTAATTTTTGTAAGGGATGTGGGTATTGCTTTGAAAGTGGACTGTGGTTTGCAGATTTCCTACTGCATGCTGTTGATTACTCAGGCTTGCAACCCATTTTGTAATTTGGAAGAATAACCCATTTTTATTTACCTTTTATGTGTTTATTTGAAAGGGTGTGTAAGCAAATACACACTCAGACAAGTTAATGTATTACAGCTTAATTGAAGAATGGAATAGTACACAGATAAAATTAAGGCCCTAGGACTGAACCTATACATCAATAAGTTTCCATCATCAAATCATGGTATTTAATGTAGTAGGTAATCAAACGGAATTGTGAATATAAACAGAAGAATTGTTACTTGGAGTAAGTCTTGTATCTTGGGATAATTTCAGAGGACTGCATGTCTTCAGTATTCTTATAGCCAGTATAGTCTACCAAACCAACTGATAACTCAAATATTTACTCACAGTGATGCAAACAGATCTCTAAAATACCTCTTTTGCCAATGCACAACGTGGGGCTGTCTGTTGGGTAGATCATCTGTTGAGTCACATGAAGAGAGAAAGGTTGCAACAGTAAGCTACAGAGAAGAAATGTGCTTTCTAGACAAGTTCTTTTGAGTCTGTTGTTTGTATAATTAGCACACAATTTGGTTTCATGTGGAGACACAGCTTTTCCTTGGATCTGTGATCCGTCAGAAATTATGAGATGAGGAAGATGTTACAGTCCCAGACTACATGAAAATGTAACATACAAGTGTGATTTCTTGTGAGCCAGTTGTGTGAGATACAGATAGAATAAACCATGAAAAACCATTCTGTAAGAAGACCTAATAACTTACTTTGCATATTCTTCATATATGCAAACTTTTTATGACAGCTACTTCACCATTCTCAGCACTTCTTAAATCATTTTATATATTTTATAAACCAAGATTCGCAGGAAGAACCGTGCCTTGTCAGTAGTGCCGACAGAGACTTTCCACTGTGCTTTTTGTGACCGGACTTGCCTATC
>JAWWEE010000074.1:89512548-89555480 GCA_035221455.1 Xenops minutus | reverse complement strand
CAGCGTGCTTGTAGCAAGTGTGGGTAGAGCCCTTGTAAATCTTCGTTCGCGAAGCCTAGCCATGATGATGATGATGAAACCAAGATTTGTGGATACAGAACTTACCCTAATGCTCATTCACCTAAAATATTAAGCAGCTCTTTACCTTACCAAATTGATCCTGCTTGTAAAACACTGAAAGTGTTCCTGGAGGGAATGTGAAATGTCCATTACTGGGGATACTCAAAAAACCTGAGCAACCTGCCTAACTGAAGTTAGTTCTGCTTTGATCAGGGTGAGGTCCCTTCCAACCTACAGCTTCCTAAGTCTTTGTGATTCCCTATTGTGACTGAATTAACAAACCCAGGTTCCCCACAGGTAAAACACTTTTCTGAAGTTTTGCAGGACTCTTGCACCGCAGCGCAACTGAACATTCGCAGGCAGTTGTTTTCAGCTTCTCAGCTTGCCTCATCTACATTGTATTTTCCAAAAGCACACAGACTTCTTTTTCACATGCAAAAAAATCCCCCCAAAACAAATACCCCGACTTGGTTACCTCCACAAGAAGTCCTCAGTTTGTGTTTCTTCTTTCACTCGCACCTGGATTCTGATGCTGCCTTTTCAATGGACTACCCAGGACTGCCTGCCCTGGTGTCACACCAGCTCCATGCCAAAGACTTGGGCTGTTGATCATGAATTCCTACCCCAAATTGATTCCTTTCCTGACACAGCCTTGCTTAATGGTTAAATCAAGAGGGAAAAGATGAGACTGATGAGTTTTAGAGTGTGAGGAAGATGGAATTTTCTGGGAACTAGAAGAAAGCACACCAGGACTTGCCCAAGGCAAGAAGCTTGCCCTTCTCCCTTTCTTGCCTGTTGGAAACCCTCTCTGAGATCTCATCCTTAATATCTTGTCTGATGACTGCTAAATCTTGTAACGAGCCAGATCTCTCAGGGCCAATGTTTGTAGGAAAACTATAGGAATGTGAGTTTTTCCCCTTCTTTTCTCTGTATTTTTTTTTTTTTTAGAAATAATTTCCATGTGTACTCTTACATACACAGATGGCAGTGGCAGCTGGATCGCCGTTTTAGAAAGTTTATCTGATCTGCAATAATTTCTTAAAACACAAAACCTTCCAGTGGAATCCAGCAAGACTGACCGTATTGACGAGCGCTCCAGCAGAGTGTTTTACTGTTTGCAAAAGGATTTGACTTCAGGGAAACACTCCTCACCCTTCGCACCATGGGCTTCTCCCCTCTCCCTGCTGCACGAGAGTTATTTTGCTGATCCTTTTCTTTAAGCTCCTTTGCTTTTTTTAGGCAACTTCCAGATATCTGATACAGTATATAATGAGGAATTAGGTTCCATTACACGAAGGCTTAACCTTCTCGAAAAGCATTCAGCGCTTGCCAGGAGTCATCAATATTTAACAGCTGTTGTTATTATGAAATACTTCATAGGGTAATGTGGCTCGTCTGCTCGCACGCAAGGGTTTGAACGGGCGCCAGGGCCCTGTCAGAGCCTCCAGGAGATTGACAGGCAGCGAGCCTTGCGTGACAGTGGGGCTGGGGTTAGTCAGCAGTCTGCCTCCGCAGCAGCAGGGACTTCTCCTCCCCCTCGCCTCGCCTCCCCTCCTGAAGGGCTTCTCCGGACGCGCTGGGACACAGGCTGGGGGCTCAGGGGGGCGAGGTGCCCCACCAGCTCCATGCAAGGGCCCTGGGGAGAGGAGGGCTGCTGGGCAGTGGCATCTCTTTGATGCCCCTCTTGCATGGGGGAAAATGGATGAGGCTTGCTGGGAGAGGGGAAAAACAGTTCGGAAAGAAGGAGGGGACGGGATCTGGAAAGCAAACTGTTCAGTTTGTACCTTAAATAAATGTCATGCTGTACTTGAGAAACTTCAAAGGGAAGTCAGATTTCAAAGCATCTCTTAAGAAGAAGCAGACTGAGAAAACCACTAAGTTGGGAAGAAAAACTTTGCATTACTGCTAGTATAATTTCATCTGGCATTCTGGTAGCCTCCGCAACAGGACAGAGAACTGTACAGCTTTTATTCAGAGGGTGCATTTTGGTGCTCATTTCTTTCCTGAAGCATTTGTGCAGCCTGTATGTTGTGGCATTTCTAAGTGCAAAAGTCACCTTCATATTGTTTGTCAGTGTAAAATAACTGTTCCTTATGCTGTATATTGTTTCATTTTAGTGTGCATCTAATGACCCCCATCCTAATTGTCACTCAGTGTTCTCTGTAACGCAGCCAGAGGAAACAGAACATTTCAGTTCATGGCTCTAGATTTGTTAAGCAAAATTGTTCATAACAAGTGTTTCCTAGTCAATTTGTTTTGTTTTCTTAGTATTCAGAGTAACACGCATAGCTGATTCTTCCTGCAGCTAGAAGATCCAGGAAGAAAGACCCTGTTCTCACTTCCTTTCAAGTAACAGTTACCAAAAGTAAGACCTGCATTCATAAAACAGTATCTCTGAACCTGCAAGCTGGATTTGGGTATTTTCATATGCCTGTTTTAAGAAATAATTCATTCCCTGAGCATCATTGGAGAGAAATGGTCTCACAGGTACTCCTTACAGAAAGGCTTGAAATTGTTTCACCTGCATCATACTGAGTCTGAAGAAGACAGTACAGTCCCTCTCTTACACCCCAAATCAACACAGGGACGGTGTTCAGTTCTGAAGCTGCATCCCTTTGCTACTCATTTTTCACCTGTGCTGTTGCTTGATGCAAGAAGCCTGAGTAGTGCAAGGCATCTGGGGTGACTGAGGTACAGTTTGCCCACACATTAGTTTTTTACAGAGCTTAGCTTGGCAGGTAATTTTGCTAATTATTTTCTGAAGAATGAAGGTCATGCTTGTGTGGGATGAGGTACAGAAACACTCTGGAGAATGTAATCCCATGGGTTTAAAAAGTATGGGTTTATGAGGGTTCTGAAGTCTCCATCTCTTTGAACTAAAGAGTATTCTGCAATGAATAAATGTTCTGTTATTTCTGAGGGAAAGAGAACGGCTGGTTTCATAATACTTCTGTAGACTGGGTTAGGCAGCTTTTCTCTGCTTTACAATATTCCAGATTTGGTTTTCAAGCCAAGAGGTTTGCAAATGCAGATAGCAATGCTTGTATCTGAACTGGAGGCTCAAAAGAGATCTTGCGTTTTTATATTGTATGGGGCAGAGACAGTGCAGCTGTGAAAGACTCAGCAGCACTATCTGAGACAGTCCCGTGCTCCTTCAGCCAAAGTTACCATCACCTTTGTGGACTTTTTTCTCTCCATTAATTAACTGTTGGTTCTAACTCTACCTTATTTTTTTGCTTTGCACTCCTTTCAATGCTTTCAGATCGGAAATTGAAACAATATCCTCAGATCTTTGACCTTTCCTCCAGGAAACTGTATTGGCCATTTTTCTTCTTTTTTTTTTTCTCCCTCCTCTTCCTAGCCCCCTTTCCTGTCTCCCTGGATATTTCCACAATGTTGTTCTCCTGTAGGACCCAGCATTTCCAAACTTGTTGGTTTTTAATGTTGCATGGGATTGCACCATATTCACTAGATTGCATGACCTTGCAAAACTGTCAGCCGTGGTACATGTATATCTGGTGTTTATCACTCTCTGGTATCAATATGCTCATTCATCTTCTTTGGCAGAACAGCTCCATCTTCTGTTTTATTTCGTGTTCTGGAAGTGCAGGCTTGATATGTTGTGCTCAGAAAAAGGTCTCTGGTGTTAGCACTTCCTGTCTCTTCGGTTTGCTAGTTTTGAACCTAGTAGGGGAGCGCTCTTTGCTGGATTGCTGACCATCTAGTTTAAAGAGTCACCTCTCCCACAGAAAGCAGTCCCAGGCTCCATAAAGCTGAATCTCTCAATGTTTTTAATAGCCAGCAGCATTCATTAGACTGCCTGCAATATCCCCTTTTTTCTTGCCTGATTCTCAATATACGGGAACTCCAGCAGCCCATTTCTCCCTCAGGTCATTGAGTCATCCTTTGCTGCTTGTTAATTTTCAGTTTTCTGCAATTTGTTCCTCCCTGCTTACCAGTGACAGTACTCCTTCATACTCCAATCCTTCATTTGTTTTCATCATCATAGGCTCCGCTGTTGATTCAGAGAGGGAGCATTTTATGTGATGTCTAAGCTTGATCACAGCTGTCTTGGCATCAGTGCCTTTGCTATCAAGACACTCATGATAAGCAATACTTACTGTCCTTCAGTTCTCTCTTGATTCTTGGTGGTGACAGGGTTATTGTTAGACTGCTCTGTTTTCCCTGGTTTTCTGCCTAGTCAGACAACATCTTGTAAGTTTCCCTCATTGGCCTGTCACGTCTTGCTTTTCCTCCTCCTCCTCGTCATTTGTTTCGGTGATCCGTGTGGTTTTCTACCTGTCTTGCTCTGCTTTCTCCAGGTGACAGGCTATCACCAGTATCTCTTCTGAGCTGTCGCTGCAGTATCAGCCCACCCGTGGGTGGATGAATCGAGTATTTCCAGAGCAGGGTGGCAGAAGAAGAGTGAGCAGTGAGTGACAGCTCTGTTGCCTCAGGTGAAAGGAGCAAGCACTCCCATCTCCGAGGGGTGTTCGCTTCTTGGCACAAAGGGTGTTATTTGTCTTTGATGGTGCAATGGGTCTCCTTGCAGTCCCGGCCAGTGAGCGGGGCATGTTATGAAACGGATGTGTGTGGCCTAACATATGGGTAACTCTAACTGGCAAAATAACATTAAAATACTTTCCATTTGGAGATGGAATTTATAGTAGCCAGACGAACTGCAGAACAAACATCTCTTGTGCTTCTGCTGCTGTGTTTGTATGAGCCTGAAGGCTAACAAACAGGCAGGGAGCTCTGGCCTGCTCAGCTGGGTAAGATAATAGTTTCCACTAATCATGAAGTTCAAATGGGTGGAATTTTCACAACACCAAAAGAGTGCATCAAAGAAATAAACCTTCATTTCCTCTCACTCCTCCCTGTCTGTCCTTTAACCTGCACAAAGACTTGTGCAGGTTAAAGCCACCTTGTCCTTAATTCCCAAAACATCTTTTCTCTGGAAGAGGCCATTGGATAGGAGTCAGGCTTTTAAAAATTGTTGTCACAAGGTATTTTAAAGAGATGTCATTGTGGCACTTAGGGACATGGTTTAATAGTGGACTTAGTAGTGCTGGATTAGTAGTTGGACTTGGTGATCTTAAGGGACTTTTCCAACCCAAAAGAGTCTATGATTCTATTTCTGTTCTTATAGACAGGGGTAGCAGAAGGCTTGGCTGACCAAGGGGGGGAAAAAGCAACCGTTCCAAATTGGTTTAAGAGGTATAGCAAAATAAAAATGCAGATTTAAGAATCTGTATATCCTATCCACAGCAGCCTAGCTTACAAGTCTGAAATCCCAAAATTGTTTTGTCTGGAAAACATGGGTAGGGATCTGGTTTAGGCAGCTTGGGATTTTCCTTATGTGTTTTCCCATGCCCAGGGGAGGGATTTATTACATCTAATTATACATTCAAGATGATTGCCTTGGGGTAATGACTGACATCACTTTCAGCAAATATTTACAGTGTAAGCTAAAGCACATCAGGAGTGTTCAGTCACTGTTGTTCTGTATTGCCATCATCTATTGTAAAATGCTGATGTATCTTGCAGCAGTCCCTCACTAGGCTGTTAAATTGATAAGGGCTCTTGCATAAGCTCAGGAGCATTAGAGGCTTGCTGTCTGTCTCCTCTTTTTGTTCTGATTTGGTATAAACTATTCCTGCCCCATCTCAAACCTTTTTTTTTTTTTTTCCTTTCCTTTTTGTTTATTAGCCATCTCTGGCTGTGGCTATTCCAGCTTCCCTTTAGCTGGAAGGGAAAATGTGAATCAAATGTCCCACTTAATCTCACTGGTATGCTCTCCTCTCTCATTCTCTCTGCGAAAAGGAGAACAAACAGAAAACTGAATTTCTCTTTGCTACCAGGGTATTTGTATGACCTGTCTCTGGAATGTGGCAGTAAGAGTGAAGCTGACTTAATTTTTACTGACCCAATGATAAAGACAGGTTCCTGTTGTATTCCCTAGATTATGCTGAAGCCAAATTATTAAGTGATGTGAGCCTTCTTAGAAATTCTTTCATTATCCCCAGTAATGGGGTTGTATTTCAGGGATTTTTCTGTAGGATATATTGATAGGAAGACTTGGAGTATTCAAATCTAATTTAGATCAAGCAATGTGCAGGAAGAGCACTCACCAGTTTAGTCTCCCATGAAAGCTTTCCTCATTATTAGGAAAAATCTATAGACTTTTGATTTGTAGTGAGAGCTATTTATGAATTTCATGCTGTAAACTACCTGGTGAAAACAAACTTTAAACCTCTGTGTAAAAATAAGATTCCCTTGAATCTTACAGTCAGGCTGAAACTTGTAAAAGTGAGTACGGTAAAGTAAGACTGAAAATAATCTGATGTCAAGAGAGTCAGCATTGAAAATGAGAAACTTATTTCAGTCCTTTGTCTTCTGAGCTATATAGACATTTTTCTATATTGTCATAATACATATTTTTATAAACAAAACAACTTGCTAACTTTCTTTTGTTTCTTTCCTGTGGGTTTTGGTTGTTGCTTTGTGTAGAGTAGACTAATAGAAAAAATATGTCCAATAAAAAATGTGATAGATATTTCATATAAAAAACATCTGGACTGCAAAATATGTATTTATCTCCTTTACAGCAAAAGAAATTTCTCAGTAGTGGAGATCCAGACCACAAAGACAGTAACTCCCAATTAGGTCAATGCATGTTAAGTGCCTAAATAAGAATTTTAGTCTAGCGGCCCTAATCAATATGATTCCTAAATTGACAATAACTCTTTCCAACAGCCATTCAAGAAAAGCACTTTAAGAAGCAAGTTGGCCAAATGATAAAAGAAGACAATATATCTAACAAGACTGCTGTACAAGAAGGTGGACTTCTACTAGAAGTGAGTGAAAAAATACTGGTTTTCTGGCTATAATGTATCCAGTTTGATGATATATTTGGGCTGATGATTTGTGGCAGCTTTGAACAAATGATCAGTGAGTCTTGAGAATCACACTTGGGAGCGCTTCTTGCAAGAGCAAAACTGGCAGTTCTGACAGTCACGGTCAGTCTCCATTTGGGCACACCTTGTACCTTGCACCCTTACATCCTCAAAATTACCAGTGAACCCCAGCAGGCCAGTTCACAGTTCTTTTTAACTTTTAGGTTTATTTTATTTGGCCCATATTTTGAGGATGTCAACCTGAGCTTTCCTGGTTTCTGATTGGAGTTGAGAATATTTTAGGATATTTTAGTCTATCCTACTGCCTCAGTTCTGTGCTCTGCACACACACTGTACGTGCAAAAGTTATTCCTTCTGTGTATTTTTATCCCCTTTAGGATGATTTTATATTGGCAGAGCAGCATAAAGGGGCCATACTGTTGCTAAGAGTTGGATCCATTTATCTGAAGGAAGAATTAATACTGTGAACTACTGAACCAGCTAGAGAACAGCGGTCCATCGCAGATATATCTGCATTTCAAACACATGATGTAATAATGCCTTTTATACTCTGAGGTCCTTGGGAATTCCTATGGATTAAGACTATATGTGTATAGTTGTTTTGGATAGGATAATATTCATGGTATAAAAGTTGTGTTTTATTGACAGCCACAAGATATATGTAAATGGTAATTAAATAGTAGCCTCCTGCAAATAATTGCTGAACTGTTAAATTAAAAATATATGGTATTACGAGATCCAATACTATAAGTCATTCAAGTCTACGAAATGGAAGCTGGCACCCTGCTTTCCTTCCTCTTAATACTTTGGAAGATTTTAATTTTATATTTCAAAGCACATTACACAAAGGCATCTGATTAATTAATGCTAGTGCCAAAACGAGATGTTTCGCTATCAGGTATTGTTTTTCAGTCATTTCCATTCTCAATGAATAGGGAATACAGGGAGTACAATAGATGATAAATATGGTAAGTATATAATTTTCAATGAGAGTCTCCTATATTTAATCAATGTTTTGTGGGGTGTATATGCCATGCCTACAAATTATAATCATTAGGGTTCTTCAAACAGTAGCCCTACTGCTCTGAGTACATGGAGAGAACCCTTGCACACAATTTCATATAGGTCACAAGAATCTGATACAGAATATGCTAATGTCTGCTTACTGCTGGGTATATAGGACTAACATTCTCTTTGAATAGAGGGGAGATATTTTATCCCAGATCCTAGTTAATGTGGATCTTTAACTGGTTGACTAAGTGCGTGTTAGTATGAATGTCCTTGCCAGCTCTATTTATGGGCATGTCTGACCTAGCATAAGAGGGCGAGTTTTCCTTAGGGTTTGTCGGGAATGTTCTCTGGGGTCTGAGTGGGCCTCAGATTACCATTCAGTGGTTATGGCACATGAAGAAAAGTGAGTTTTTATGTTGTCCAACCAAATTCACCATGTTGGTTATTAGGGACTGTGGGATTTTAACTAAATAGTCACATTTGTGGTTCCTTCCAAAGAGAAGCAAACAGTGGCTGCTGTGCTTTGTATATTGGCTTGTGAATCTGACCACTTTATTTGCTCTCAAAACATATTTTTCAGCTGTCGAAAGTGATTTTCCATCTCTTGACAGCACCTTCCACTGTGCAATCTCTCCTAGGTGCTTTATATAGTACAAACCAGAATAATCTGAATCACCAAAATGTGTGTCAATAATACTGTTTCTGGGTGCAATGTTAATGTAAAACCAGGGATAATTGCTTTTATTTTTTCCTAGTGGATATGGTCACTCTGCTCTATGTATAGATAAAAATATGAAATAGCAAGAACCCTAGTTGCTGGTAAATAATGTATCTGTGACTCTTGAGTCTTGGAACAATCCAGTACTTCCCCTTTCAGCTCGAAAAAAACAATGGAATTAGGCTGTGTTCAGAGTATGTTTAAAATGTTTTTTATTTCTAAAGGCCTTTGCCACAACATGTGTTTTTTATTTAAGATTTTATGGAGATTTTTTTACAGCTATAATCAAATAGCTTTCATCGGCAATAACAGAATAAACAATGATACCACTTTATCAAAGACTTTTTTAGTAAAGCACAGCAGGTATCTAAATAAATAATTTCTTCCAGTGTTTTAAGATAATTTCTTCTGGATAAGAGAGTCTTTTCTTGCCATCTTTGTTATCCTTTGGAGGGAAGACAGACAAAGAGCTCTAAGAATCAAAGTCTAATTTTATTAATTTTTTTTTTCGAGCATACCCCATTCTCGCAATCTTTACGTTCCTTGGAGACTTCAGATTCCAACAGCTTGACTGCAGTGATGATTTTTAACTTAACACTTTCCAACTATTTTCCAAGACAGGTGCTTTTGCAACCCTTGTGCCACATGCCTTCGGGCAGAACAGGGGCACATTCAGTTTCTGAAGCCTGTTACTGAATACTTAAGAAACACTGGGCCAAACCTCTACCAGAAAAATGGGGAAATAAGTTGTATTGGCAGTCAATAAATCCAGATAGAATTTATGGGGTGATGGGGTGGAGAAACACAATAAAATGGTGACTTGGAAAAATAATGAATCACTGGTGGGTATCTAGGCAATAGCCTTGATTACAATAACCATCTCATGGCTATTAGCCACCTCCTGCTCTTCCCCCCAGCTCTGCTATACTTGCAGTCTAAGTTCAGACTCAGAGTCTAAACTGCAGTCCAGGTCATTTCTCATTACAAATGCGTGTGTATGTCATGTGTCATACTATGCATTGGAAGAATTAAATGTCTGTTGTCAAGAGGGAGGGCCTATATGGATTTGTTTTCCCAATGACATGTAATCAGGCCTCTGCTTATCCTCACCACTGACACTGCTTCTTGAGTAATCTTCACTTAATCTTCACTCCCATTCTCAGCAGCACCCTGCTGAAATTGTCACTTGGGCTTTATTGACCACTTCACAGTTGCTCCTGCAGTTTTTCTGCTTGTTATTGAGGAATCACTGATGATCAAATGTCTGTCTCAACCCTTGCTGCTAAGGACGTGCCTTGATGGGCTTTCTTTCCTTCTTTGTTATGTCTGTTGGCATTCTATTACGCTCTTTTAGGCTGCAGCATAGGATTTTTGGTATCTGTGTCTCTAGATGTACTGGACATAATTCTTTTCAGGTGTGAAAATAACCAAAGTGTTTTATAACCAAAATGTCATTAAAAATTATAAAGAAATATGGCTAATCCAGGCAGCTCCCAAAGAGATGCTAGTGGACTAAGACTGCCTGGTTCTATCACACTCCTCTCTGATGAATACTGATAAAGGGCAGACTTGACCTATTTTGTCATTTCCATGCTCACCAGTGTCTCAGACCCTTTCCTTGATAATTTCAGGATGTTCCAAACCACTCTTTTGTGTAGTTCAGGGTCAGATTTCCACGAGTCCTCTACTCTTAAGGCTTCAGGGCACAAGAATCACCTTTCCATGGTTTTGTCTCATATTTTTCTTTATGGCTGCATTGAAGGTGCCAGACTATGCAGGTATTTCTTATTCAGTGACACTGTACATTCTGTTTAATGCCTTTATCTGTGATCTGGATAAAGGGATCGAGTGCACCCTTAGTCAGTTTGATATGACAGAAGTTGGATGGGAGTGGTGATCTGCCTGAGGGCAGGAAGGCTCTGCACAGAGACCTGGAGAGGCTCACTACTTACTTAAATTTTTTCGACAAAGACTGTCAGGTGTCTGGCATCTTAAATATCTTAAAAATTTTAAAATCACAGATGTATGGTCTTTGACTTAATAAATAAACAAATAACTTATTAAAAATCATAAAAACTAGGTTTGATGGTGCAGCCCTTATAATTCTCCACTGGTGTTAATAATCCTAGCTTCATTACATTATCTTCTTAATCATCTAAAGTTGGGTTTTCCAAACTGAGCTTCCTTGTTTTGTAGATATGCTTTTGTTCTGCCACTTAGTAGATGAATTCTGCTGACTTGAGTTGTAAGTAACAAAACTAGTGAGCAATTCAGGTTATCTAGTTACTGAACCAGCAGCCTTTGTGCTTTGGCTGTTGGTGCAAAACTATAGCATAATCAGGTGTAGGCCCTTTATCATGCAGAACAGGCACTTTATCACACAGAAAACTCCTTTATCAGTTGCTTCTTCATTCCATATCACAGGTTTGGGCACTATTGTGAATAGGAGCTTTTGGTTCTTATTTAGTAGCTCCTGCTGAAGTCAGGGAGGGGTTTTTTTGACAGCTTTAATAGCAAATAGAGCCCAAGTATACTTAATCAAAACCAATGAAATACTTTTTATGCAAAGAAATGATTCAGGACTTGATACAAGGCAAGTTTGAAGCATATTTTTTAGCATTAGGTTTTACCTTAAAAATGGATGCAAATAATAAGCTTTCTGGGAGTTACTTTGAAGAGAGAGGTGTATGTACACATTTTGGCACTGAAAGGTATCTCCTGGTGGCCTCTGCTAACAGCCTGAACTAGAGTTCAAGTTTCATTCTGAGGGAGTTGGAAAATGATACATTAGAAAACATCCTATTGGTGCTGTTCTTCACTCTGCATAAGGAAATAACATAGGAAACCCTTTTCCCACTTGGTTTCCTGTCATTTTTTAAAACTTGTTAGTGCAATTCCACTTCCTCCTTCCAAACTGATTTATGTAATCAGTACTTGATAAAACTGTACTCTTGAAAAAGGTACTCCAGTTTGAATTTCAGTCTGAGAGCAAGAGATTTTACTCTTCCTGTTATTTTTTAATTTAAACTTGAAAAGGAAAACTGGGAGTCCAACAAAAGTGCATGGTTATTATATGGGGCTAGGACCAAGGCACGAACTTCAGAAATCAAAAATTGGTAGACAGAGACTTTTTGGCTTATTCTGGTCTGGAATTCCTTTTCATCTTCCGATGGTGCAGACTCTCTTCACACAGTTTTTCTAAAGTAAATCCTGTCAGACGATGATACAGTGCTTCACTTTTGAATCTATTGGTTTAAAATGGAGCCATCAAAATAGGAAATTCTCGCAAAAAGCTCATAGTGTTAGTGCGTTTTTTTTTCAGTATTAACAACTTCTAGAAGTTACCGAAACAACCCTTTTGCTTTCCTTTGTTTTCAACACAAACCTTCTCCCAGTAATTCAGATGACATGATTTAAGCTGACATTAGTCACTTGGTATGGCTTACAGAGAATTTATCCATGAAAAAAAAGCACCATAAATGGGGTTAGGAGTGCCATTTTATTACATGCGTACACTCACTTTTTTCTTGCCAGGCACAGGCGAAACACAAAGGAACACTTCAGAGGCCCTGGTCCCTTTTTTCTTTCTTTGCAAATAGGCATATTTCTAAAATCCAGACTTGAAATTTGGCATGGCCACAGCTCTGGGCAAAAAACATCCTTTCTGTTGCCCTTTAAACAAATAACTAATGTTCTCGCTTATTCCTTTCTTCTTCTTCTTTTTTTTTTTTTCCTTCTCAAAAACAAATCTGGACAGAAAAGTCACGACCACTAAATACTGTTTGCTCTCTCTCTTCCAGTCCTTAGTGCTACTGTTATGACCGTAACAATCATGATGCTGCCACGGTGCTGAGGTTTCTGAAATGCAGGAGGTGGCACCATCCAGCTTGACAGAAGCACAGAGCAAAACAAAATCATGTTATCCTCTCCCTTCAGATTTTCAGCCTGAGTTTGAGACAAGTGATAGAAGATGAATTTTGATGGGCAACACCGTGTGGAAATAATGAATAAAATGGTAACCACATTCACCAGTGCACATAGTGTCTGAGCAGCTTGACTTTTGCCAGGACTTTTGCGAGAGTTTTAAGGAAGGATTTGAAGAGGAAAAACAAGTACTCCTGCAGAGGCTTGCCTGAAGCCTTTTAGCAAAAGGGAAAATGCAATTGAGTGCTTGTTTGCAAATCTTGTATACAGGTGACATGTTGGGCTGATGAGAGTTAGTACTGAGCTTCGCCAGTATGCAATGACAGATTATAATTGAGAGGGGAGCAAGCTGGGAGTGGATTAGAAGATCATAACAAGCAGCCTATGTTTATTGTGATAGAGCAGGGGGAGTGGGCAGCCAGCACAGGTGTGTGGCGAGGAGAGACAGCATCCTCTGATTTGCGCTGGCATCAGGAAAGGTGTCTTCCAGTTGTCAGGACAGAGGAAAACCTGCTGTCATGTGAGGAGGGCCAGCTGAGAAATTTTAGTTCTACCAGTGAACAGAGCAGCTGTCAATCCACAGCATTAAGGTAAGGAATCAATAAGCTTTGGGCACAGACCAGACAGATGTGGATCTGAATTCCAGGCCACGGTTGCTGCCCTCCAGACTGCTCATCACAGCCAACTCCACCCGAGCTCACTTTTCACAGCCACTTCCTCTGTTTCTGCTCAGGCTATTTTGGTGCCTCTTGGAGACAGTCCAGTGGCCACATAACTTCCTCCTCAACAAAACATATTCTCCCGTTTCAGCTCTGTTAGGTTTTTTTCTCTCACTGACTTCAGAGCTAATCCTTCTCAACTGTTCTCACCAGTCAATAGATTTGATATCTGTATGTAAGCACTGCATCATACAGATGCACCAGGACTTAGCCTGCTACTAGAACTGACTTCTTGCATTAAAGTAACAAAGGCAATCATAGCACACTGTTCATGTCAAAAAAAATTTCTGCACGAACATTTGTTTTTGAGGAAGTGTTTTTGAAGATGGCAATGTCAGGTATTGCAAAAAAAACCCTCAAACATAAAAGAAATAGAAATAGACTTTACATAATTGCAATCTTAAATTGTTTAACTTGTTTTCAGCTGGTCGAAATGAAATTATAAGTGAACAGCTTAAATTGTATTTACAGATGATACTTACTTCCAGTATTCTTCACTGAGAAAATCTGATGAGCTGCAGCCTTGCTATCTTCTCAGTAAGGTGGAGTGATGAGCAAGAGAGCAGGTCCAGTCTAGACTGTGTGCAGTGCTGAGAAATTTTGCAAATTCACAGTGATTTTGTTTTGTGGGTATGGAGGTTTTGAAAGAAAAACTTAAATATTTTACTAGAACGTTTAGTACATTTCAATTTTATTTTGTCTACCTTAGTTAATAAAACTTAAATAAATTTTTGATGGGTTTGAACTAAAAAAACCCCTTGCTATTAAAAGCATGATGCTGACCATGAAGTGTACTCGTTCCTGTAAGTAGCAAGGATACAGTACTGATTTGGGTACAGGAGAACAGATAAGCACCCTTCAAATAGTTCTGTTCTCATTCCAGGAACTTCAAGAGAAATTACCATCATTCTGATTTTTAACTGTTCCTGACATTTTATGAGTAGAAAAAAAAAGATAAATTAGATAGTTTCTGTATCCTGTTGTAATTGCAGTTCTTCCAGGAATTCCCAGCTGCAAAAACTGATGTTGACCAACAAGCAGGCATTTTCACCAACCTGTTCTGCATCTTACCCACTCCTCCCAGTATTGCAGTGCCCCAGAAATTCTCCAGTAACTGAGACTGGGCTTTTCTTAGCAATAAGAAAAGAAATGTATGCTCAAGCTAAAGCAGGGGCTTGAGGAAGAGACCTGGGGAAGAGTTCGTTTAGTCTATAAATGCAGCTTAAGATTTGCAGTCATTGCTGCTGGTTAGGAGAGTTGTCCCTAAGTGTCTATACTTATCCTCCTCCAGTTGACCCACTGTCATCTACTTGATATCTAGATTAAAATAAGTATTGCCTGCCTCTCTGGATCAGAGTAATGCCTTAATAGCAGAATTCACCCCTGCTGTCAGTATGGGACAGGGTGTGTTTGATACAGGATACTCAGAGGATACAAAACAGCATAGGAGGATAACTCACTCAGTAAAACAGTTCTCAGAGTCAAATTCAGGGAGACCACACTCCCTAAAAATTCTACTGACCTGAAATGGTGTTTATAAAGCTGGTTTAGCATATATTATCGAACAGAATGTGAAATACAGATTGTTTTGTTCTTCTCCCCACCCCCTGAAAGTTTTGTGTTAGGAAATATGATACATCGTGCTAAATACGCAGAAAAATATTGCTCTGAAATTAGGACGTCACATTCTGTTTACAGTATATAGGCTGCAACAGCGTCTCTTTTAAGTTTTGATTCCTTTCAGAAAGAGATGTCTGCCATTCATGCTCATTAAGAGTTTGCAAGTCCAAATAAAAGTCAGCTGTGGATGGAATACTTTGACGGCTTCTTCTCTTCAGGACTCGCTCCACTTACAAGTAAATAATACTGAAAAAATAATCCAGACATTTGGTACTTACATATGTCTAATTGTCCAACATGTTGGATAAATATTACTTGAGACTCTTCTCAGTAAGTTTTTTCTGTGAAAGATAATGGTTAATCTTACTACATTTGTTATTGCAAAGTCTACCTAACTAAATTTGTTATTACAAGTGCAGAGTAGAGAGCAATTAGTGCTTCATTTTGAGACTTCTCCAATGGACTTAATCAGGCTTGCATTTTCTATATTGAAATTGTTAAAGAGAAGATTGAAAAGCTCAGAGCAGCTGCAGAACTGAGAAAGAATGAAGAGCTGAACTTGCACTGAAGATACGATACTGCCCCAGCTTTGCTTTCATCTGTGAATACAACATCTGCTTTTTAGGAAGTGAAATGAGAAACTGCATAAATCAATATAAAGATTGTTTCTATTTTCAAGTGTAGTCCAGGGCAGAGTATGTGTGAAAGAGCATTGAAAGGAGGGTTCCATTACTAGTGGAGCACAGTTTTAAATTTGACATTGTGATTAATGAGGAGGCTTATGGAAAAGATATAAAAGATTATGTCATAATTTAGTATTCTTTCATGATAATTGCTAAGGTAAATAGTATGTTATTCATCCAAGTACTCACTAACATATCTAGTAATCATCATACATATATCTGTGGATTAATAAATAAATATGTTTTCCCCCAACAATTTTAAAATTAATAATTTGAATATTATTCTTCTTTAGATTATTAAAAATAGTATCCAGTACTTGTATATTATCTATTAACTTCATGTAGTATTCATATTCTTGCTTCAGATATGAAATACTAAATAGTAATGCAAAGGAAGCAATCATGAAATCTTTACAATTAAATGTGACATAATCCACCAAACCTTGTCATCAATAGAAGGCATTTTTTGTGATAATATTTTATTCTAAACAAACATGCCCTATAACATTAGTGCTGAGGTGTTTGGTGTCACCCACGAATTCACTTTTGCAGCAGCAAAACCTGTGAGCTAATTAGTCATTGATGCTGCTCCACTCTGGAAGCATGGTCTGTATTCTCATTTCCAGTGTTTGGTGCTTGTGAAAAAAGCGGGATTTAATTGGAATGAATTTCTTTCTAGTATACACCACGTCAACTATCTGCACATACAACTTCAACTGATGCTTCAGCTCTTGTTTCTCAGTCCCACCTTGGGCAGAGTAGTTGGTTTTGAAGAACCAGGCGCATCGGGGGCCAGCAGTTCATCCATATAGTAACAAGGAAAGGCCCTGTCCCAAGGACCTGACACAGACTAAGAAAGCTTTGTTACAAAAGCTTAGCTTGGAAGGGAAGTATAATGGAAGAAAAACTTCATTTACAATTTTGCGTCATGCATTCAAAACAACTTCAAAGGCAAAGTTGTTCTTGATTGTGTCCAATACTTATTACATATCTAGCATATAAAAAACATCACCATGGTTTAAAATGTGTTTACGTGTGTGCACACATTGCAGTCTCACCCTCCAGGGAACTACTATGTTTTCTTGAAAGTTTATAGCTCACAATTACCGGAGTCCAATGACTTACATTTTCCTAGCTGATTTCCAGGAGGCCAGTTTTGTTTGCTGCCTCTTACGAGCCACAGCGTTCCAGCTCCCTTGTTAGACCGAAGGCATATATAAACAAGTATCTCCAAGGTTTCTGTAATTCCTTGGTGGAAGCGATGGGATACTGAGAAATGGAGTAATGAGAAATTTCACCAGCTGAATGATTCACAATCATTTGTGCCTTTCAGATGGCACAGCTGTTCCCCTGACAGTAAATGGGAGGGCCAGGGCTCAAATCTATCTGGCATTGTGAATGATCTTGTTGCTCTTGGTAATGCAGCACTAGATGATGCATTTCCATATCGAAAGAAGCTTCAGGTGATATCCAGGGCCAAGAAGACAGGCAGGAACATGAACTTTGTTTTATCTGGGCTGTCAGGAGGAGTGAAAGGGGCATAATGATCACATGTATGTTTTTCTTTGTATTTGAAAACAAACATTTCTTCTGTCTATGAAAACCAGTTTATCAGATTGAGCATTTTCTCTACAAAAGGCTTCCCATACAAACCCACGTCTGTAGACTTCAGCCCTTACTTTCTTTCCTGGCTCAAATGATGGAAATTTGTCTTCTGTTTTGTTTCTTTTGCCTGAAAACTAAGCAGTACACGCAAGCTCTTGATCAAAACTGAATGCTAAAACAATTCTACCACTCCCTTTTGCAAGAAATGGTCCTTACTCGTAGAACTATTCCTTTTGAAGTTGCTTTGTAGATACCAGAGAAATACATAAAAGTCCATAGGGCTAAGGGATACTGTGCTTGTTGAGCAAAGGTCATATTCTGAGTCACCAGATACACCATTTCTGAATATTCTTTTATGGGGGGTTTTATTTCAGGGTTAAGTAAGAGTTAATTTTTTTAATATTTTTTTTTTGTTTATAAAGAGAACCTCAGAGATTCTAGAGGGATTTTTGAGAAGGGCAGTTATGAGTCCTAAAAACACCAGTGGAAAGAAATACCGAATCACTGAACAATACACATGAAGACAGAAGACACATTAACTGTCTGCGCTTCCCTCTTAATATTCATAAGACAAGAACGAGTATATAATTTCCAGAGTTTTTAAATAGTGACTTATTTAGATCACCAGAAAATTGCCCCATCCCACATAGGATGCAAAAACCCAGTGATCCACTGTTAAATGAAGCTGTTCCAGATAAACTGCGAGCCAACTGACCCTGGAAATTTAGTACCCAAGTTGCGTGACTTGAAAATCTGTTCAAAGCAAGGCATGGCTGCAGGCCTTGACTGTTGTACTTTAGTAGCCATAGTAACACAGTCTCTGGAGACCTAATGCTAGTGAATTTTCCTTTATTTCAAGGAAGAGTAATAAGAGAAATGTGGATTGGAACTTGTTCTCTCTCTCTTTTTTTTTTTTCTTCCTCCTTATTTTTACTATGCCATGACCTTGACCAAAATATCTTTGAAGTATTTTCTGGCTGATTTTCTGCTATGAGACCAGGAAAAAAAAAATCAGGATATATAAAGGATCTTGCCAAAGGAAGTCCTATCTTCCTCAAAATATTTGCTTTCATTCCCAAAGAGAACCTCTTGACTAATAATGTTTCAAAAACTTCTTAATGGAAGGAACTGATAACTTTAATCTCACAGCTACTGTGGGCACCAGAATAATATCATACTTTCTTTGAACTGACAGATTAATTGTTTTTTTGTTTCAGTAGCAGGTGCAGCTTTTCGTGAGTGCATAATTGGATGTACATGTTTTTTCAAAGGAACACAGGCCTCTGTCTGGTGCCAAGTTTTGAGGGTTTTTTCTTTTTAATTTTTTTTTTATTTGGGGAAAAAACCCCACATGATTTCATTTTTTAAGTACAATGTAGAAAACTCTTGTAAGTGTTTTTAAAAAGCCAAATACAAACAAACAAATGTTCGCAATACATACTTAAGTCTGTCTCACATGTTTCAGCTATTATCCTGGATTACAAATTCCATCTGTCATTGAATCCATATGGTTTACCAAATGGCAGCTCAAAACCATGTATTTTTTGCAGATTCGAAGTGAGTTGTTTTTTGCTGTAAAAGTTTTAAGGTCCATATAAGTTTGTGTGTGTTTTTTTCCATTTGCGCATGTGTAAAGATATGCGATACTGCTAAAAATTTTAGCATGCAAGTGGACTTTACTGATTGAAAGACACTAATTTTTCACAAAGCCGATAGCACTGAGTAGTGAAGTTTGATTGTTTCATCCTCTAAATACAAGAGCCCTATTTAGGCTTTCCATTCTTTCTGCTGGAAGGATTGAAGTGAAATGAGAAGAGCTGCCTTTACTTCTCTTTGCTGTCCCCTCAGTGTTTTGAACAAACACATGCTTACATCAGTGAGCAGGAATTGCACAGGTATGAGGTGTGAGGCTGGTCTGCATCCTCTTTCTCTTTTCCCCTCCCCATGTTATTGATTACCCAGGCAGATGGCTGCTGTGGTTCTGGCACAGCACACCAGAGCAGCCTCCCATTCACTGGGAAGCAGAGAAAGCTATTGCTGAGAATTATATATCAATAGCCAAGAATGTTTAAAAATTGTAAGTGGGGTCTTATACTTTGTTGTCCTGTTTAATGTGAGACCCGGTAACTTAGAACAAAAGAACTGGGAATAGGTTTTGCTTATTCTCATGGATTGTAGTTGTCTTTCTCTTCCACTTAGTCTAAGAAATCACTAGGCTTCTGGCCAGAAAAATGGAAAAATCTCTATGCTGTGTTACTGTAAAGGACTTCAGTATGGAGTTATATTTGGTACCTGAGAGATTTATCCAAGAAGTTGGAAGAGATATTTTCCTACTAATATGCAATCACCATTACCCACTCAGGGGTACCAGACCTGTGCTAGCAAACAGCCTCCTCCTTATCCCCACCTGTGGCAAGTAGATAAGAAAAGTATAAATCCCAGCCCAACTCTGACTCTATTCAGAGTCCTCTGTGCTACAGATGTCTGTTTTCACACTGAACTACAGTTTAGGGTAATACTGAGGAAAGTGAAGATTTTGCAAGCATGGGTGAAACTCACTGGTTATGAAGTTTTACTTTATGTCCAGTTTGTCTCTTTTTAATGTGACCTAAGTGGCAGATTTTCCTGCTAAAATGAGGTTTAGACACATGAAATTTGTGTTAATCCTCAATAGACTCATGTGGCTCCATAAAAGTTGGTTTTGTACCCCAGTGCACCCCAGTGGGTATTGCTTTTCCTGTTTGCGAGGCAGAGCATCACATGGCTGCATTTGGTGTCGTGAAAACCAGGCGATGCTCAGTTAAGGGATACAAACTCAGGAGAGGACACCAGCATTGTGCGAACAAACCAAAAACAAAGCAGGGGAAGTTTGTAACTCTCCTCATTTACATACATCCCTCAAATTCATACTTATTTCTGGCTTAACCTGAACTCATGGTTCCTTGAACTTTTCCTCCACTTCATCTTCCCTCTTGCTCTCTCCCACTCCTTCCTTAATACCTTCTTCAAGCTCACATATGTAATTGCCAGTGCACTGATCTGAACCCTTCGAAATACACATGGCTCCATTTTCCCTTTCCAGTTTTTACAAACTGCTGCACCTAACCCAGCTCCTGAAAGAAAAACTTGTGTAAAGAAAAGCCTTCCTGCCTTCCGTAGTGGGGGAGCAAGTCTTATGTTTTAAAGGCAGAGGCTGATCTCTTAGGGAATGTGTCTAGGCCTAAAGAGCATGTACTGAAGAGTATGTATTTGAAGATTGATTTTTGAACAGCAGAATTTATTTCTTGATTCATCCAAGCAATTCTTGGCAAAGGCGGATGTTCCAGGGCTATTTCCTACAGTGCCTGAAAAACTCCACCTTGCCTGCAGGACAATGAAAGGTGTCTTTTAAGGATGTTCAGCATGATAATGTGAGATTCTTTGATCATATTCAGATTTGTGGCCATTATTTAACCCTTTCCAGATAGGGCTTGGTGCACTAGTTTGCATAGGTTAAAAACTTTTTTTTAAGTAAGAACATTTCTTTTATTTCTTTTATGTTCTTAATTTCTACCTGCTCCTGCTTCATGGGTACAACTGGAGGTCTTTTGGAATATGCATAGTAACAGCCACAGACACAAAGGAG
Source organism: Xenops minutus (assembly GCA_035221455.1). Classification (NCBI taxonomy): domain Eukaryota; kingdom Metazoa; phylum Chordata; class Aves; order Passeriformes; family Furnariidae; genus Xenops; species Xenops minutus. Next base: position 89,534,598 of record JAWWEE010000074.1, on the reverse strand, counting down.
CTCCCTTAAATGTTCTATGGTTATGTGTGTGGAAATTTTTAGTCTGTCCAAATTAAAAGGCGTGCCAGATGTTAAAAATGTAATAAAACTCCTAGTATCGCATCACTGATGGTTTCATTGCTGTGAAGATGAGTCCCATGAGACAAGATGTCAAAACTGGTTTCTTGTCTCCATTTGATTTTGGAAATATGTATGACAGATACCATCTATAGAGGTTCCTCTCAGTGCAGTGAAAGGGACAGATGTGAAGATGTAGAAATCTTGACACATTGTCTTCTGGTTGGTGAGGTGGTGGGACAAATTTGAGCCTTATTTAGAGCAGAAAATAGCCCCAGTTGAGGAACTGCTTGTGCTTGGAGAGTTGGCAAAGATACCTAGTATTCAACACAAGCCCAGCTAGCCAGAGATAAAGCTTATTCTGGAAAGGATCTGTATCTATGGAGCTGACCTGGAGCAAAACAAGGTTTGCCCTTGACTATTCTTAGCGTTGACTTATTGTTAGCATTGACTTGATTGAATCAGTTGCTGCTACAGTTCTTTCCAAATGTGAGTGAGCCATTGCAGGCCCTCCACTACAATTCTCCAGTCATCACTTCACAGGTTGTTCAAGGCACAGGGCCTCTGGCCAAGGGTGGTCCCATAGGACCACTTTTCCAAAGGTGCTCCACATTTATGACTGGGGCCAAACCTTCTGAGGAGGTCAGTCTATTGTGCACTGAACTCTTGAAATTGTGCCCACCATTGTCACAGAGGGAACAGCCTTCAAGCAGTCTTGGAAATCTGGTTCTTATTTAGGAACCAAAAAGAGAACCAAACTCACAAAAATATGTCAGTGTATCTGGTTACTGAGCAATTGAAAATCTGTCCTCTGTGCTTCAGGATTAAGCCAGTATTAATAGGCACATCAGTAAATTGAGAGTAAGGTGAAGCAAGGATAATAATAATATAGCAGTATTTCAGCACCAGCTATTTGAACTGTAATCTCAAAAAGCCTCAAAACCATCACATGAGAGGATCTAAACTACCTTGGAATGGAACCTGCTGGAGTGAAGATATGTTACTGAACCTTTATGAAGGGAAGAGAGGCAAAATAATCAGTCTTCAGGCATCATGATCTTGATATTCACATCATGTATTTAATTTAATCCTTCCTTTTATTTTTGGATTTCTCTTGTTGCTTTCCTTGCCTCACCAAGTCTATATGAATTAATTTAGCTCTTTTCTAGATTAAATATTGTCCTATACCAATGAAGTATTTATCACATACTTTTTATATTCATTGTCTTTATGCAATTACGTTACATGTGTATTTTTATAGAAGCTTAAGAAAATGGCCACACTTTAAAATACAGATCCAGTTTTAAAGTCATGTATTTAATTTTCCTGTTGGAAACTTATTACCTATATGTATCAATGCATATATACTCAAAGCAATTACTATGAATATGAAGGTTTAAATTCAAAGGAAAAACAAAGTAGTTGGCTTGCTATTAAACTTTTAATTCTGTGAAATAATGTCAAAATACAATTATGCAGATAATTAAGAAGACAATAAACTAGTAATGTGATATGGTAATTACACTGTAACTAACTATCTTAACCTTTTTAACAAAGGAAAAACATAATGTTTAAGGTTGTTAGTCATTTTTCATGCCAGGAAAAAAAGTGTTTTTTCCACAAAATTTTGGTGTCCATCTTTCTGCAGAGTGATTTTTTTTCATATCTAGAATATTCTTAAAATTATTACATTTATACCAATTTTATTCTTCATTTTCTGATTACCTTTTTAGTTAATTTATTTTCCTTTTTCAGTCACTGAATGGTTTTGCGTTGGTGGTGAGTGCAGATGGAATGATATTTTATGCGTCATCAACCATTGTGGACTATCTAGGGTTTCATCAGGTAAATATATTTACAAATATTTAGAATACTTAGTCTCTTGTATTGACTTTCTTGGTGTCACTTCTGCTAACTGGCTTTCTAAAACGTAGCACTGTATGTCGGTACCTTATCTACCTTACCTTTCCACTGCTGATTAGACACACATTATTACTGAAATTAAGTTATTTTACTGTGACATTTCAGACTAATTTTTTTTGTTGTTGTTGTGATCTGACAGGTGAAGGTTTATTTCTTGTAGTTCCTTTTGTAAAGCTTTTGTTAACAGAAATGTGTGATCCATTATAGAAGTAAGATTTAGCTAAAAGTTTCCTTTCAATTTCAGTACAAGATGCTGTTTTCTAGGCTGGTGTGTAATAAATATATTGTAAAGTCACAGAATTACAGAACCATGTGGTTGGATAGGACCTCTGGAAGTCGTCCAGTCTAATCTTCTGCTCAAAGCACATCCAGCTAGAGCAGCAGCACCTCGTCAAGCTTTGAGTTTCTATGACCCTTCTGGAAGATGCGTTCCAGTGTTTAGCGATGCCAACCGTAGTTTTTTCCTTGCTTATTATTAAGTCTCAGTTTCCCATGTTGCAATGTGTGTCTGTTGCTTCTTGTTCTCCCACTTTGTTCTTCTGAGGAGAGTCGGGCTTGGTCTTTTCTTCATTCACTCATTCGGTTGATGTAGACAGCAGTAAGTTCTTCCTGAGGTTTTCCTTTCCAACAGCTAAACAAACCCTGTTCTTGTCTCCTCATACATCATGTGCTCCAGCCCTCTTAAGTGTCTTGGTACCACTCTTCTGCGCTCATTTCAATATGCTAATATCGTTCTTTTCCTGGGGTACCCAAATTTAAGAGAGAACTTTGCCTTTCTTGAACTTCCTGAGGTTCCTGTCAGCCCATTTTTACAGTCCACCAGGGAGCTGTTGTGCTCTCCCCAGCTGGTACTCTCTGCAAACGTGCTGAGAGTGCATTCTATCCCATGATTCCCTAATCAAGAAATTAAACAGAGCTTGTTCCAGCATTAATCCCTGAGGGATGCCAGTTGTCAGTTGGATGTTTTTATGACTCACATTTGCATATGTACAAAAGAGTTAAGAATAGAAAAAATCATCTTAGGATGTGAAGGAAAAAAGCAGATGTTGAAAAATAGGGGCATTTAAAATGACTCTCCTCAGTCAGTCAGCTCTGAAGGTATCCTACACAGCCATTATTTTAATGAAATTATCAACCTAAAGATAAGCGTCTGCCCCCCTACACTTACTAACTAAACATTCCTTGTTGCAATTATTTCAGACTGATGTAATGCACCAAAACATATATGATTACATTCACGTGGATGATCGCCAAGATTTCTGCAGACAACTGCACTGGGCCATGAATCCCCCCCAGATGCTGTCTGGACAGCAACTACAGACAGAAACAGGTGGGATTATATATGTTGGTTGGAAACATAGGCACCACTGTACAGAGATATAGTTGCACTTTACCTGTGCCCATGTCTGTACCACGTCAAGTCTTCACTGGCAAGGTACATAGTGGACTTTTATTTATATCATTGTCTCACAGATGACATTTCTTCCTGATCCTCAGCATTCATAAAGTAGTGTGTGCCATAGAGGCCACAAAGTTGTGTTCTTTATTTTTCTCTGACTAATGTATCTACAGATACTCTTACACATGCAGAATTAACAGCATCAGTCTTTATCCTAGCAACCTGTTGTTGACACTGATCAGGACATGAGTGTTCCTCTCATTAATGCAGAAAAATCCCACGCAAAATGTCTGTGTACACTGTGTACAGTGGCAGCATCATCACTGTCTGCCCATTTGTTTTCCCATGCAAAATTACGTAGGCAGGAGTCTTCTGAAGAGCAAGTAGGTTTAGCAATGCACTTTTTCATCTGAGGCTGTATTTTCCCAGGATGGCAGTGGGATGCCTGTGCTCAAGGTTTGTTCTACATGAGGCATTAAGCTGAAATCACAATACAGAACATGTAATCAGATTGAAATTGTTAACTTCATGAAAAATTACTGATCCCAGCAAAATGTATGCGTTTCACCAGAATGTGAGGAAGTAATTAAGGAAATAAATTGGGAAGCATAGTGACCACATGGGTGAGGAGAATCTTGAAAGAAATCCTTCAGCAACCTTTATGGAGTCCTCAGGAACATGGTCATGAAAGTTGCATTTCTTTAAAACAGTTTCTGTGTTTTACAAGATACCTGAGGAGCCAGGCCAGAATTTGTAGGAAGTACCCAGAAAACAAACTGAACAATATGCACTAATATTTTAAACTATAAAATTTACAAATATTTGGAATTTTTTTTCTAATGTATATTGTGGAGAATTTAAGTTCTTGAGTTCACATTTTTATATAAATACTTCTGTCTTTTGGGAAATATTTCAAAAGCTGTGCACTTGTAGTCCAAAACTGTAAAATGCTTCTTTAAAAATCAAGCAGGCAAGAGCTGAACATTAGCTAATCAGCCAATATCCATTTTTTTGTTTTGTTTTTTCTTGCATTAGGATTTTTCCTTATTTTGTTCCTTTTTCTAGTGCATTTTCTGTGATCTCGGATCTCAAAACCAGCAACATCTGTTATCCTGTATTGCATCATTAAAAATTACAAAAACTCAGGAAATAAAGTTTCTGGAGAAACTCACGTGAATCCCATTGTAGAGCTTTTATTTTTCTTTTGGCAGGGCACGTGCAGATGTATCTATACATGATACAATTTCATATTCACCTGTCCATAAAGCGACTTTAATTTCCGTAGCAGGTTCTTCAATTGGCTACAGAACATTTTCATTATTTCTTAGTGTGATCTGATACATGTTGCCTTCACTGTTGTTCCTAGGAGAAGAATATATTCTCAGTAAATTGTTCAAAGCACAGGAGAGTGACAGCATGGCAACAGATTACTCTTCCTTCTTAACTCGCTGTTTCATCTGTCGAGTTCGCTGCTTGTTGGACAGTACTTCTGGATTCCTTGTAAGTACAATTTCACTTGGGTGACTGTAGTTATGACATACTAGATTTTAATGACTTCATATGAAAAATTCTTCAATATAAATATTAAACATAAATATTGTGGAGAGCCATGGACAGGATACACTTTTCTTTTGCTGGGCACTAACAAGAAATACATAAAGATAATTATTAATATGTGTAAAGAGTGATGGGAGAAGAGAAAGTTGCAATATTTGAAATTGAAAGAATCTAAAAAGTTTTATGTTTCAAGCTCTTTTGGGCAATATCTGTCCTCAGTTTGTACTGGTTGTAGCACAAGAGTGGCAAGCCTGAATTTCAACAATTAACATTTAAGCACGAACTATTTGCTTTAAGAAACAGGACTAATAACGATCCGTTTTCCCCTTTTGTAAAGAGTCCTTTAATAAGAAACCGCAGAATGAGAAAGTCTCTCACATGCTCCTTTTTAGAAGCAACTCATTTCTAGAAATCACTTCTCCATTTGCTTAGTAAAGACCAATGCTGTTTCTACTCATGGGAAACTATGGCACGTGCAAAGAAAATGAGAGGATCAGCATGAGATGGGGAAATACAACTTCTCTCTCAGATGCTCTTCAGTCTTAACAGCCATGCCAGTTAGTCATTTCTGCGTCCCTGTTTTAATTGTGTAGCTCTGGAAGATGCCTGAGTCAAATGGGCTGATTTTATTCTGGTCATTTTTGGTAGGTAATTTTTTCACTGAGGGGCAGCAGCTTAATCTCTGACTGTACAGACTTTTGAGGTAGGGATGGATGGTTCCTTCCAAGCTATGTACTTTGTATCCAGCTATCTTGGGCCTGTCTTCTCCCTTGGCATCTGTCTGCGCAGTCATTGGGTTGTGTCAGTCCATATACTTTGCAAAGAAAGTGAAGGTCAAGAGGAAAGAAACTAAGAAACCATTTCACTGGAGAGAACAGAGCATGGAAAAATAATGGTTCCAGCTTCAGTGAGGTACAGAGGAAATAACTGCATTATTACACACTGCCTGTCTCAGTGAGCAGAACGTAACACAGAACTTTGACTTTGAGTACACAGGAGAGAGAAAAAAACACAGCCATCTTCAAATGTCTCATTTTACTGTTGATAGAATCTCCACCCACTGTGCCTCTGAAGTGGCATGGTTCAAATTATATGAAGATAATGAAAATGCTGGTTTTTTCTCCCTGATTCAAAACTGGTTTTGGTGTGAAATAACATGGTCCATAGGTCCATTGTATTAGCATTTTAAATGTTTATACACTAAATACTTAACATAACTTTTTTGTTGTTGTTGGGTTTTTTGTTTGTTTGTTTTTGTATACCAGACAATGCAGTTCCAAGGCAAATTAAAGTTTCTCTTTGGACAAAGGAAGAAGTCCTCATCAGGAACAGTATTGCCACCTCAGCTGTCCTTATTCTGCATAGTGGTACCACTTCTGCTCCCTTCTGTGACAGAGATGAAGATGAAAAGCCTCCTTGTGAAAGCAAAACACAAAGCTGATGATGTAACAGCAGTGAACATAAAGTACTTACAAATTAATCTTTTGGCATTTATGGGATTCATGTTCATTAAGCATGTAAAAAGCACAAATTATGCTAAAGAACTCTCAAACTCTTTCTGACAAAAGTGAATAATTTATCTGGACCTAACTATTTAATACAAAATAAAGATAATACAATTACTATAATATAATACAATATAATGCAAGACAATACAATATATTGCACTTTATCATACATGTTAAGTATTATATTACTATATATAAAATTTTATATTAAAAACAGAACATTAGGATATCTGCCTAACCTTCATAAATTATCAACGTAGTAAAGTCATTCTACTAGCTGTAAAAATGGAAAAGAAAAAGTATTTTTACTGTGAGTGTTCAAATTTCAGTATCTTCTGGTAACACAATTATTTGGACTTGGGTATTTTTTTAAAAAACAAAGGAAAAGGCAAACTTCAGAAAATTGAATGCATGTCTGGGGGTGTTCACACAGAGGCTAATGACTTGTACTTGGGGTATGCTTTTATCTTTCAACAGAAGTTTTATGGACATGTAAGTTTAAAATTGTACTAAATGGCTTGGGGGTAATAATTTGGTAGCAGTCACAAAAGATCAAAACAGATTGCATTCAGACTAATTTCCTTCCTAACACCTAGTTTTGTTACTGTTCTATGATTGAATTTTAGTTGATGTTTGGGGCTAGGATTATGCTTTCCCTTATTTGGTTAAATATAATGTTACAGTGATGAGGTCAATTGCTGTGAAGCAAAATGTTCGTCAGTGTAACTGACAGTATCATAATTTGGCTTTTACTTACGTTATGTTTGTGTATGTGTGGATTCACTATCCAGATGTATAATGTGGTTCTAGAACATACATGCTTTTGACAAGAACTGAATTGCTGGAAGGCTGGTATAATTTAATATGCAGGCTTTTGGAGTAGAGTTGGAAAGTCATTTCTACTTGCTAGTTTTTTCAGAGGCCCAGGTGAAATTAACTGATGACCAGAATTCAGCTTCTAGAAGAGAGATGCTTTACTTAAGTTTACTATCTGACTGGACAGTGGCCAAGAATTTGACAAGAATGAAGCAGTCATTTAACAGCAGTGTTTCCTTTGGTTCAGGCCTGAAGCATAGGTAGCCAGGGATGTGGGCAGATCTATATCGTAATCTTTTTTCTGATGGTTTTAACAAAGGGAAACATTTGTAACGCAGTGTTACAGACATTGCGCCCTTTTCAAAACTTAATAAGCATCTTCAACTAAAGATCACAAGAAATTCATTCAAATCATATGGTGATTATTGGAAAGTGAAGTCATACAAACTCTTAAATGGTCACTGTGATGTATGTACCTCAAATGTACTTTGAAAGGCAGAGCAGAATATATACAGCATTTGTCTCAATTTAAGCTGAAATTTCTTGTTCCAGATATAGTAAGTCATGAGCAGAATATTCCTAAACATAGCTATTTCTCTTAATTGAATACAGAACTCCAGTGACACACTAGTTTGAGCAACCAAATGATGCAGGAAACAGACAATTATTAAGTGTTAGTTACTCCATACTTAAACCATAAGTCTTTGCTAATGGTCAACAGCTTGAAGATTGTATCTTTTAGAGTCTGTGATTCTACCAGGTTGCCATTCACTGACAAGGAATTTTCCACATTTTCTGTCCCCTGCAGCTCCACTTCGAAAGGCAGTTCAGGGCTGTGTGAAGCAACAGAATTGTATGGAAGAAACAGTCACCATGAAGGTGCTGCTTTCACTAATGCATTACAGATTGCTGAAAACCAAATCAAAGGTGTGTCCGCTAAGTACTTCTGGATTATATACAGTTTATGGAAAAAAAGGTTATATTTTATTTTCTTCTGCTAGGATTTACAGGTTTTGGTCTCAATGCTCTCTTTTTTCTTCTCTCTAACACCTCTTCTTTAAAAAAATAAAAAGGCAAAAAATATTTGTCCATCTCAAAAGATAATACTGCATTGGTCTGCAATTTCAGAGTGAGCAGAAAAGTTTGCAGAGAGATAAGCAACCAGTAAGTAAGAATACTCAACATATGCTTTCCTGAAAGTGGCAGCACTGCATTTAATAAGATTATGTGAAAACCATAATAATTAATACAGTATCTATCCCTCTTTGAGGAGAACTGGATGACATGTTACAAATGCTAGTTTTCCCCATAGATTAGAAAACAGAGGTAAATTAGAATGCATTGTCTTTAAAACTCATGAGTTGCTCGCAGCTTTGACTCATGCTTTTCCAGTGCCTGGCTGTGAAAAAATTATGGGTCTATGCTGTATTTCAGATTTTACAACGGATAAAATTTCAATGGTGAGTCTACCTCACTGGGTAGTGAGGTACTCACGTAACTTCTTCCTGAGCAGAGTTGTATTCATCCTTCCTTCATATCCGTTGGAAATCTTTAATGTCTTTAAAACCATTCGTCTCTAATAGCTCAGTTTTTCATGACTTTTCCTACTAGTATAGTGCTACTACTACTGAGAGGGAAAAATTATAAATAATAAGTAATACTGAAAAATCTTTCGTTACAGTTTAACTGCCTCATTAGGCTTTTCAAATTTTAGTTTTAAAATGTAATTTGCCTCATTTTGTGACTTTCCTATGCTGCTGATTCCAGGACAGCAAACAAACCTGTGAACGTTCACCTGTAGTTTAGGTAAGAAAAATACTGAATACTGCTTGTATTAACATAGATTTTCTTTTAAATTGTGTAGCAAAGAATAACGGAGAAAATGGCATTTCTCTAGTCAAAGTACAAACAAATGAAGATCACTGGGTCTGGGTTCAAGCTAACACTCAACTTCTGTATCGAAGTGGTTGTTCAGAATACGTCCTTGCCCAACAGCAAATGTTAAAGTAAGTATATTTTGCATTACTAAAAAAAAAAAAAAAAAAAAGAGAATTCCAGAAAAATGAATGTATTCATTATGTATGAGATCTTTAAAAGGACTATAGTGACCTAAGAGAAGAGCTGAATGAGAAGAATTTAGTTTACTTATGATATGGAAATGCATTTCTGTCTTGGAACATATGAAATAGCTGTTACAATCCTAAACAATATTTATTTTCTGTCTTCAGTCTTTTTATTTTCTGAAGTTCAGCACACGTACATACTAAGACAGAACCAAAATGCTTGATTATTAACATGTTTTGACTTTCTTGGACAAAAATGTTTTTGGGGGTTTTGGTTTACTTTGCAGCTGAAAATCTAGTGTCCTAGTTTCTCTACTTACCAACATTTGATTACGTTAAGCTTTTTTTTTTCTTTATGCATGACAGTTGAGCTCATGTTTTCAGTAGTGTATATGCACCATAATCTAATGAAGTGTACTCATATTCATTCTATGTTTGTAGACAGATACATCTAGTTGCCTGTAGGCTCAGTCATGGAGTGCAAATGAATGTCACAGATTTACATTCAAAGAGGACATCTCAGCTGAGTTTTACCCTTTCCTCCCGAATAGGCTTTTCATGCTTTCCCAATGGGAGTGTCCCTTCCAATTCCTGCAGGCCGTGTTCAGGTACCTCTTCCAACTGGTCTGAGGGAGGAGATAAGAGAGTGGGCTGAATAAGGAACCAAGAGTTGTACATAGCCACCCTCTGGCCCAGTGTTAAAAACGAGGCTGTTGTCACAGATATTTCCTTTAGAACATCTTGTAGATGGAAGAAATAAATGAAAAAGTCTTTGAACTTCCAGAGTAGATACTCCTTGCAAGGCAGTGGAACTCCCAGGATCCACACAAATAGCAGAGGAGCTCCCACCTGAGGATGGTGGGACTTTTACATTTACTGGGATGGCACAAACATCATCTTGCCGTGTGAGAGAATGAACTTCTATTAAGAAGCAGATTAAAAGGAGCTGTTTCTTGCATCCGTGTCTCTACTTCTAAATTGGTTTTTGTACAATTAAGCACGTTTATTTAGTTGTGTTTTTGTCCTCTGAGTGCTTAAAATCCTTCCTTTGTGCTTGATAGTTCCCACAGACGGAAGTATTACAAGACTTGGCTTTGGCAATTATATTAAATTCTGCCTTCCTGGTAGTCTGCAGTAGGCTTTGTACTTGCTACTACCTTTTCTTTGTTTTGTTTTGTTAAAATGCATGCTGTCTTCCTGGAAACATACATGCTTAGATTCTTTTGGAGAATATTCACTAGATACTATTTCACTGTAAAACTCTTCATTTGGAGGTTTAAACTTTTTTTGACTACTGAATTTTGTTCAGTCCTTTGCATCCCAATTGGATGATTTTCTGAGAAGCTTGTTCTGCAGCAAACTTGTATCAGATCATTTTCATCTTCATACTGTCAATAATAAAAATAATATTTAGAAGAGGACTGAACATATTTAATACCTCATTTAAGAAAAAAAAAGAGAGAGAAAAAAATACTCTCGTAGTGCACATTTATTACAGTGGGACGTTCTCTGTTTGCAACAACATGGACTCCCTCTACTGGAAAATCCTATACTTGCACATTGATTCAATACCCAATAAAAAAAGTTCTATTCATTGCGAGCTAGCTCTTCAGGTTTTCACACTCGATTTCCTACTGAGATGTCCACTTCTTATTTGGAGAGGGATGGGGTGGTTTTGTAGCACTGACCCTGCCTGGTTGGGAATCAGCACGTTAGTGGATTCAAGACCTGAACCTCAAGATTTGGACCCCATGTTCTGAAAACTGCTGCATCAGGCATGGAAAAGCTCAGGCAACATTCTCTGCCAGAGCTCTTCACTAATGTTGAGTACTTCAGGTAGAGGTCATGGAAAATTAAGTCACTGGCCATCTCAGAAAACATAAGACAACATAAATTAAGTTAGACATGTAGAATAAACTTACACACAATGTGTACATCTGTGACTATTTGGACATTTAATTCATGCTTTTTCTTTCCTCTCAACTAACTCTGCATTTTCAAAATATAAAACCCCAAAATGGTTCTTCCTCAAATCACTTGGATCAGAAAGTTCTTATGTGTCCAAAGAGTTCTTTGTTAACAAAACACATCTCATTTAAGAGTGTTTGTATTTTATCTCTAGAATTTTTTACACAATTTTTTACAATATTATTTAGATATATTTTAAGGGAAGAACAGAAGCGTAAGGTAATTACCATATGGTACTACAATATTTAATGTGTTTGTGAACTGTGTGTCTCAAAAGGAAGAGCAAATGCATGAACAAACTTAAATGAAGCAGTGCCACAGAAAGGTAGCTGTGCACACACATTGATGCCCAGAGTCAGGGACATTCTTTTTCACTCTCCAGCAAATGCAAACATTATATGGACAAGATTGTGAGAGTCCCATACAGAGGACAAATTATTTCTTGTAACATATATTGAGCCACTCTGTATCCCAGAAAACAATAATTTAGAAACCTCTGATTGACTGATTTTTTTTCTGCTGTTATTGAAAGGGAAGAAGATGAACAACTGAAGATACTAAATGGTTTTGCCAGTTTGAAAGGAAACCTGGAGGGTCTTTCCCGTAACACTGCCATTGAAACTCTGGGTCAGTGGAAGCATCTTAACTGGGCAGCAGTTAAAAATGAACAAGATAATGTAAAAGTGAAGTTTGAGCCTCATACTAATGGTGAGTGTTTTATGCAAGAGGAACCCCTCAGTTCTAACACTTCAGTTTTAGGCATTCAAAACAACGGCACCACAAACAATAGCTGGACAGTAAGAAACTCGAGCTCTTGTTCTATGAGCCAGCGAATGAACACATGTTCAAACAGGAGAGCTGGATCATTCTACAACAGAGACCAAAATTTCTTAAATTTGGCATCAACTTGTCCTTCCCACTGGGGGAGCACAGAAAACGGCCAGTCGTACTCAGGTGTCCAACAGCGTTGTGCAGAGAACTATGCGACAGACCATCTGAAACTGCAGAGACCATTGATATCCTCAGAGTGTCCCTATGACACAGCCATTCCCTTGGAGATGCCTATCAAAATGGAATACGATTCTGATTCTGAAAACATTGCTGATAACTACCTGCTGTCGCAGAACCGAGCCTGGCTGGATGAGAATGGCTCAGTGAGAAAGCAGGTGTGTAGCTACCCCAATAGAGTGCACCTCAAAACAGAACCGGACCTCTGTGAGTCAGCCTTGCCCTGCCAGAAGCCAAGGCACTGCCTTTACGCGCCGCACAATTGGCAATGCATCGTAGCAAATCACCCAACCAACCTAAACTTGAACCGATCTTGCAAGGGTTCACGTAACAAGGAGGTGGCCCCCTTTTGCCCTCAGAACTCCTCCATGTGTTTGGAAAGCATGCCCGACCTGCCACACACAGCTTGCTATGGCCATTTCTACAGCCCCAGCCCAGGGGAGGAGAAAGAGCAGAATAATGAGGTGTTCAAAATGCCATGTGAATTTAGGAGCCCCTGCTTGGTTCAAGCAATCAAGCGTGAGCCCCTGGATTCTCCGCCGTTGTCCAACAGTGGACAGAACAGAGTGCATGTGAGCCTCCCTGAAAATACATTAGCAGGTCCTGTGCCTCATAAAACCATTGAATGTACATTTTTGCAATAGATTTTATAACATTTGAAGTATTTATAATGTTAAAAGCAAGAAGTTGTAGATTCTCTTCCAGTTGGGTTAAGTGAGTTACTAAAATTAAAAGCCAGTGGAAAGATTTTGAGAGTGTGTGTGTGTGTGTGTGTGTGTGTGCACCTGTGTGTGAGAAAAAACAGACACAGACACACACACCCGCTATCCCCCCTATTGCCCTTCCCTTAGTGATCTTTGGAAAGAGAAAAGAAAGACAAAACCTCAGGCACAGAAAAATAATCATTACTTGCTGCACAGGTGTACCTGAAAATTTGTCTTTATCATCTTTCCTCTCTTGTCTGCAGTTCATTAGCGAGGTCTCGCAATTTCTGTTGTCTGCTTTTGTTCTGTTTGTGTTTCTCAAGCTGATGTGATGCCTCTGTGCAAATCAATAATGTTTATGGTCTTCAGTGTGGCCAATTTACATTAGGAGTTTTTGCTTTATAATTTTTTTTTCTACTCTAATAAGACAGATCAGCTATTCCTTAATCTCAACATTAAATTGATGGCAACAGGCAAGGGCTTCCCAACATAAATTCTTAATTTAAAAGAATCACATTAATAAAACAATGACTTTCATAAAATGCATTAGAAACAATGTCACTTCAAGATGAAGTTATTCCCAAGTTTCCTTGATAATATTAATGGTTTAGGTTCCACGTTTTTCCATTTTAAAGTCATCAACCTTTCATCTTGCTGTCCAAAAAACTGAACAATGGGATGTGATCCATTTCTTTAAATGAGTTACAAAATGCTGTTAAAAGTACCTGAGAAGAAAGTATTTCTTCAATTATTTTCCTTGCTGTTACTTGTAAATTAACAAAGGAAATGCACTTTTTTATTTGATAGTATCTTTTTGACTGGTAGGAGCTTGTTAGATATCATCACCTGACATCAAAACCAAATCCCATACTAAGATTGTTTTCAAAAGCATCCTAGTTTCAATCCCAAAAGAAAACCTTGATCTCACTGAGAGCTAACTGAGGGATATATACCTTTCAAAAGCACTTTGATGCACTTTAGTGCTTTTGAAAACAGAGCGTATACTTTTCTTTGAACCCAGGCAGTAATGTATTTCCACAACAAAAAAATCTACAACTTATATTTTGGGGGTTTTTGTTGTTGTAGTTTGACTCCTGCACTAACTTTTGTCTTAAAATTGCACTATTTCAACTTTATATCAACTTCATCTTTATAAAAACCACATCATTTAAAAAATGCTTAGATGTATATGTGCTTTTTGAAAGAAGCCCTATAATGAATGTTTTCCTTTTCAAAATGTTATGAATAATTATAATGTCTTAATTTCTATATCTATTAGTCAGTAAGGGCGTGGCCAGAAGAGTGGTGTAAAATTCTTCCGAATGCTTTAAGTATGTAGGGTAAGTGTAGTTTTTAGGTAGTGCAATGGTTCTGCACCCAGGAGGCTGCTCTTCTCCAAATCTGTCTTTTTTGATAGAAATTACTGCCTGTACATTAGAGTTGGCAGATGTAAAGATAATATATTCTCTGCTTGTCAGTTAGGTGCTTATGATCAGCAGTTTGATCACAAGTGCTGCACTTTGCACTGAAACGGAACTTTCTGATGACTGTCCTGCACAAGGCAGTATTCCTAGCAGAAAGGCAAGACTCGACAGTAAAGAGGGGCAACAAGATCTTGCTATAGCTCAAGTCAAATCTGTCATAGTCCAGCTGACCATATCCAAGTCATGACAATATTACCCTTTTTGTGTCTGAGGTAAATCAGCTCCCTGTTGGCTATGTGCTGCTTCTTATTTGAGACAGTCTTGATATCCTTGCCTTAGTACTCCTGCCAGTGGGTGCAATGCAACATCAGAACCCATTCTGAAGTGAGACCATAGTGGTGGAATTTACATCACTCTCCAGTACATCAGTGTTCACATCACAGAAATCCAAGCCAAACTTCAAAAGTACTTGTGGGGGAGCAAACTGATTACTAATGTAGAGTGAGACTGCCATAAATCAGTGTTGCTGCACAACCTCTGCCTCATTGATTCACTATCCACATAATTTCAAGCAGCTGTTCTTTTACCCTCTCAAAGTTGCTCTCATAGTCCTTTGCTTGGCATGCCACAGTGGCGCTGCTTGTGTCCTGGTGCCAGGCACTCTGCTGTGGCATCATAGCTGCTGGTAGGGGTGTGTTGTGAACCATGTATTATCTCCAGTCCAGCTCCATGTGTTGCTGCCTGGCAGAAATTAGATCATGGGGAGACAGTGTAGTGTGGGAAAGATGGCTTGGGGTAAATGGAGGACAGGCCTGCATGACTGCTGAAAAGCTGCTTGTTTAATTCCACGCTTGGAATCACTGTCTCACCCCTCTGAATGAGAGTACCTGGGCTCAGTTTCACACTATGTTGCACCTTCTCTCATCATTTGCATTGCTGAAACATGAACACTATTACCTTCATCTGGACATGCTGGTGCCATTTTGCATAATGGGAGTGGTTACACCAGGTGTAACTCTGTAGGGGACTGTGCCACTGAATGCCTTGTCTGTGCTTAGAAATATTTCCTGGTGTGACTACAGTGGGATTACTGTACCAGCCAGATTTCTCTCTTCAGTGCAGAAGCAATTCATACTAGCAACAGAAGTTCACTAAAATTCTCCCTGTTACAGAATAAATGCTTTTCTGTTGACATAAATCTGTCTACCCTGGCTTATGTCAGTTAGAATTATTTTTCTCGTGTTTCAACAAACCCAGACACATTTTTACACATCTTGATTGATATTATACATGTAGATGAAGCTTCTACATGTAAAGGAATCTAATTTGATACAAGAGATGCAATGGCCACTTAGGTGGAAAGACGAATGCATGACTCAAAAGTGAGATGTCACCTTCTGACTCCCTGCTATGTAAATGCAGTCAAGTTTGGGTCTTTATCATTCCATAAAGTCTGAACCCAAGAAAAACACACTTATCCTGCACACCACATTTGAATTTAGCCCACTTAATTTGTGGCAGAGTTGTTATTTCAGGTCTCAAGTGGTATCGAGTACATTCTTTCTAGTTGAAGTTATCACACATGAAGTGCAGCAATCTCCCAAGAACCAGGCTTAGAAGGAGATCAGCAGTTCATTCCCTTTTTGGACAACTGTTAACTACCATTGATGGTAAACAAAGTTCAGTTCCTTCTAAGTTCTTGGAAAGGAGAAAATAATTGCTTAAAAAGAATCTATGGTTATTTGTATTTAAGGCACAGATATTCCTTTATCCTCTCCCCATGATATGTGCCCTGGCTTGAGTTTGAACTGAACTCTGACATTGCATTGTACCCTGTTAAATTCCCACTGATTTAATCTTATAAAACCTTTTTGTTTTGACATTAGTGACCCCCTGGCACTGACCAGTAACTAGCATGAAAGACAGAGAAGTTCTTTCAAATGGTTACATTTTCTTAGTGGTAGTTGTTGCTTTGGTATTATTTTGAAAACTAGCACTGAGAAGTAGGGTTTAAGATTTTTTCAGTCACTTGTATTTAGATTATATCCTTAATAAACTGGTATTTGCACCCCTCAAGTGCAGCCCTAAAGTCTGTTTTAGGAGCCTCCCAATACATTTATTGTAGCAACAATAAAAAACCAAAATTTTCTTGTAGAAGAAATGCTTAGTCAAATGGTTGCCTAATAGGAACTTGGAGCATTCAGGCTGAAAGAAATGCCTGATGGATAATGGAATTCAAACTTCTTCAGCCATAAGCTCTCCAGAAGTTGAGACAGAATGAATTCATGGATACTCTGATCTTTAGGGAGGGTATTTTTTGGTGTGGAAGCTGAGCAGTTCTAAAAGCTGTAGGAAGGTGTTTCCCCCTGAGAGGGTAGCAGAGACTATTATCAATGCTATAGCTGCTGATCAAGGTGAACAATCTTGATTTTACTGAGAATGTGGCCTGATTTCAGCTGTCAGTGGACAGCTGCTGAGCACCACACAAACCTTAGTCCAACACCATCAAAAGCAACTATTTTCACTGAAAAACAACACGATTTGAGATAGGGGCAAACTTGTACAGCAAAAAGAGTGGATTTCCCTGCAGTTACGCCGGTGACTGAAACTGGGGCAGACCTCCACTGCAGATAGCACTATAAATAATTTATATTCACTTTAAAGACTTTGGATACCTAAGTAAAGCTTTGTTTCAAAAAATCTGAGTGAGAGCAGCACTGTGTAAGCACTAAGCTTGTTTCAGTTGTCCTCAGTTTGGAAATTCAACTAGGGAAATGAAACATTAAGGGACTGTACCTAAATTGTCTGTAGGAAAGACTTAACTTCCTACTCCTTGATTGTAACATGGCAATGCAACGTATACCTTTATGGTTTAACCACACTTTATTAAAACACAGTGATGGATTCTTAAAATTCTTGGAACTAAGTCTGCTCTGAATGGTAAAGGGAAGTCTTGACATTTGAGCATTAGCCAGTTCAGTAAGACTTTAGGTGCTGATCCTTTGATATGGTATTGAGATCGACAGGGCATGTGCAATTCTTCCAGAAATTCCTAGTACTTAAAATACTTAAAAGGCAACAAGCCTGAGGCAAGGAATATTCTGTGGTATAAGATCAGCTGGAAGCTTTTCTTATCTCTTTAGGTTGAAGCCATATTGGAATTTAAATAGGACAGCCTCACTCACTGTAGTTATTTCAGAAAAGCCATTATTTTGTCTTAGCAAGGTGTGATGTCTTAATTAAAATATAAGACACCATTTCCCCTACCTGAGAATACATATATTGTCTTAGGTAGTGGTAAAAATTATTAACATAGTAATTTTGTTTCATTAGTGTCATATAACTAAAAAACCCAAACTTAGAATGACAGGGATATAGAACAATTGCTCTATTCTTCCTGCTCTTTTCCTCTCTTTTTCTCTACTCTCTTAGTGCAAACATTCAAAAGGGACATACTTTTCTGATCATATTGAGACAAAACCCCTAAACCTAAACCAGATTGTAGAAAATTTCTCATAAGGAGTTTCTCTCCCTGGAGAGTTGTCTCTTTTAAATCTTACAAAGTCTCATGTGAAACCACATGTCACAACTGAAACAGGTGTCTGTAATATGTAGAGAGAAAGAGATTGTGCTGGTGGCCATGCTCAGGATATAGTCACAAGGCTGTTATCTATCTGAGGGAGAGTCATACAAGAAGACTGGACCTGGTAGCTCATGTTCATAGACACTCCCACCCTGACAAACACATCTTTGCCATGTTTCAATGGCATGTGATGTATGTTCTTGTCATTAAGAACACGTTACCCTATAGTTCTATCAGAAATGCCTCTGAACAAAGTCATCAGCAACAGAATGAAAAATATACTAAACCCACAAACTAGTTTTTAAAAAAAGCCCCCAAACATATGGAGATCCAAGCACTTGCTTGTGCTTAGGCAAAGACTTCCTCTGAGTGGAGGTTTGGAGGGGAAGTCAAAAAATGATTAAGAGAAATTTTGGGGAGAGAAAAGATCACCACGATTGATATATTGCTGTCAAGGTGTAATAATTCTGTGACTGCAGCATAAATTCTTCACCCAGTTAAAAACTCTGTGGTCTGAAATCACATTGTTATTTTTTTTCTCTAGAACTGATTGTGTAACTGTTACAACTTTTCTTATTAAAAATAATTTCTTGAAAACATGGCTTGAAGCAATGCTATGCTAAGTTGCATTTCTGAATCAGAGTGAAAACATCATTCTAGGAAGCATGAAGTGCTTCTGTTCTTTTCTTGGGGTTAGTCTTCCAAACTCTGGAAAATTCAGTGTGTGCATTAACTCTCTTGCTGCTGGTAATTGTGAAGCTGATGCTCCAGCTGTGTGGTCTGAAGTTTTTCAGGATTTCCTTGATGCAACAGGGCTCCAGGGGCAGCTCCAGTTTCACATTTGTACTGGTAGAATTATGGTATTTCAATGACTAATACAAAGATGTGGCAGAAGGCAATAGAAAGAACATCAGCTGCTTAGCTAGTTTTAGTAATTGTATTTAACTAAAGGGCCATGCTAAAAAAAAAAATCGGGTGAAGTTCTGGTGTAGAGCTCCTCATTTTGCACCACAGGAGGGTGTCAGCTCTCCCTTCTGAACCTCTTTTTTTTCGGTTTTTTTTTTAAACTTTTGAACTGTATGTATCCTCTCTTTGTTAATTTAAAATGTGAAATAAGGAAAGGCAGGCATCAACAGTTGTGTTGGTTTTTTTTTTTTTTTTGTCTTTCTAAGAAAGAACTTGAAAAAGGCAAAAGTTATCTCAGTTCACAGTAACAGTATTCAGTTTTGCTTCTCCTCTTATCATAACCAAGAAGATTCTTCCTCTACAAGGTCAACAAACTTCCCTCTTATGAAAGGGTCCTTCCTCACACCCCTTCCCCCCTGAACTCCTTCTTAACAAAACCAAAGAGCACTTTCTTCCTTAAAGGCAGTTCCTTTTCCTTCCTCTAGCTTTTCCACCGTTTTCTTGAATAGGATGGTACATTTTGGTCTCCACCCTTTCTGTTTTCCATGTCTGTAGCTTTATTTCCACTTTTAGCACACTTCAAACATTTTGCCAAAAGACCAGTGTTAAGCAGAAGTGCAATCCCCCATTTCTCCCTGCCCTCCTTATTAAGACAGAGGTACTCACTAATTACAGCTGTACTCCTAAAGCAGAAAAAAAGGTCACTTTGCTGGTGAAACATCCTCTCTTCAGGAGGCTGTACTGTCAAGAAACTCTGAGCTACCACCCAGATTAGTTCTGCAAGTATAAATATACTGCCAAATCCTTTTTCCTTAAGACACGTTATCTCTTTTAAAAAAATCAAGGAACGCATTTTCTCCTTTTTTGCTTCTCTTTTTTCTACATGTGTTTATTCTTTCACTGTGCAATTGCACTTTTAATTTGTAATTTTTTTTTTAAATAAAAAAGGGTATGGAAGCATTACACAACATGTATAGTGCAGTGTTTTCAATTAGTCCATTTTAGATTTTGAGATTAGAACAACAAATAATCAAGCATTTTAATGCGACGGTAAGAAACTGTTACAGAAATGCCCATGAAAAATAAAAGTACGGATAATATCATCACCAAAGGGCTATAATCTGCCATCAAACTTCAATGATAATCCTGTATTAGAAGTGCCATTGCTGCTTCTCCTGAAGAAACACAGTGGAGAACAAGCGTAATTCTGAGCAACCTAGTGGAAAGTGTCCCTGCCCCCAGCAGGGGGATTGGAACTAGATGATCTTTAAGATCCCTTCCAACCCAGACGATTCTATGGTTCTGTGGTTAACAAACAGGTGCATGGAGTTCTACCAACAGTTTTGGCCTATCTGGCATTCCGTGATCCCCCCAATTTTACTTCTTTTTTTGGGGGGAGGGCATATTTCTGGAAAGAACACCACAGCCACCCAGCACTATTGGAAAACGTGCTAAATGAGGCGGGTGATGCCTGAACTGGGGACTTGGGTGGGGTGTGCACGCTGCCCACTTGGAGAGGTGAAGCGTTTAGACAGGTCAGCAGCAGGACAGGCACTGCTCCAGCCCCAGGGAAGCCAACCCAGGGAATCCCGTGGGATCCCCTTTGGTGACATGTCACCCAAGCAGCACCACCAGCTGTACTGCTTCGTCTCTACGAGAATCGTGGGTGTCCTGGTATATCCCTAACACACCTGTAAAATGTATTGTGGCTAGTTATAACCAGGCAGAGAACCCTGGACTGGACATTCTGCCATGTTCTTTAAACCCGGAGCACTTTTCTGTTGTGTTTTGTACTGTCTCCTCAGCCTGCTTTTAGAAGGAACTTCCAAACGTACTTCTTAAATTATATTTTACATTTATTACCAGCCAGAAGCATAAAGCTGAGACATTTTAAAATAAAATATTTGCATTTAAATTAAAGCTGCTGCTGCTGCCGCGTGTGTTTCCTGCCCCTTCCTGGCACTAAGCCCAGCACTCCTCCATCCTAGGGCTGGTGGCAGCCCCCAGCCTCAGCTGGTTCCCAGTATCCCCTCTGCACTGGTTCCATCACTTGCCCACGCTGCGGCCCTGCCAGTATCTGCTCTGGATTGGTCCCAGTACCTGCCCCCAGCCTGAGCTGGTCTCAGCATCCACCTTACACTGGTTGCCATATCCTTAAACTGGTCCCAGTACCCACTCTGAACTGGTCCTAGTACCCACTGCAGTGGCCCGAATGAGTCCCAGTGTCCAGCCTAGACTGGTGCTGGCACGCACCGTGGGCTTAACTGGTCCCGGTATGCACGCCAGCGTCCCTCCCGAACCGGCCCCGGGATCCGTGCTAAGCCGGCCCCGGCCTCCATCGATGCCTGAGCTGCTCCCAGCGTCCCCCCTCGGTGGGCAGTGGCGCTGCCCGCACCCGGCACCGACTGACGGACGCACGGACGGACGCACGGACGGACAGACACGTGGACGGACACTCAGACACAGGGACAGACACACGAACACACAGACAGACACACGGACAGACATACGGACAGAGACACACGGACGGACACACAGACAGACAGACACACGGACAGACACACACGGACACAGACACACACGGACACAGACACATGGACACAGACACACACGGACACAGACACACACGGACACAGACACATGGACACAGACACACGGACGGACACATGGACGGACACATGGACGGACACAGACACACAGACAGACACACGGACACAGACACATGAACACAGACACACGGACGGACACACGGACGGACACGGACACACAGACAGACACACGGACGGACACAGGGACAGACACACGGACGGACACGGGGACAGACACATGGATAGACACACAGACGGGCAGACACAGACATACGGACATATAGACACAGGGATGGACATACAGACAGACAGACACACGAACAGACGGACACACAGACACAGACACGGACAGACACACGGACGCACACACAGACAGACACACGGACACATATGGACAGACACACGGACACACACACAGACAGACACATGGACACACACACAGACACACGGACACACACACGGACACACACACACAGACACACGGACACACACACGCACACACACACACAGACACACGGACACACACACCGACACACACACGGACAC
>JAWWEE010000074.1:89471134-89510866 GCA_035221455.1 Xenops minutus | reverse complement strand
AGGCTGTGGTGGGGAGGGGGTATTGGGGACACTGTGAGGGACACAGGCTGGTGTGGGGAGGGGACACTGTGAGGGACACAGGCTGTGGTGGGGAGGGGATCATGGGGACACTGTGAGGGACACAGGCTGTGGTGGGGAGGGGACAGGGGGGACACTGTGAGGGACACAGGCTGTGGTGGGGAGGGGATGGCGGGGTCGGCCCCTGTCTTGGGGCTCGCCGAACCCAGGCTGTTCGTAAGCGGCAGCGCTTTCGGTGTGATGGCTCTTCATTGCAGCCTTCCCAGTCAAGTGTTTCTCATAGGAGGCCATAAAGGCTCGTTTGTCTCTAAGGGCTGCAACGTGCTGGATTTGTCAATATCCTATTATTGTTCTAGCACTCAGTGTTTCTTCTGGCGCACTCAAGTTCTGCAACAGTATGTCAAGAGAATAAGCAATATTATCATGCATTACCGGTTGCTTTTTTTCAAAGCTAAAAGTAGTAAGAAATACTTGTACACCTGTATTGTTTCCCATTAATTATTGCAATGATATGTGTGTGTCCGTGGATCTTAATGAAATGCAGATGTCTTCCTCCATTGTTCCTCTGATCACTTTGATGTAGCAATGAACAGAGTTGCAGTTATTCTAGAGTGTAATTTTGCCTCTGTTCCTTTCCAATCACTCTATGATCATCCCTTTTTGCTGGCTTTCTAGCATGAAGAAGTTTAGAAAACAAAGAATCTAGAAAGTGGTGGTAGGGGAGAAGGAGGAGGATCTTTAAAACTTCTTACGTAATTTGTTTAAACATGTATTTAAGCATCATTTGAACAGGTTTGCATACCATTTCTGGTCATTTTAGTGGTATGGTCTTCTCCTAAACGTCATGCAAATTGTGCTGTAAAGCCAAAGAAGACCTTGAGAAGTACACTGTAGGAACAGATGTATTTTGAGTTCTTCTAATTCACCAGCTACAGAATATATGTAGCGTGACTGACGATGTGCTTTCAAATTATTTCTTTCAGGTTTGTAAAGTTTCATGTGTGAGTTCTATAAGTCTTCAGTCACACTATCGTGGTGCAAAGCATAGAAAGGTAAACTTTTTCCTTATTAAATGTATATGTATGTTTGATCATAAGTCTGGGACTCAGTACTTGATTTCACTGGGCTTCAAATGCGTATCTAACGTATTGATAGATCTGTAGCAGTAATTTGCTTGAAATATCCGAAGAAAAATATGAAGTGGGAATCTCACAACTGTGCTTTGTTCAGTGTGTTACTCAAAACATCAGCCATGCCTACAGGTAAATGTGTGCTAATTGTAAAATTAATATTTGAATTACACGGGGAGCCACAGCTGGTGAAAAAAGATCAGAATCCATAGAAGTATTTCAAGTTTTTTGTATCACTAGATTTGAAGTAACCATGAAAATCCTGAGTTGACTGTGCTTTTTGATACAGGGTAGGTGTTGATAGTGTTGTTTATTTGAAGCCTTTTCCATTTGCACTTTGAAGTTTATGTGGATAAGTCACAGGGGTTGAATTAGTTAAGTAATAGATAACCAGTTATGTAATTTGGTAAAATTGTTGCCACTTGTATTCTATTGTATATGAAACTGAAACATAGAAGTTCTTAAGTCTCTGAATACTTAATTTACAAAATATTAGCTAGTGTTTCAATTTTGCAATAGTGTACCTCTTTAGAGTTCATTTAGTTTCTATCCCTGAGAGTTGGTTCTTTGTTGTGCCAAGAGTTTGTATTCCTCACTGACTTCGGTATTCATGACTGTGATGCTTTCTCTGTCCTTCAACTGGAGCTCAAGTAACAAGAATACACATCAAATTTTTTCTAGTGCTGGTACCTCATGAGGCCAAACCTCATAAAAAGCGCTGATGACCAAAAAGTTGAGTGTCTGGGATGATCATGACACAGGGCTGTGTGTGTATCTTGTGCATCAAGTGTTGTGTGTATAGATGCATAATGACTGGGTTTGTGTTTTCATTGCTGAACAGGTATTGGTGGGGCGGGGAGTTGTGGAAAGGGGCTTAGGCAAATATCATTCATACATGTGTGTGTAATACTTGTCTCTGGAAACTGGATTTGGCTTGTATGATACCCTTTGAAAAACTGTTGAATATTACTTTTAGCCATTATGGTAAAATATTTAGAAATCAACTAAGCTTATTAATTCTTTTCATTGAACCAAGCCTGTGAGAGTAATGGAGAATATAATGCATGAAAGGTGGGTTTGGATTTTTTATTTTTTTTTTGACAGCTGAGTAAAAGTTTAGGCTTTTTGACGAAACAGTCTGCAATTAAAATATACCTGCTGTGTATATACCTGGAATATGGTGGTATGTGATATATTTTATTCTGGTTTTGCAAATGTGTATTAACTTTATTGCTCAGTTTGCTAGGAAAGAAATCCTAGAGTGGAATGTGTTTTTTTCCGTGTGCTTTGAATGGACCTTTGCAGGTATGGCACCAGCAGAAGTGTTGCCTCTTCTGTGTACTGTATTTGGAGCACAGATGAAGATTATTTCTGGTTCTATCAAAGATTCAAGATTCCCTGTCCTCCTTTCATATCTGGAGTTAGATGGGTAAATGCCTACCATGTCCCAAAAGGAGAGAAATCTGCATTAAAGAGACTGCAGGCGCATTAGAAACAAGGAATGCTCAGATCTGTGAAGAGAGCTGTTAGTCTTTGTCTTCACCATTTCAATGTTCTTCTACCTCTTATCTCTCATCGTTGTGCATCAGAACCCGTGGTTGAAAATACCTGATGTACAGGCAACTTTTCTGTCCTTTCTTTTGACATTAAAATCAACCATGCTGGAAAAGCATTTCAATCAGACATTTTTGTGTTGGTACTTGAAGTGCTAACATAGCTAGATTTCAGTTACAGGAAAACTACTTAGATGTTTTATTGTTTATATTTGGTCTCCAAAAGCATGCTGTTGTGTTCTGCAGCCTGTCTTTGTGATCCAGAGAGCTTTAAATTGTGGAGCTTTTGAGGAAAAAACCCAAACAAACAGAAAACAAAACAAATAAACCAAAACTTGATTTGCTTAATATGAGCTTGAAGAATTAAAATAAATAGAATTTCATGTATAGGCTGCTGACATCTGACTGCTGTATTTAAAGAGTGTATATGTTGAAAAACAACTAAATCACGTAATACTTAACTGTGCATATGAAACTGTTCTGTTAGATAACCCATGAACCTGAATTGTGTGGAAAACTCTTTTATGCAGTACATCTTACAGATTAGTGTGTGTGGGAGGTTTTAACCCTTAAGAACAATAGTTTTTGAGTTTTGGCTTCCTGAAGTTAGATACATTGTTAAAAGTTACTCTAATTTTTCATAGCCTTAGCTCAAAAACAGATGTTGCAACACCTGACCCAGGACAGAGAAGTTTCTTACCGAATGTATGAGAATCTTAATTCCTGATGTAGTACAAGGAATCACAAGCAAAATGGAGCCCCTTAGCTTCAGTTCTGAAACTCCATTTCTGATATTAGCAGTAACCCAGGTACTGTCAAAGTCCAAGCTGATTGTCGAAAATATTCAGGAGGGAAATCTCCTTGAGGAGCAGCTCACAGCTGCTAATGTTTTCTGTAGTTGTCTGAAAAACTTGGTCTTAGCAGCTGTTGTAAAACTGCAGAGTGGCAAGTAAGTAGAACACTTGGAGCAGCATAATTACAAAGCAGAGTGTCTGTATTCTAACCTCGTGAAATCCCACTGAGCTTATACACAGCTGTCCACTGTCTGCGGTGATACTTGGACTTAGGTAACTTCCTTTTATATAACTGCCATGGAAGAACAGCTCTTTGGCTTTTCAAACAATCAACTGTTGTGTCAGTCATGCTTCCTATTGAATTGTCACACCCATGTGCAGCATCTTTTCCATCCACTGAATACTGAGAATTCAGCACTTAAATCCATGGATTGCTCTGGACTGACAGCTGCTTTACGGCTGGAATGATCATGAATATTATTTCATTTTTGTAAATAGCAAGTTTGTGTTTATTAGTCAGGATTGTCATGTTCTGAAATGGAAATTTAAGTTCCTCTTTTCCTTAGATTCTGTCAAAAAAAATCTCTTCTGGTTTCAGCTGATGAAAGCCACTTTTCCTGTTCTTCTTTATATGAACCATCTTTCATGAGATTTGGCTATCCTTAAGGTTTAGCCAAATCTATTTAAAATGATGGGGGAGCTGTTCTTAGTTTGTTTTCCCTTTTATGGAGGGGTGTTGGGATTTTTTTCTTTTTGTTTTGTTTGAGTTTTTTTTTGTTTGGTTGGTTGGATTGGTTTTTTTTTGTTGGAACTACAGCTTTTGAAAGCTTAGGAGCTGCATTTATGCAGAACTCGAGGTTTTCCTTGTCATCCTTGAGATGCTCTGTTTCAGTCCATAATCATCTCTTAAAACTTCATTAAATAACAGGGCTTTCTTGAAATTAACCTTGTGTTAACTATAACTACACTTTTGTTAGTACTTCCAGCTCTTGCAGAAAACCATAAAGGCTCTAATTTTTCCTATTTGACAATGGAAACTTTGGCCTGTAATGTCATTTGTCTGCAAAGGCTTCTCAGAAAGTACTGGGTTTTTCCTTCAAATGGTGCAGCACATTAATTTGTTTTTCTTATTTTATTTTGGGATGACTTGCATCTTCATAATTAAAGAAAGAGAAAGCCCTGAGACCCAAGACTGTCTATTGTAAGTATAACACTTTTTTCTTTCCAGCTTCCTAGGACAGATATTGCTTAGGGTTTTTAATGTTTGTAGCTTTTTCAGTAGTTTGGGTATTTGCATTTGCCAGATTTGTGTCTATAACTGTATTTCTATTTATATGCTGAATATTCTTCTGAGATTTCTGTCTAGTAAACTGTGAAGCAAAGAATTATTTTAATAGCACAAAACCTTAATTATGCCTTTCCACATGTAAATATTTGTATTTCTATGTGGTGGAGGGATGTATAGTCAGTATTCTAGTTTCTCACCTTCCCAGGCTAAACCAGCTCCCACTTTTCTGTCAGCTTTATGCACTCACTGCTAAGCTTCAGGCAGTATGCTAAAAAGCTAAATCAGCAGTCTAACACAGCACTGTTGCAGATGCAGCTCTACCAGTGCTCAAGTTGCTTGGCTGCATCACAGGAATGTTCTACCTCTGGTTATTGTATTGGACTTGGAGTAGCAAAGATGTATTCAAGGTGAATTCATTTGTTGGGGTGTCCTTTCCCCCAGAAACTGGGAATGTGAATCCAAACTGTCATATGTCAATGAAAATAAAAGTTGTGGTGAAAGGTTGAAAATGTGGGATATAACTAGTTCACAGTGGAAATGAAAGTCTTGTTGTAAAGGTACTTATGATGATGTACAGGATGCAGAGTACATAGGCAGATGTGGGAATACTGATGAAAACCAATGAGATTATTAAAACCCAAAATGGTTATACAGTCAGTCATCACAAGAAATAAGCCTTTCACTTCTACTTTGTCTTCTTAGCCTGTTCTCCCAAGAAACAAGGCTTACGTTCCGGCTTTGTCATCTGTCCCCCTGTATCTTTTGAACCTCTCAGCCTTTTTGAACCGAGTTGATCAAGGGTGCCTGAAAATACACATCTGCACAGAGGAGAGTGATGGTGTCAGTCCTGTACTGAGGAAAGTGCTGCAGGCTGAGCTCACTACTTATTGGACCCTGGAGAATCAACACACAAGAAAGATTTATAAAAGCGCTGGTCAGAAACAATTTTCTAAGAGACTGGGCTTCATTATCTGCTCTCATGGTTTTGTGTTGATAAGAAAAATAGTGCAAGACATGTCATTCAAGTGTGTGAACAATTATGAGACTTTGCCTCAGCAGACATGACTACTGTGTGCAGTTCTTCGCTTTTTATAAATACTGGTAATGAAGCTTCTTGACAGAATTTGAATAAGTTATGGAAACACTGCAGTCTTCTCCAAATCCAAAGGATTCAAGCACTCCAAAACTGTATTTATACCTCAGCAACAAGAACAGATCTGTGTGGCTGTGGGCAAGGGTTTTTTAGTGAAAGACACTCTCTACAGATTTAAAGAATTTCTTGTCAGAAATTATCATTAGAAATAATACTAACTGAAGAGGTTCTTCAAGATCATAAAATCTTGGTTTGGAGGAGTAATGTAAAGGATGCATGGAACAGAAAGTGAGACTTGAGTAAGGCAACAGAAGGTGTGGCAGCAAGACTGTGAAAAGAGTGGTGGAACGCAGGAGCCTGTTGCAAAGACCTACATCTTTCAGAAACAGCAGTGTGTACTACAATCTCAGTGTCCCATGGAGAATTTGGGTTACGAATGTGTGAACACTACAAACACTGTATTTTAGGAAATGTCATGACTTGGAATCTTTCAACTGTGATGTATCTTACAGAATGAGAAGAGAGAGGTTAAAATTATTAAAGTGAAGTATCTAGATGTGAAACTTGGGTCAACAAGTTAGCACTAACTTGTGGAGAAGTCCCAGCATCACAGGGTACCGCATGTCAGAAGCATGTTTTCTGCCTCAGCAATCATTTTGAAGCAATCATAAACTTTTACTTCTAATACAAAATGATTATTCATACTATTGATATCTCCTTTATCCTATGCTATAAGTGTGGCATTTTGCTTCACTGAAGATCAACATGTGGGAGGCCAATTTGCAAGCCACTGATAGGGTTTATTTGTCCAAAAGAGACTGAAATTTGGTCTTACTAAATTTGTGTGTTTTTGTTGTTATAGTTTGGGTCTTTTTACAAGTAGAAAAGCTATTCGCTTGAGTAAGTTTTCAGAGTTGGCAATTCAGATTAAATTTTGGGAACTGCAATGCAGAATTAAACAGCTAATATGTATGCAGAACTTGAAACTCTTCTGTGGACATATTACCAGTTATATAAATAATTCTCCCTTGAGATCCAGCAGCTCCAGGAACTTCATTGTCATCTGTCACTGAGATGAAAGAATAAATTCTGAATTTGCTTGGCCTCTATTTTTTTCATTTTAAATAGCTGATTTTTTCCCTACAGTTTGCAGATGTATGTAGTAAGCGTGAGCAAAAGTTATAGTACATTTGTGGAATTAAGTAGTAGAGTTTTGTGAATGGGCATAGAAAGTATGTATATTCTTAAATTAGCTGCACTGTGTAAAGTATAAATCTAGTTTTATTTCAGGATGTAAATTAATGAGATGCTCCTTTTATTGCTGCTGCATCTGCAATCTTCTAATGTTCATTTTGTCAAATATTCCAGTGAGAGTGAAATATGGAAACATGTTCAAAGAACAAGGAATGAAAATGAATGGGTGTTGTCAAAGTGAAGGATGAGTTTTCTTGGAAATCACTTGGGGCAAAAGCTGACAAGTACCTGAAATGTACACTAAATATCTAAAGAAGAACAGGTACTTCAGAGGATGAGGTTTGACATATTTAAAATGTTTTGCACCAACATCTGCATTTTCTTCCTTGCTGCAGAATTAAGAAACGTTCCTTTGTCAGCAGGGCGAACATCTCCAATGCAGCTATCATTTGTAAACCAAAGTTTAAAAAGAGAAATGATTTGGATTCTGAGTGTTTCCCAGTGGGACATGCCATGTACGGTATCCTTTCTGAACTCATCAAAAGTAACTGTTGATAATCCAGAAGTGGTGAGCACGTGTAACCTGTTTTACTGTACAATCATGTTGGCTTTGAAGTCACTTAAGTGAGGAAATGCCTCGGTTTCCAAATGTTTGTTTTTGGAGGAGTACTGCTTTCTATAAGAAAGGCATCTGCATACCATGCGAGTTTCCATATGGCAAAACTGTTAACAAGTTTTTTTTGTTATAATGACAGAATTGAATATCTGGGACACTTTCGTGTTGTTTTCAGTTGGTGGGGGTTTTTTGTTTGTTTTTATTTTGTTTGGTTGGGGTTTTTTTGTTTTGGGGGAGTTGCTAGTTTTTGTTGTTTTGGTTTGTTTTGGTTTTTGTTTGGTTTGTTTTGTGGGGTATTTTTTGCATGCTCTTCAGTTCAGAGGAGAGGAATTTGATGGAAGACATGGGAACAGAAGATGCTGAAGTTCTAAGACTTTTGTGAGAGAGTTACATCAAAACTCAGCTGACTATATGAATTTCAGTCATGCGATTCCTTTGTGCACTGATATAATTGGATAGATGTAATACTTCTTTCAGCTCTTTTTGAGGCAGTTGCACATGTGTTCAGGAATAAGGAGGGGAGAAGAGTGAACATGGGTTTTTTTTCCTGGGACCTATTGGCCAAAATAAAGAAGTTTGGAAAACTTTTTGGTTTGAGCGAGAGGCATTAAGTGATGTGAAGATGCCAACATACATGTTAGGCAAATGTTTGCTGGGCAAAAGCAAAATCCAGTGGTTTACTACTATGAATCAGTTCAGGCAGAAGGCACAGTATAGGGTTTGAGCCCTATTAAAGCCATTTCTGGCTGCCTATCTTTATTGGTGAAAGTAATTTGGCACAAAAAGAAGTGAATTAGTTGTTTTCACACAGCCTGTGGAATTTTTCTTGCATTACAGTAAAGTAACTTGCAGTACTGCTCTTACAACAATACAAGAAAAGTGTAATAAGGAATGCTGGAAGTGCATAGTTACTAGATGTACTAATCTGCCTCTACATTCTTCAACTTAAAACCGCTAAGTAACACTGTGAGTAAAGAATTCTTTATGGTTGACATGGAGACAAGGGGAGGAATCTGGTCTGAAGAGAAACTGCAGTTGTTTAACAGCATTGCTGACAAGTTTTTTCTTCAGTGAAAATACAAACATCATGTATTCTGTCCTGTGTTCACCAATGACAACCTTATTAGTATCCTGATCGGCGTTCACCTTTGTGTAATAAGATATTTATTTGTTTTAACATGTCCCTCCGTGCTCAATATCTGTTTAACATTGATAACCATGAATGAGGTTTTGGGACGTATAAATACTGCTCTGTTTTCAAAGAAAAACCTGGAAGTTCTTTTCTGACTTGAAGACTAGAAGAGGAAATGTTTCAGAAGCCATAATAATAGAAGTATAAGATTGAATACTACTTCAACACCCTTACCCACCTCTGTCTTGGGGAGTTCCACTATACAGTGGAGACTTGTGTCTTAATGCACTTTCCCTCTTGTATTCAAAAGGGAATCTCTAATGCTGAGCCCAGTACCTCTTTGCTGCTGAGTAGCTGAATTGGCAGTGTCTGATACTGCCCTTAAGGTTTGAAACATGGTTGTTATATTTCTGGCAGTCATTAGGAATGTGTGTATTACAAAGATACATACAAATGTTTCTTTGTTCTCTATCTTTTATATGTTTGGCACTCTATAACCAAATATTGAAAGGAAAGGGATTTTTTTTTTCATGTAGGTAATCAGTAATTGGAAAAAAAACCCTACAAAATAAAATCATTAGCTGGAAGGGATTTCCTGACACTGGTAAGATTTCCTGACTTCCTGGTCAAAGCAGGACTACTGCCAGTGCTGAATCCTTGAAGATCTCCACAGGCAGAGAGTCTGCAACCTGTGTTTTATCCGTAGTTACTTCTCTCTCTTAGAGGAATTTTATCCTAACATGTAATCTTTGCCTCCAAAGCAACTCTTTCTGGCTGCTGTTTGTTAATGCTTTTGTCACATCACGTTTTGGGCATCTCTTTAGCTGCTGTTCAGGTATCCATGCTATTATATCTCCTCTTAGTCTCCACTTTATGAGACTAAATAAGTCCAGTTCCCAGAACCATTCCCATAAATTATTTGCCCTGGGTTGTTTATCTTGGTAGCCATTTTGCTGGACCTTTCCTTCTTTCTCCACTTCGCACTTGAGCTAAATAAGGGTGGTACTAGCCAGTCTTGCATATCCCAAGTAATGGAGGATAAGGTATTCTGAAGTAAGCTGCTGTGGTGTTTCTCAGTATGGGTTTTGACTTAATGTTTCCAAGGTCCTGATTAATTGAAGCTTTGACATTGGCTGTGTCCCATAAGTTACTGTTGTCTGTAAATTTTGATGTTCTATGCATTCTCAACTAGGTTACCGATGTTGGCGGTATTTGTTGTGGGCCCTGGAATAAGTCTTTAGGGCACTCTGCTGTGTACTGAGCACCAGGAAGCTGCACTGTTGATTGCTGCCCTTTGAGCTTGGCAATTCTGCTGATTTTCAGCGCTTTGATTAGTCTGATATGCTTTAGGGAAAACGTTTTGGGTTTGGGTTGCCTGAGAAATGTAGTTTACATTATTAGCAATATTACAAAGCCACGTGTCTAGTAAGCATGAATTAAATGTTAGCTTGGAAACCTGCTGTTGCTGAATGGGGGAGTCTTTAAGATCATAATTGCTTTGTTAGGGAGCAGTGGTATTTACTAAATGCCCTTTTTATTAATAATAATAAAAAAATCTTAATTCCCCCAAACTGCTTCCTTTAGTGATAGTAGCAGCTATCACTCATTTTTTGGCTTGACCATATCTGTAAACTGTAACCATGTTAAGGCAGACTGCACTGTGAACTGCTTCTAGTGCAATTCTCTGTAAATGCAGTTTGTTCCTAGAAGTAAAAACAAAATAAAGCACTAAAAATCTTATTTCACAGGTATGTATTCATGTCATTTAGGATTTGGTCATGTTGTCAGTCTGCAGATGCTGGAACCTGGAGATCTTCTTTTGCTCTTGCTACCAGAAATTTTAAAGTGTTTAACTGAAAAAGATGCATAATTTGTTATAAGAAATCAAGGGAGATATGCTTTGCCATAGCCCTCCCTTATGTTAATCTTGTAAATCTGTTTGTAAAAAGTTTACAGTCTTGGTTTTATTTGATTTAGAGCTTTGATACAGAACTGCTTGTCTTGTGCTGAAAGGGGAAAAAAAAAAAAATCATTGTATACATGTGTTTGCCATGACTATAGAAAACTTCTCAACTTCAGAATTAGGGATTGCACCTGCAACTATATAATTCAACTCAAACTTCCACTTTTTGCAGTAAATGAGTAATAGTTTTTCGCCTTGTTTTAATCTTTAATGCTGTGACTTAGAAAATACTGACAACATCATTTAAGTGGTGGTTTGTCTGTGTCTATGGATTTGAGGGAGAGTGGGGCAAGGGAAGAGTTCGAAAGAGAGTAGAAGTATCTTTATAAAAACAAATCTGAAAATTCATTCTGAAGTTCTGAATGATTAAGAATATATACAGAACCCTATGTAAGAGAAGATGCATTGTAATGACTATCTAAATTGTGTCTGGCTCTAAACATGTAGACCAGAAGTTTTTTGGTGAGTACCTCTAACACAGATTAGTTGTTGTGCACGATAATGAATAGTGAAAATAGTTAAAATAAGTAGCCAGTATGAAAAGCACTTTAAAAATCAAATAAAAATTGAACATTCTCGGCTTTTATGACATTCATGTGTTTGGTATATTGTGTTGATGGGGGAGGGAAATGGGATGGGAGACTTTCTGAGAGCAGTGAAGTTACAAAAAGAAACAGTATCAAGATGGAATACTGAGCCTGTATTAAACACTAAAATGAAGATAACTGTTCTATTCTGTAACATGTTTGGATGGTCTACTAGGTACTTAATAAAAGCAAATGAGAAGAGGTAGTCTGACTGTCAAACTATTATCCTAGGTCCTTCAACTCCAGTCCAAACTCCGATGAAGTATGAAGCACAGAGACCAGGTAGCTAAATATAATTGAGCTAATGTCCTTTTCAGATGCAACTTTGAAATCGGTTGTTTTGTTTTAATGATGACTAAAACAGGTGATTGATTGTGGTCTAGAAGGAAGCGGCGCAAGCTCCCAAACATCTGAACAATTGCTTTTCCTTGTTCACTGGTTAATTTTCTTTCTGCAGAAAAGGTCTTAGGAGAATATGAAGTTATATGTATTTTCACAGAAAGACTTTCGAACTAGAGACATACTTTCTATCTTCATAATTATCTGATAATATCATAGTGGATGTAGTTGATTTTTTAGTTGTTGAAGTTTTCAGTAAAAGATTTTGCATCATTCTCTGTACACAAATGATACAGTAAAAGTTTGACAAATCAAAAGCATATAATCCAAGAGTACTGAGACAAGAATATTTAATTTGTTAGGAAACAAGATGAAAGTTACCTTGAAGAGACCTTTAACTTTTTCCTTTTCATATTAAGTCCAGAAAACCACATGCCTTTCTACATCAGCTTGGCAATAGCCAGCTCCGACAGACTGCTGCACAGGCACAGAAATGCATGAGAACTGCATAATGCATTTAAGTTGAGAAAAATCTGTTTATGGAGATGAATTATGTGGCGCCAACTTGTTACATGACAACTGTCACACTGTGCTACTGCTGCATGTCACCACAGGCAAAACAAACCCAAAACAACACAGAAAGATTTTAACAGGACTGAAATTTTGGTAGGAATGGGCCACGCTGTCGCTGTGGCAGGAGGTGTCCCAATGTGGTGTTTTCTAATTGTAAGAGGTTTTCCATCCAAATTAATGCTGGAACTTCATGAAATTTTTTTTGTGTGCAGCCCAGGTGTTTGACTTGATGGCAGCACAGGCACATTCCTAATGGAATGAATATTTAAGAATGAATATGGAATTTCCCTATCCCTATGAAGTTTTCGGGGTTCTTTTGTTTTTTTTTAAACTAATCTGGCATTCTAGTGGGAAAGAACACGGTAACAGTTCAGTGCTTGTGGTATTTCTACTTGTTTGATTTGAAGAAACTAGCAGTGTTTGTGGCTCTTATGTAATTCATTGATAAGTTATATCTAATTAGGAAGATGAGTTTTATTTCTAAACTTTTTTTCTTGGATTAAAAAATACTTCTTTTAACACTTCATCATGTTCCTTTACAATGTCCATCACTTGAATACACTTCATGCCTCTTTGAGATTGTTTTGCTGACACATTTAGCTGAACTCTGCTGGTGTTCTGAATTGACCAGGAAGTGCACAAACCAAGGTATTAAAGCTCACTGAGGAGCAAGATACAGCCCTGATGGAAACACTCCTGGTTCAGACTCAGGAATATACTAAGAATGTTTGCACAGCTTTTGGGCTGCCCAGAGCACAAGAGGCATTTGCTATATTAGTGAATGTTGTGTTCTTTGTTAGACTTGAAGCATTATGATTCTTGAACTTCAGTCCCAAAATGCTATATGAGTATTAGGGTTTTAGGGGGAGGAAGAGGTTGGTGGTTGCTTCTTTTTTCCCCATGAAAACGGCCATGCTATGAATGTGAGCTTGGTTATCTTTTTGCAGCAAATTGGATTGTATTAGAGGTTTGTTTTGCTTATTTGGTTCTTTTCTTGAAGACATTAAATCCTTGTGTGTAAAGTTGTTATGAAAGACAGTGTTGGAGTCTTTCTGTGAGGTACTGAGATCTCGCAGTTTTCCTTATGCATTTCAGTGTGCAAATTTTGTTCCCATTAAACTCTCCATTAGAAACTCCATTAAGGTAATAGACATGCAAACTGTATAATGTGTAATGTCTCTTTATGTGTGTATTTCTTCCTTTAGCGAAGAGAGGACTTACAAAGTACATAACCTGTCTGAAGGATTTTATGAATGATCCCAAAAGAGAAGAACCTCTTGTTGGTACGTTTTTTGTTTTATAAATTGCATGCCTTTGAATTTATGACCAAATGGCCTTTTGAAATAAAAAGTGGCATTTTAGATACTGTTTAATTTTCTGTAAATGCATTAGATAACTTACAGGATAGCATCTGTCTCTTACATGTTAGTTTATTGCACTGTATATTATAAAGAACACCTCTTTTATACACCTTAATGTTAACACAACTTGTTCCTGAAAGAGCCATGTAAGTAAAGATGCTTTTCCCAGATCACAGAATAGCTGAGGTTGGAAGGGGCATCTGCTGTTCTTAAGCCCCTGCTCAAGTCCCAGAGGAGGTTGCCTGGGACAGTGTCTGGATGGCTTTTGAATATCTCCAAGGTGATACCTGTGCCAGTGCCCAATCATCCTCACAGTCAAAGCATGTTTTTCGATGTCCAGAGAGTATTTCCTGTTTCAGTTGTGCCATTGCCTCTTGTCCTGTCACTGAGCACCACTGAGCACCTCTCTGAACCTTTTCTTCTTCAGGCTGAAGAGTTCCAGCTCTCTCAGCTGTTTCTCATAAGAGAGATGCTCTAGTACCTTCATCATTTTCATGGTCCTTCCTATGTGTCTTGTATTGGGAAATCCAGAACTTAACACAGCACTCTAGGAATGGCCCTGCTGGTGCTGAGTGGAGCCTGCTTGTCAATACTTCTCTCTGTCCAGCCCAGGATACCATCAGCCTTTGCTGGCTCATCTTCAACTTGATGTCCACAAGGTCTTTTCCTGCTGATCTGCTTTCCAGCTAGCCAGGCCCCAGCATGTACTGGGGCCTGGGCTTGTTCCTCTCTGGATGAAGGACTTGGCACTTCCCCTTACTGATCTACCTGAGCTTCCTGTCAGCATAACTCCAGCCACTCAGGGTCTCTCTGCATGGCAGCACAACCCTCTGGTGTATGGGCCTTCTCTCCCAGTTGTGCGTCACCAGCAACCTGTATGCTCTTCATCGTTGTCCAGATCATTAATGAAGACACTGGACTAGACTAGAGCCAGAATTGACGTGGGGTACACCACTGCCTCCTGGCCTCCAACTGGACTTCATGCTATTGGTGACGTTATCAGCAGTCATGGTTCTTTACAGCTTTCCGTTTGGTGGGATATACCAGTGTTTCTGTTTAGTGAGATAATTTCTCTCGCTGTCCTTGGGAATACTAAAAGTAATGAGATTAATTTTAAGGATTTTTTTCTAAGTGCTAGATTAGACAACCCTTAGGAGAGGACAATCAATGCTGCTTCTCAGTGGCCTTAGTGTTCCAAGTATGAACTGGTGGTCTAGAGAAATATGTTCCCTTTTGAAGACCTAGGTAGTGAATTTCCTAGTATTAGCAGAAAATTTCTCTGTTTAGTGCACTGTCTCTTCGTTACTCCACATAAAATATTAATACTAAAAAGCATAGTAGTTTATTACTGTAAGCGTTTTTAACAGAAAACACTTCAGTTACAAGAACACCGTTCATTTGGTGATAGTTTATTTTCAGAGCTAAGATTTAGAAGTATAATATTGTAGCAGGTCTGAGGTGGAGTTGAATTTCTTCAAAGGAGGCTGTATGTTTTGGATTTGTGAGTGAAGCAGTGGCACACCAATGTTTTTTTCTGTTGCTGAGCAGTGCACCACATCAAGACTGGTTACTCTGGGTCCCCACCTCTCCCTCTTTGAGTAGGCTGGGGGTGGGCAAGTGTCTGAGAGGTGACACATCCAGGACAGGTGGCCCAAACTGGAACAAAGAATATTTTGTGCCACATAATGTCATGCTCAGCAATCACGATTGAGACAGAGAAGAAGGCAGGGAGTGGGGGAAGCAAGGTTTAACTTCCAAGGTGGCTGTTCCGAGACCGTGACTGGGTATTGGTCTGCTGATGGGGAAGTGAACAACGGGGTTTTGCATGGGTTTGGGGTCTTTTTCCACCCCTCTTTCCTTCACTTATTAATCTGTTTTTAATCTCAACTTATGGGTTTTGTTGCTTTTGTTCTTCCTATTTTCTCCCCACCCTGCTGAAGGGTGTGTATGTGAGTGAGCAAGCAGCTATGTGGTTTTTGGCTGCTGGCTGGGATGAACCCATCACAAATACAGAGTATTGGAAATTATGACATAAGGGAACAGCTGCTGTTTTAAGCTGCTTTTAAATTTGTTATGTTTAAGCTATTTGGAGTTAAATTTTTCATGCTAGTTAAAAAACCTCAAACTTGGAGCTTTCTGAATATTTCTAAGAGTAATTTCTAGAAAAATGAAGAAAAATCCCATTTTTTATTCTTAAAAGTTTAGGGAACAATTTTAGATTATGAAGGACTCACATTTTGTGAAGTGATTCTTTCCTACATCTGCTTTTTACTGCTTGAACACCATCCAAATTATGTTTGAGTAAGGAGTATAAATGCAGATTTTTAATCTAGATGTTTTTGTGGCATTTCTGTTGTCATTCTCTTTCATAGTTTATTGAAAAAAAATTATTCCAAGCAGCAAAAAAGATGTATGAAATATTTTCTTTTGCTTTTTGGGCTTGCAAATCTGTCATAGATGGTGAATTTCATTTCAGAAGAAGACATTGGTAAGAGATAAATTTAACTGATGTGTATAATAAGTCCAAAGAAGTATTGAAGTGATCCTGAAGTAGGATCAGTTCTGAAAATGGAAGTTCTGAAAATGGAATATTTTAAAATATTTATTTTGGCTTTTAATGAGCACCACTGAAGAGAATACATTTGTTTATATAGCCTATAGTAAAATACAGATATTTGTAACTCCTGCTTTTACAGGTTTAGAACATGTGGTTGAAATCAGATTTGAAGGAAGAAAAGAGCCACGTTATGAGTGCAAGCTGTGTGAGCTTAATACAGAGATGGCACCTATGATAGAGCATCTTAGTGGATATAAACACAGAAGAGCATACATTGTGAGTTAATTTTGATGCATTTTATGATACTTTCCCACACACACATTTTTTTTTCCCTCTAAATAATTAGTTTAAACCCCTGTATGATAAATTACTAATGCTTGTGTGGTTGACTCGTCATGGGTCAGATCAACATGAAAAGTTATAATGCTGTGAGCTATTGAGGCAATCCAGAGATGTC
This sequence comes from Xenops minutus, assembly GCA_035221455.1. NCBI lineage: Eukaryota > Metazoa > Chordata > Aves > Passeriformes > Furnariidae > Xenops > Xenops minutus. Next base: position 89,494,211 of record JAWWEE010000074.1, on the reverse strand, counting down.
TGTCTGTATCAGCTTAAAAATCTGTTCCTAAGTGGCTTTTAGCATCAGGTTCCTAGAACATTGTGGTTCTTTCTTATTGCTCAGCATTGTTGGATTTGGTACAGTGTATGTTTCCTTTTGGTAGCAAGCTTTGCATGATACTCATTATCTGTTTTGAAGCCTACTTAAGCAACTCTAAAATTTAATTTGTTGTGTTATAGAGAAAAAACTAGCTCATAATGCTCGAATCAATGTTTGCCAGTCTTTTGGAAGCTTGTCCAAAAGGTGGAATGTGTCAGTTTTTTAATATTGTGATGAAATTTGATATTGACCTTTTCAAGCTGGTTTTGTCAACAGTCTAAGGAATTTCCAGATAAAATGAAGAGAAAGACAACAGATGTAAAAGAATGCAAAGTCTCGTTTCTCAAACGGATAGCAGGAGAGCTAGAGAAGACTGAAGGATTAAAAATGTATCAGGTAATTGGAAGTAAATGTAAAGTATCTGTTAATGTGTCTTTTATCAAAGCATTTATGTTTAATATAGTAAATTTTAAAGCTGACAAAGCTTGTTAAATTTCTGTGTGTTTCTAGGAGGTGTAGTATTCAGTTGAACTAAGGTTTAACTTAAAATTGCCCTAAAAAATCTGGGGAAAAGAACAGTGGTATTGAAATTCATCTGAAAAAAAAAGTTGTTTATTTTTAAGATTTTAATTTTTTTTAAATTGAAAATGTCCAATTCAGAAATTTCATTGCTTTACTTCAATAATTTTTAATTTTTGCAGCTTACATATTCTCAAATGTAAGCAAATTTTCTCTCAAGTTTCATTTATATTTACAGGATTCTATATCTAATCATGGGTTACACTATTCTGGCTTAAATAAAAGTACTTGTTCTGTTCCTAAAGGTATTTGCATTAGAGAATTATGATGAAATTTTAATAAGACTGTCTAATATGAAACTTTTTCTATTTCTAGATTGAAGGTTATGTAAGACCAAGTACCTCACGTAAGTCTATGAATTTCTTGAATATAATAGATTTGATGCTATTGATATTTGGTCTAGTTTGACTTAGTAGTTGAACTCAGGGGTTTGACTGATTTAAAACATTCGACTTGTGATAGTACAAAATGTTTCCAGAGATTATCTGGGTTTTGTGAATTTGAAATGAGGAAAGAAGTAAATTGCCAGACTTTTAGTGTTCCTGAGATGTTTTTTAGCTGATTGGTTCTGAAGGTGTTTATGATAACTACAGTAATTTGTTCATCAAGAAAAGTGAAAAAGTATGGGAAAATGGCACTTGATGGCTTTCTCAGAATAAGCTGATAAAGCCTCCTCCACCTCATTTCAGTCATCAACAGACACACATTCTGAATCAGTGGTAAAAGTGAAAATTGCCGTTCTGTACCAAATCCATTGAAACAAGCCACGGAAACCAAACCCACAAAGCTAAACCAAACATCTTCCCTCATACAGTAGGTTTGAGTTACATCCTTTGTTACTAGTGTTGTGCTATAGATGCTTAATGATGCCAGCCTGGAGAAACACCTCATTGCTACCTTTTGACCCTAGTACTAACATCAGAAGGAGTGTAGGTTTGACTGAAGTGGGTGAAGGTTGCACAGATCAACAGAATTTGTCATTGTGAATCCTGCTGTAGGTGCCTCCCATAGCAGTGCTTTTTTTTTAAATTGAATTGATCCTTGGTGGCGGCTTCTGTGGAATGTACTTTTTAATGTTGGTCTGCAAAACAAGGTGGCAGAATCTTTTTGAGCTCTGTTTGTGTCTCTTGTGAAGAAGAGGGAATGCGACACAGTAATCTAGTTCAATAATTCTTAGTTCAGAGGAAATTGACATCAATCCAGTCAGTAGACTTCTGTAGAAGCAGAAGATGTGGTCAAGTATCAATCTGGAACATCAAAAAGAGTGATCCCATGCAGACCTACAGGATATGAAGAATTGGAGAAGTGAACAAGAGAGAAGTTAGCTGCAAAAGTATTGTGTCATTCAGTATTAAAGTTTGCTCTAGTTAGATCGTAAAGTCAACATCAAGTGAATTCCAAAATAAAAATACTCTGGTTGTTTAGAAGAAAATTATGCTTACTTGTTTAGCAGCTGTGTGTCTTTGGACTAGATCATATTGGCAAATTTCAAAACTCCCTTCTGACAGCAAGACTGAGTTTGGGAATATAATTGATAACAGCTTTTTGGTGTCATATCCTAGTTTGCAAGCAACAAAACAGACATTAACACCAAATTTTGGCTGCTGCACAGATCACATCCAAAACTAAGATAAGATTCTTTTTATATATATACACACACATATGTATGTATGTATAAGAGACCTTGAAGTGATTGATTTGTTGCCTTTCTTAAAGGAAAAAATACAGAATTGCTTTATTCTCTAAATAGGAGAATTTATCTGTATTTTGTCTTGGGCTTTGGATTAAAAATACTGTCTTATTAAGGTAATCCCTGTAGCCAGTTACTCAAAGTGTGGAGTTGAGCTTGAAGCCTTGTGACACTGTGTATAAGCACAGTGTGGTAGCAGAACATACCATGTTCTGGTCTAATTTACTCTCTGAATTCTGCCTGTGGCATTTTTTTTTTCTTTTCTAAAAACTACTCTTGATGCTCCTATGGAATACAGCAACAAACTGGAAATAAGTCTAGAAATTGAGGTGGCTCTTTTGGACCAGGCTTTTCAGAGTGCAATTACAGCAGATACCTGGAGAAGCTTATCTGTATCTTCAGTGGGGAAGTGATAACTTTGTGTCAGTACAGGATGGGAAGTGATTGACTGATCAGTCTTGCTAAAAAAGACCTGAGGGTTATGGGGGATGCCAAGCTCAGTATGAGCCAGGACAATGCTTTCGTTTCACATAAAGCAAATCTCATGTTGTGATACTACAGGAGAAGTGTAGGCAGAAGATTGAAGAACAGTCTCATCCCCTATTATTTGGTGCTGTTAAGACCAAACTTGGAATATCGTGTCGTTTTATTCCTTCTAGTTCAAGGGGACGCTGGAGAAATTGGAGAGGATTATGAAGCTTCTCAGGGGTCAATAGCCTGTGTCTAGGATGAGGGTTAGAGGGAGCTGTGCTTGTCTAGAATGGCAAAGAGGAAGGGTAAGGAATGATAACTGCCTAAAGGCTTCTACAGGGATGACAAAGCCAAAGTTGTTGGTCATTGCAGGTGATGTAATGAAATGGCAGCTTGAGAGGCTGAAGTCCAGAAAAACTTAGTTCCTAGAGGGTAGTACAGCACTGAAACAGATTATCCATAGGTAGTGAACTCTTCATCCTTGCAGGTCTTCAAGACTTGGCTATACAAAACTAGAATCCTACTTTGGCAGTCCTGTTTCAAGTGGAAGGTTGGACTAGACAGTGGAACTGGAAGTTACTGCTCAGTGAGTCAGGCTGAAATTGTCTGCCCAAAGAGAAGAAAGATCACCATTCTTGAAGACTTGTAAAACTGAGCTGGATTTGGGCCTAAGCATCCAGATTTAATCTTGAGGCTAGTCCTTGTCAAAGGGAGCAGAACTCCAATCATTGCTGGAATAGAATGAAGTTTCCAACAACTGAGTAGTATTCCTTGTCTCCACTCACCTTCTTTTCAAACAGAGTGGATTTTGGAGGCTTACTGGAAAAACAGCACAAATTGAATAATTCAAGGACAATTATTCTAATTGTCAGTGTCCTCATTTTACAGTTAATTGGTTTCTGTTACTTACCACTTCTGAGGTGTTTTTATGTCTCTGGCTGGACTAAATGATCTCCAGAGGTCCCTTCCAACCTAAACTTTTATGATTCTGTGATTCTGCCTGGAGAGTTCCTCCTATCCTACGTTGCCATGGTTCTTAATTCATTGGATATTTTCTTTGAAATGCTGGCAGTCCTTTTCTTTCCTGACATTTAGAAAACTGAGACCTACAGTGCAACTTGGTGTTGCAACTCATCAGTATGTGTTAACTATGTTAACGTGAGGTAGTTAGAACAGTAATATAAGTCTTTCTAGCTCATATTGTGGGGGCAAAGATGTCACTTGTCCTGAGAATTATTGTCCTGTTGCTTATTCTGGAGCACCTGTGCTGATAAATACTTAAGAATGGTAACTTATGTACCATGCAGTAGCTGATATTCCGAAGCACAGTTACTGTCTTAGACTGCCTTGTTTTACTGAGCTTTCCCTCCTCCTCATGTTGTACACTGATAGAGATGAGATGATTAGGCATTCTAATCCCCATAATGTCTTGCTGCAGACTGAACTATTGTATGTTCAGCTTTGAGATTCACTGGTATATACACAGAAAGAAACATACCCAAACCTTTTCACTGTTCACGTGAAGGAGGCATGCCCACTCCAGTTCCATCCATTCTTGTGTGGGATTCAGCTGCCTGAATATAGGTGCTGTAGGGTACCCTGGAAAGCTGTTAGAGTACAAGTCTCCCATCAATTTTTCATCAAGGATGCCTGGTGGTTTCTAAATTGGCAGTATGGGCCTAGATTTAGGCTGCTGAATCCTGCCCTTTAAAGAAACTGCAGCCACTTCAGGGGCAGTAACTGTTCTGTGTGTATAATGCATCTGTTCATTAATATGGTGGAAACCCTGTGATGTTGCTAATAATACTTTTTCATTTTCTAGCCCCATCAAAGAAGAAAGCAAGGTGAGAATACTACCCCCACAGGGGAATCAAAAGAGATTTTTTTATTTACTTTGCTGTAACAAACATCATGACATATAGGAAAAATATTCTATATTGTCTTTCCACTGTACTCATTCCTCTTTTGTAAATTGTCTTTTTGTCTGTGAGGAAATAGTAGCTGTGGCTTTTGAAATATTGCACTCACAAAGAAATTGCAATTGAAATTTCAAGCTGTTTTGATTCTATTTGGGATGCCATATGTGAGTAAGTTGTATAAAAGGCACTTTTGTTCATATAGGAAGGAAAAAAACAAACTCACCATTACTTTAGTCATCTCCTTTAGCTGATCTCTAAACAAGTTCATGAGTACCACTGATCTCTTTGAAAGTCATTCAGAATAAGGACCTTTACAGCATATTTTAAATCCTGTTATTAGAGAAAAGTAATACTGTATTGGTAAGGGATATAAATTTGGAAACTGAAATATTTTGGTTCTAGATACTTTGAGTAAAACTAACTTTTTAGTAATTTTTAGAGTGCATCTTAATATTGTAATTTATTTCTTTTAAGGTGGGAAGATGATTATAAGCATGAGGTATGTAGAGGTAGTAATTCCTCAAGTGTCATAAACTGTAGCAGTTTCCTTATGCTTCCTTTTAATTTTTCTAAAAAATGTTTATTCTTTGACTTCATTTGCTCTTTTACTAGTACTATTACAGAAGTAATTAACCTGATGACCAGAGTTTTGTGTTCATCACAGCAGAGGGGAAGTGAATACTGTACATTCACCTTAGCTCTCATAAATCCTGTTCAGAGTCACTGAGTCTCAGACCCAATGTCTGCAGAGCAGGTCTCCCAGCCTGTGCTGCAATCTCCCCTTCTCTGTTTTGCCACTCTTCAAATCAAAGGTATTCTATACTGAAGGTTTGGCATAGGTTTTAAGTTATATCTAAAGGTTTACAATCCTTTTTTCTAACCCAAAGGTGAAACTCAAATCATTGCTCAAGTGTCTACCCTGATCAGCACTGGGCACAAATACTGAGAACTGCCTTGTTTTCATCATAGTGGTAGAGGTGGCTGTGTTGGCCTCAGGCTAGTCAGGTACTATGCTAAATAGAGCTGAGCACTTGACTTTTTTAAACATGATCTTGGTCCTGAGTGAGGAAAGCCTGGAAAAGATAGCTCCTGTAGGTGTGTGGCTTAGATGTGAAATGTGTTCTTCCTGGTATTGAAAGCAATGCAGTTTTAATTGTAGTAGGTGCTGCCTAACTGATATCAAGGCTCTAATGTTACATGTTTGTGGCTGTGACCTAAAATTACTATCTTTTCTTTGTGTTGACTTGTTGTTGGATAAAAGATCAAAAGGTCTTGTTTTGTGCAAGATGATGCAACAAATATGGTGGTATTTAGTCTTTTAAGTTTTCTCCCCTATTCTACAATCCCACAGAATGATCCTGTACGGAAACAAAAAGCTCTAGAGTTCTTGGTATGTATCTAAAATAATTGTGATGAGAGTTGTTAAGTTACATGAATATGATGCACTGAATATTGTGAAGGAGCCTCTGATTCCTGAACAAATTAATTTGACCACAACATTCATTTCTAAATTCTATTTTATGGACTCTGCTCTTTGAAAAGCCAGTGCAGTTGTAGCATAATGTCAGCTCAGAATAACTTGGTAGATTAAATGTGGGCTTTTGACCTGTTCTCTGGAGGACTCTTCCCTTTGCTGAGGAGCCTCCCTGACAAGCAGTGTTAGTTTGCAGCACTGATGTTGCTTGGGTGCTACTGCCTGCCTGTGTCTAATGGGATTAGTGATAACGCTGAAGGAGAGGAGCCAGTCTGGTGTTACTGCCTGGGATGCTGTGGCTGGTGTGGCTGCTGCAGAACCAGACAGCCAAGGCAGACTGAGGGGGTACAAGAGCACACCTGCTGGTCTTGGAGTGAGTGGGAAAGTGTTTCCAGTTCAGTTGCTGTTGGCAGTGGCATAGTAAACCTTGGTTTGTCTTTTGGGTTCATGGTGTCAAAATATCTGACAATTTGTATTCACTGTTTCACTCTGTGAAAGTAATGTCCTGTACCTAAGGCAAATGGAAAATTTCATTTGGGTTTGAATTGTGTTTATACATGGAAATCACAAGTAGACTGTTTTGAGATGGATGCTTCATGTCTTTTAAGCTGTAGTTACTTGAGGCTTTGGAAAGAGCAAAAAAGCAAGTCTAAGGGATAATCGGTAAACTACCAAAAATACAGTTAACTGACTTTTACCTACAGGAATCACAGTTATTCCTTATGGCAGATGGCCTCTATTCTTTTAGCGTACTGTACTCACTTATGACCTTATATACTTACTAATCAGTGTGAAGCATACTTTTTATTCAATTTTCTACACAGAAGACATAAATTTAGGAGTTGTGCCCTTTTCCATCTGCAACAAAATGTTCATGATTGATAGTTAGGGAGTGGCAGAGAAATCTATGTTTATGTTTTACCTTTAATCAGGCCATAATTATGTTCACCATTTTATATTTTGATATGTCTATGTTTATTATATATGTGATATATCAACTAATACTATAGATTTGGTTATACCCAAACAGATTAAAGTTAAACTTTGATTTTGATATATGACTCTTTGGCATCCTAATGACCAACTCTAACCATGTTTATCGACAGGAGACTTTTCAGATCACCTCAGACTCAGAAGCAACACTTGTTGTTCGCATTACACAGGAACTCACGGAGGCTTTGAAGGCCTTTTGTGAAAAGAAAGCAGCAGTAAGTAACTTAGTCTTGACCAGCATTGTTCTGCCATGGGGAGGAAAGGAGTGGTTGAACTCATGTTAACACCCTGCCAGACTGTAACAGTTCAGGTGTGGGTCAAAAACCCTGGTTAACTTTATTTGTCATCCTTTTTTGTAGTTGGTCCCTTAGTTAATAGCTGCTCTTCTAAGACTTAAGTGCCACCCAAATGTGCCACTTTTTTCTTTGGTGGGCAAGTCTGTCTGTCTTGTGACTTGCAGCTCTGGTCTCAGCTGAGAGCTTTAATCTATTAAGACTAAGATAGGAAAGATGTTCTTGACTTTGTTGGCCCTTGCAAACCTTCATAGCTTCTTTGCATAGAAGTTCAATACCCGTAGAAAAAAAGGGTCTGAAGAAGGACCAGAATCTGAAAAAATGATTCATCACCTCTGATAGCTATTGGTTCACAGAACTCAGCACGGTTTTTTCTGAAGGATATTTCAGACTGTTTTCTCAGTAATACATACCATGTCAGCTGAGCTACAGTAACTGTCTCTGCAAATACCACCGCCACCAGTAAAACATTGTTGCCATAGCTTAACCTTTTAGCTGCGCCTTCCATTCTGCATTCCCCAGCTAAAGACAGGATTTGCATACGCACCTGTTTTATATTTTAGACAAGTGATGATGAGAGATATGAGGCAATAAAGAAATTTGAAACAGGAAGCATTGTCTTCCCCAGACACCTCATTCTGTTCTCCAGACATGTACCTGTTCGAAATAATACTTTTGAAAATTGTCATGTAATGTGGTTACTGTGAACAACAGAACAACACATCCCTCATGTGGACTTTGCTGTCAACCTAAAAGTGTACTCTACTAACTTTCTATGGGGAATTTACTATTTAGGGGTTTTTTTGAATGCTTAAGATTTGAGTTTAAAAACAGACATTCTGACCTTCTGCTTTACCTAGGTTCATTACACTAATAGTTTGATGCCACTAATGTCAATATCTCAAGATGAATTTCCAGGACAGAAAAGCATCCCAAATCACCATAAGCCATATGGAAAATACAAAGGTAATTTAGATACTTCGTTTTACTAGTTTGTCTACTCTTGAGACTGCACAGATTGTGAAAATTTAGTTTTATGGCCAGCCATAATGCTTCTTAGCTAGCATACTATGTGTCTGTGCCCCCCGAGTCAGTTCAGGATATCATTTTCTGAAGCCTTAATGACTTTAGCCTTGACTGTCTAAGACCATTCCTGTCTCACTGAGTAGTGTTACAGCAGCAAAGGTTATAGGAAATCCAAGCAATAACCCTTCCTTGACCTATTTAACATTAGAACTTTTGGGTGAAGAGATGCCAGACTCAGGTAAGCCATAAAGGCAGGAAATGGGAAAAGAACAGAAGGGCACTTCATAAAATTTCAAAATAGTCATGTTTGCAGTTGATATTTTAATATTTTGCTAACTTTTAGTGCCCTTTATTTATTTATTCAGGAAGTTCTAACTGGAATCAAAGTTTTTTGTCTCAGTATGAAGAGCGCTCTGCAGATGCTTCTTTTGCTCCTGCTCACTCATACAGTTACCAAACAGATGATGGATCATCTTCCTGTCATCTGAGGTCTAATGCCTTTGCAATGATGTCTGCACTGAGGGACTCTCTTGCTCTTCAGGCTGGAAGTCCTGCCAGTGGTGTCAGTGAATGGCTGGGACAGTTCAACCGATGTGCATCTGGCAGTAATTCAGCTGGCAGGGCCTCTTCCTATAAGACAAGCCCAGGGAGGGAGTATCCAGCAGAATGTACGTCCAGCGATGTGCAAGGAAGTAAACTCCATGATAACAGACTCTTCTATGGCAGGGAAAATACTAGATGGAGGAATCAACAAGCGTGTACAAAAGCATGGAGTATAAGCGATCAAGGATTCTCCTATCCCAATTCTACACCCTCATATCCTTTATCTGGAAGATACTCCACAAACTATTCATTGCAAAGCTATTCCTCTTACAAGACTGATGAGTCTGTGAATACTTGTACATCCTCTGCAAGTTCTGCTGTTTCAGGAAGAGGTGGCTCCAGGTGGTACCGGGACACCAGGTGGAATGAGGACTCTAGGTGGAACCAGAGCTCTATCTGGAACCAGGAATCTAGTTGTCAAGGATTCAAGCATCAGAAGGCAGGCTACAAGAGTGCCTGGAGTTCACATCAGGATTCATTTTCTGGCAGTGGTTCATACAGAGATTACCAGCTGTTCAGAAGCTCAGATAGGACGTTTGATGAAGATAATATTGGTCTTGCTTCAAACACTGTGAATAGACTACAAGGAAAGGATATACCTACAATGACCAGGATGCTCAAACAGTTGGCTCCATATTATCCAGTACTTCAAAGTAAGATTGTGATTTGTTCTTGTATAAAATGAGTTACATGAACATAGTTACTTTAAAATGGGCAGGAAATTGCATGTTGCAGAGACAGGATGTGCTGTTCTGGGGAGTTGAGTTCCTTTTGCTCAGCATCTGTATCAGCTCAAGAAAGGTGTTACTGCCTCTCTGAGGACACTCTGCCTCCTCACAACTAAATAGAGCAGTGAGTGGAAGAAAATTTGGATAGAATAAAAATTTCCTCAATTGGAAGGTTTGTCCTAGGTCCTCTTTCTAACTAGCATTTTATAGCATGAGTTTGTACTGTTAGGGCTGCAACACTACATTGCAATATGCTTATGTTGTTAGCATATTTTTAGAAATCAATACACTACATTTTTGTTTACACAAACAAAGGAGAATGTAACAGCAAAGGCATTCTCTGTCTTAGCATGATGCTGTATGAGGAAAATTGAATCTAGCCTAGGAAATGTATTGGCGTAAAGAAAAAAATACTGGATTGCACACAGAACCAAACCTGGATGGCATTATAACAAATAATCCAAATGGGTCAAACCCATTGGGATAACATAAGAGAGATGTTATCAAAGAGCTGGTTCATTATATGTCAATTTATTTTTTCTAGTTACTGTAGAAATAGTCAATGTTAAGAATAGTGATATGCTATTCAAAATAAGAGTCTATTTCGGAAATAGATTATGAGAGGGATTTAAAGGGAGGTGGGCATATACTACTGTATACCTGTCATTTGGATAAATGAAAACTATGCTTCTGGTACTAGAATTAGTTAATTAAGTAGCTAGCTAATAGGAAAACTGATTTTAACATCTTCTTTCTGTATTATGTGAAACATGATGAAATAGGAGTAACTTTAAATGTCTTTATCTCCCCTTTCTAGAACTAAATATTCAGACATTAGTCAATGTGCTAGTAGAAACTAGAGGAAAAGATTAAGGAACAAAAAGCTGAACTGGAAACAGATGAAGAGAGTCGAGAAGATCCATCTCTTGGCTTTCAGGAAAGAGACTGCATTTAATTCGCATTTAACTGGTTTTGGAAGGGTAAAGGGAGGTAGGTTTAATTTTTTAACATGTGAAATATAGCTGGAACACAAACTTGCACATAAGGGATGAACATACTATTTTGTTTAGGCTTTTTGTAATATATTTGTTACATCTTAGGAAATTACAGGAAAAATCTTGTTATTTTTTGAAAATATGTTGAAGTTTTTCCATCAGCAAAAAGACTTTTTAACCCTTTTAACACCTTTCCAATTCAGAGAAAAATAAAAAAGGTTTGCTTTTGTTACCTACTTAGGAAGAATATACATTGAAAATACAGGTTTACTTTTCTTCACAGAAATGTAAGGCCAGTTCTATTAATTTGAGGCTTAAAATTAACATAGTTTTAGAAATTGATACACCACATTTCTGTTTAGACAAAGGAGAATGTCACAGCAAAGGTATTCTCGGTCTTAATGTGATGCTATATGAGGAAAATGGAATCTATTCTAGAACTGGTATGTAATGGGGCATATTACTTAGTTTCATTTTTGCATAGTAAAAAGAGGTGTGAATTATATGCAGAGTATATTGTTCAGAATGAAATTGTTATAAATTGACTTAAAAATTCATTTGATGGATTGATCCATACTAAAATAAAAGTTCTTGATTCTTTCTACTGGCAAAAGCTTATTCAGATATAGTAGAATCCGTGAGGCAATCAGATAAAATAACAGGAAAAAATAATCAAAATGTCATGATATCAGTGGTCTGTGTTTTTTTTCTTTTCCCCACACTTCTGAGCCACATACTGATGAATGCTTGGGTTTAGATATCTGCTTTATGTAATTAAAACCAGCTTACAGGGAGCTGAAGAAAAAAAGGAAAAAAAGTAAAGTGAGACAGTTTACTCCCCGGTGTCCATTTTCCTTCTCACTACTGTGTCGTGGACTATCATTTTAGTTCTCACCCACATCTGAACTGTGTATCTGTGTGTTAAATACTTGTGCTGAAGCAGAATTAGTCTTCATGAGCTTTCAAAATGCATTTTGCATCTTGTCATGTAAATTTTAACAAAACCTCAGGAAAGCAATTTATTACTGAACATATAAGATCAATTCTCTAAAGTTGTCTTTCTGTAATTATTTTGCTTCTACATCTGAAAAGATAAGTTTTTCTTTTTCATTCCTGTTCACTATTTTCTTCACTCCCTCTCATACTGATGTTCTTTGGTGGTTTATAATGGCATACACTTAGTATTTGTGCCATACGCTTTTATCCACTGAATTACATAGTCAACCTTAAAGGCTTAAGGGGGAAAATTATGATTTATTTTTATACCACCATTTGTCTGTCAGTTTGATTTAAAACTCCATGGGACTAATCAGTTATTATCTACATTTAAAAATTATCAGAAATTTTTTACACAGATGTTACTGCCACAGAAAGTGTAGTGCTACTAAGATTCTGAAACTGTAGAAAAAAACGGTGCTAGAAAATATTACTGTTGCAACTCTGTCAATTCAAGTTAAGACCTGAGATTGTTGTAGAGCTCTTCCATTTCTCACTCCCGTTGGGCTTTTCCTGCCTTTACACCCCAGTGGCACACAGCAGCTGGATGATCTTGGCCCAGATTAAATATTCTTTCCACCTCTGGGCAACAGTTACTGGCCCTCTGCAGAGTCCTGCACTGGGGAAACGCTTTGAAATGGAGTTGGAGTTCAGAAGTGCGTTTCCCACTGGGACAAGAGTTGTTCTAATCCAGAGCCACCTTGGTGATTTTCTGCAGCAGTGATGCTCCTTTAAAAAGTGCTGTAGCCAGCTGTTCTGCATGAAAGACAGTGAAGCAGAACAAGGCCAGCTGGACACAGAAACATCCTTCAGAGAAGACAACTTGAGAAGTCTGGCAGATTCCAGCTTTTATAGTTTTGTCCTTGGACCTATTAATGCTCCTCAAAACATTTCCCAGAATTACTGAATTTCATGTGGGTGTATGATCCAAAGGGACAGATTCCTTAGTGGGAAAGGAAGGGGGAAGTTCTTTTGAGCCCAAAACGGTGGGGCTCTTCCGTTAATGTTTTGTTTCTGACGAGAACATATCTTGTGATAATCTCAGCCGTCTGGGGAGGGAAGGTTTGAGCAGTAACTGGTAGAAGTCTTTCTTCCTTGTCTTCTCAAATGTAAGTAACTTTAACATTTCATACAAAGCTCATGGATGAGGTGGTTTCTGACATCTTCCTGCTCCCTCTTTTCACCCAAAAATAATCCCTTATCCTTTGGGTGACAATGCCCAACGTGCTTTGGGAGGACTCCTTGTTTTGGTGTGTGTAGGCTATGGAGACCATTGGTCTTTCCCCAGATGTTTCACAGAAGAGTATTCAGAGTGTTGCTGAATTGTCACTAAGGGCCTCATTATCACTTGACAACTAATGTTATGAGAGTGTTTGTCAGTTCAAGGCTACTTCAATTAAGTGCTTCAGCACAAAAAGGAAGACTGTTGATGTTAAATGAGAAGACTAAGCAGAGGGAACGTATTCAGAGTAGTAAGAGTTCTTTTTTGTGGGGAATTCATCAAGGAAGATGCAGTCCTGGACACAGGTGTGAAGAAGATGTATTGAAGCTTGTGCACGGATACCCTGAAGGAAGGAGGCAGCTAGAAAACAAAAGACAAGAAAAAAGGGCCATCCAAGTGGGACAGACCCCTGAACTGTAAAATCTAGAACACAGAAATAAAACCACCACCTCCTTGAAGCTGTACAAAAGTGAAATAAGACTATGAAAGTTGATCCAGTATTTTTACTTAATTTTAAATTCTGTATTAAAAATTAATACATTAAACTCTTATAAAAGTAAGGCACATGCAAAACATGTTGTGCAACTTCTGACTTTCAACTCTTTTATGAACTAACAAGCATTATTTTAATTTGGCATTTCTAAACAGTCATTTTTCCCATGCAGGATATGTGAAGGAGGTTAAATTTGACATTGCACCAGTTAAATCTAGATTCTGTGCTTTCTGTACTACAATAAGCAGAGATGGTCATATTGTACAATAATACAAAATAAAACCCAACTCAAGTACAGATTCTGAAGGTGATGACTGACATACAAAATTTCAGAATGTGAAGTTACATCCATTATAATACATCAATAATCTTAATCAGTACAGGATGATTTGGCAACTCCAGTCTGTGTCATGCCAGTGTGCAGTTCCTGGTTATCAGTGTCATACGATGCTGAAGACCATGGAAAGATACTGTTCATAGGACACCTGGATCCAGCCATCTTGATCAGTATCGTACCGTCGGAAAACATCTGTCAGCCTCTGAGGAGCAGGGAAAAAAAAACACATTTGTGTTTGTCCGAAAGATTCAGACTGACACATATTCCCCCTGCCACCTAGACTTCTACAGCTCTATGAACCCTTTCTGTTCTTCCCCTCTGTAGCCATTTTACGATCTTGTGTGTATAAAGACAGCTCTTTGCCAATAATGATATGATACCTAAGTCTATCTCTAGGCACTTTTTTATAGACCAGCTTTTTATAACTGGCTTTAAAGCAAGGGGAACAACAATGCTACATTTGAGAGGCATCCAAAACCAGAATCCAACGTGTACCTTGTGCATTTCTCACCTTCTAGGCAAATATGCTTTGTGTGTCATTGGTATCTGAGCTGTCTCTATACAACCCCAGAGATGCCAGACAGTATGGACAGTGGACCAGAGTAACTACCACCATAGTTTCAGTAATACCAGATGGAGGATACTCCATTTCAAAGCCCCTTTTGCCAGAGTTCAAGTTTGTAACTAACTCTAATTGCCTTATATTACAATTGAACAAGGCAACTGATGTTTCAGCAGACTTACAGTTACAGGCATAAAGCTAAAAGGAGAAGAACAAGGCACCTGTGTGCAAATGATAGGGATACTACTTTCACAGGGCACTGCCTTCCCTTCACGTTTGCATATCAAAAGAGATCTTAAGATATTCTTGCAGTGCTGACCACTGTAAGAGCAGCAGCCTTTTTCGTATCCAGTCCTACAATTTCCCAACTTTTCCACAAAGTCTTACATACATTTCAGAAAAGTTAGATAAGCTTTGAGACATCTTAAGCAATGAGGTGAGGAATCATCCAGTGATTGATTTTTAACCAAACAAATACACCTGCAAAGCTACAGTACTCTCTGAAAGGTTTTTGTTGGGTTTTGTTGGTTTTTTTGAAATGGCTTTTACTACCATTGTGCTTGCAGGAACTGCTGTGATGAAAGACTGAATAATTCAGCTACTAGGTCAAACTCCTTTTAGTCAGAGCCTTAAACAGAGAGATACATGAAAAAGTCGTAATTCCAATTATGAGAATTATGGACACTATGGGACATGACAAACTCCACTTTTGACATGCTCAAGCTCCAGAAGAAGTGTGTACTCTAAACTAATGGAGATATTGTTAAGTGTTTTCCTTTTAAAACAACCAAACTATTTTACAATTTTTTGCCCTCCTCCCCAATTGTATCAAATTTACTTGTGATGCAGATGGATAACTAATGAAGACCAGTACATGAAGATGTTTCTAGCAGCTCCTGTATACTTAGTTCAAATGGTTTATTATATAAACCATTTGTTTTTTGTTATAGATCCACTATTACAGTGAGAACTGTAACAGCTTAAGAAAAGGTAATCTTTTTTTCAATTGGCATTAAAGCACATCTCCTTTCTTACCTGTAAAACAACACAGCACTGAATAAAGTCATCAAAAGCAACTTGTCCTCTTCCTTGTCTGTCAAATTTCCGAATAAGGATATCGTAGAATTGATCAGACAGTCGGTAACCTTAGAAAAAGAGAAATACTTTAAAAGGTTTCAAATACTACAGTCCCTTCTATAGAAAGAACAAGGCTGTTTATCAGGCTCTGTGTCACAAACCCAGAAAACAGTGAGTTAAAATGCATTTTTTTTTCCTAAATATGTTATAAAATGCATGCAATAAAAACCATGCTTAATAATAATTATACACAAAGTAACAGAAAATATAATTACTGGTCAATGTGACTGGTTGAGGGAATGGTTTAGGGCTGCAGCTCAAGTCTTTACAAGTGAAGTCACTGGAATGGAAGTTCTTTTGCCATCAGAATGCTCTTATAGCAAAGACAGCTGGCTTTGTTTTAAAAAGTGGCAAGCTGTATCAAGTACCTTGGAAGTTCAGACATTTGCCTGAAGCACTGGTAATGTTCTCAGAGCAGCTAACAGAGGAGACTGGAACTGGATGTCAGTACATGTATGGAATGTTTTCTTTCCACTAAAGGATAGAACTTAAAAAAATATAAAAATGCTTGTGCCATGGACATAGTTAAAAGGAACCTTATACCTAAAAGGGTAGCTGCCCTTCACCTGCCTCATTTTCAGTCACATTTGTCAGAGCAGTAAAGCCCTAACAATACGAAGCTCACTTGATGACATAACCCAGTCATAAAAACTGTAATTACAAATGAATTACCAAAACCTGTTAGTGCTTGCTTTAGTTCATTTTTGTCAATCATTCCAGAATTGTCTCTGTCATACGTTCGAAAGACGTTCTGCCAATCTGTGATGTACTTCCAGACTCCCGTGAATTCGTTGAAGTTCACACCACCTTTGTTTTCTCTATCAAACATACCTGAAATAAAAAATAAGAAATACATATAAAACCTTAGTCATATTACTCAGCAACGATTTTGCTAGTATTTTGAGAAGGCAGCAAGAGCATTTCTGGAAGGTACTGAAGAAAGAAAAGAAATTGCTGACATACAATTAATCCTTTGGAAAGTTCTGCCAAGAAAATGCAAGGAGTCATCCACGGAAGGAGGAAAAGATAAAGCAAGATGAAAGATGACCAGAATGAATTGCAGAATATTTATTTTTCCTGGGTTTACATTTTCAGTTTGAAAATACTACGACTTGATTGATCATCCAGTGATCCATCAAAATGGCCAGAGGGGTGGGTTGCTCTTCTCTAAGAACACATTAAAAATTTTTAATTGACTACCAAAATTGCTGGGATATTTATTTGCATTTGACAAACAAAAAAACATGTCACACAGCAGTGGAATTCAGAGCTGAATACTTAGTGAAAACAAAAAAATTAGTCCTTGAATTTATGAATTGTGTGATAGAAAAGATTTATTTTTATTATCCCTCTCTTCTAGCACCATCATCTTCCACATTACTGGCAATTATTTTAGGACACCTAAGAGAATTGAAACATTGTAAAACTTCTGTTTGGTATTTCTGGAGCAGATCATAGGATTAAAATGCAAGACAGGAAAAACTACTTACAAAGACAAGGTATATAATATCTTTTTAGAATATTTAAGATTACAATTTCCCCATGCATAAATTACATTTACTATCTATTCAGTCATGCAGTAATATTTTCTCAGGCTACTTTGACAAGTGCACATGTGTGCATAAGAAGGGCATACCTGTATTAATCAAAAGGGAGAATATTTGAATTCAACTTACTACTGCTGGGCACTCTGAGGGGAAAAAAAAACCAGCGCAACAATTGATAGCATTCTCAATCATCTTAATGATCACAAAACAGTATCTTCACTATTTTGCATCACACAACTACACTCACCAAGAATTGATCTGACTGTTGCTGGATTAAATGGAGTCCATGTGCCTGAAACAGAAAGAATTATTTAGTTCCTCAGTACTAAGCAACATTTCTAAAAAATACAACAAACCAAACAAAAAAATCAGGTAAGTGAATCCAGAGCTAGATGACGTGTAGCTGGTGTATTACAAAATAAGGCTGCTTTGAAGTAATTATGTTCTTGACCATTCAGAGATGACTTCAGACTAATGCTTTACAAATACTACACAGAAACCAACATTTTTCAGGATGCAGTAAAACTACCTAACAAATCCTGGAAGATCTAAGTAGGATTTTTTCATCCCAGGCTGTCAGGAAGTATTGGATAGAAGGCAAGATCAAAACTGGAGTACCTCTTTTTCTACTGATAGGAGTAGAAGAGTTTCAAGTTATAACTCAATCAAGGTCTCAAGTTTTTACTTTTCCTCCAGGAAAAACCCATCTGCTCATTTCCTGTTTTACAGGACTACTCCAGGGCACTTAGTTTCTGACAGAAGTAAAAAGTCTCTAAAATGGCATAACCCACAGTGCAATTTAGAGTTATCCTACCTCCACTGCTAGATCAGTTAGGTGTTAGTTTAAATTAGTATTTTCAGAACGAGAAATGTTGCTGCTTGAAGGAGCCTGAGCAGTAAACATCTGAAGAGGAGCTTTGTACTTTGAGTATTTGGAGACTAGTCACTGTGGAATAGTTTCCACTTGGTTGAGAGCAATCCCGAGTGCTAGGAAGCACTAAAATATAAATTAAGGGAAGTACTGTGCCTCATCTAGAACTTCAGAATCAATTCTGTAGAGCCTGTGAGGGAAGCAGGAGGACCAAGCAGCATGTATTGCATTAATTGCAGTTACATGCAGGGACCACAGGGAATCAGTGAGAGGAGGGGCACTGCAGAGGCGCTGGCAGCAATGCAGTAGCTGAGCACAGGTACCTCACAAGAGGGCTGTGTTGGTACCGAGCTTTGCTAGCTCAAGCTGCAGTGGTGTAAGTCTAGGTGCAGCAACGGGGGAAAACCCTGTACTGTAGGGAGGCTTTGTGACTATTTGCAACTGAAGAAAAACATAAGCAGAGAAAGAGCAGAGTAAAAATAGATCTGGAAATGCTTAAGCAGTATTTTAGACAGAGAACATCAGTACCTTAAAGTTGTATGTCTCCTGACAAAAATAAAAAATAATGGAATTATTAATAGGGTGCCAGCATTTAACTCGGAACACACAGCTGAGAGTAAGAGGAAAAAGTGAAAATACAGTCTGAAAGTTAACTTATTTCATGTTGAAATTTTCAAGAGACTCATACAGATACCACAGAGTGAAATCTGAGCAACTCCAGAGCTGAAGAACTGTACTGATTTCAGCCTATTTCAACAAACACTGAAAGACTGCTCCTGCCTCCCTCTCCTGACTCTACTATTAACTTCACATGGCAGCACAGAAGAAAATGAGAAGGAAGCATAGGATTTTATTGTGCAAACAGCTATACAATGTGATGATCAGTCCCTCCCACATAAGCATACTGTTTTATTTCCATAAACTTGACGTGGTTAAAATGTCAAAACCATACTGCACTTCAAATTTTAATGAGCACTATGCAGACTTTTTTTAATGTTTTAGAAATAAACACATAACTTTTTTTAGCCCATGTTAGATTGCAGGACAGCTACATGCAACCATACACTAGAGGATATGTTTTGAAAAGAATATAGTGAATTGTTAGTGACTTTGGTGTACAAGATGTACAGTCTCTTGGAATGAAGGAAGCTTACAGCTCTGTAAATATTTTGTCTAATGGTGAATTCATTTGGTAGGTATTCTTCATAACTGCAAAGCACTGAAACTGCTAATCTACACTGTAAATAAGGAAAGAAATTTAATCAGATGAGAAGAAATTTAAAATATATGAAGTTTAAAACAGCATGTAAAGCCAGCTTCTCACAGTTCCAAACACCATTGTAATCGAAGTGAAAATGGTGACTTAATCAACTTAACTTAGCTTTTGCTAATGCTTTTACTCAAAATACTATTTTAGTTATGGATCAGGTCTGGCAGTCACAATACATTGCTTTTAATTTATTGCATACATTATTAAATATTCTAGTAAATCCAGTTCAGTTACTAGATTGCAATTTTACTAAACAGAGCCATCTAAATTTATTTCAAGTCAGGCGATTACTTCAGCTTGTGTGCACTGCAGTGCACATCATCAGTTTAAGCCCTTCTCAGTCAAAAGCACAGGAAGGATAAATTAAACCTTGGGAGAGGAGGAATTTGATAGCAACTCAAAGGTGCATAAACAGCCTCAATATGCCATTTTTCAGATTCCTAAGTGGAAACAAACCCACAAAGTACAACCCTGCCCACTCTGAGTCATGAAAGGAAAGTAAAAATAGGTTATTGGAAAAAAAGGCTCATTTTTAATTTTGCTTCCCTGAGTTATTTGACCATACCCTAGTTACTCTTTGAGCATTAATACAGGGAACTGACAGACTAACAGAAAGTTTTAGTACAAGAACTAGAGTGCATCTTTCTTCTCTGTTAGGAAAAACCTAAAGCACGACAAAAAAAAAAAAAAAAAAAGAATTACTCTCTTCAATTCCTGCACCATACTGTATGAAAAGATTTTATGTGCAGTAAAAAGTCCGGTTGTAGCAGCTGATTTTTGTCCAGGTTATACAGTGATCCTGGACAAAAACCAAAGATTCACTAGTGATGAGAGAGGAATATATAAATAACTGGTTATGATTTCTGGGAAGCAGAGATGGAAAAAAACTAAAGGGATGTGGATGCCTTCATTCCTGAAAATAAAAATTAGTAATGTTTATGACACTCAGTTTAAAATAAACAAAAAATTGTCTTTTTTTTAATTTCCTCTCCTCAGCCTTTTGCTGTAGATTAAATAGTATTAATCAGTGGTTAGAACATCCCCCCTTCTCCATCCTATTCAAAGAATGATTTCATCAAGTAACCAGTCTCAAAAAAAATTTAAGTTTATAATGAACTACCTCACTGCTCATTTACAGACTTACCATTGGATAATGCCTGCTGAAGTTCATTATCAGATATAATTCCACTCCTGTCTTTATCAACTCTGGGGGGGGAAAAGAAAAAAAAAAAAAGGGGTAAGTTTTAAATGGCTGAAATTAACAGGTTCCACCTTCTGGTTCTTACTCACCAGGGAAGATAAACCTTTTCCTGAAAAGTCACTAACTGCACTTAACTTGGTCAACCATTCACAATAACTGCAAATTTAACCCTTCATTCAGACTTAGGACACATTCTGGACCAAGATAAAAGTTACAAAGAAAACTACAAGATTTACTCTATGAAGAGACACACAGTGAAACATAGACAATAAACCAGTTCAGGAATACTTTGCACAAGAAAGTACTTTTATTTTTAAGAGAACCGCAGTAGTAAGATGTTTTGTTTCCCAAAAACCAGAGTGACAGGTTTGGCATCCAGATTCTCTCGCTACGATGTTGGCAATGGAGAGAGAGTCACTCATGTGACTGAAGTACTGAAAATCGACTGCAGGGCCTTGACCCCTTTTCAGGAGAGTTCAAAAAGGGGAAAGGACAGGCAGGTTCCAGCTTCCATTGAGTCTTCACAGTCTGTTGTCTTAGAAAATCCTGTTCTATGCCAAAACTAATGAATTAAGTAATTTCTTCCCAAATAAAGCAGCATCTTTAGAAGGGTATCTGAAAGTGGTGGGGACTTCCTTCCATTTCATACAAGGAAATGGAATGGAATGGTCCTTCATACAAGGACCTTCCTCTTGGACTAACAGTTTTTATTTTCCCTTATTCCTACCCTTCCACAGCAGAGTCCTGCTCAGTTGATCCCTCTCTGCAGAAGCTAGTATTTTTTTCCTTCAGTCCTTCTTGTCTTTTGCTAAACATTTTCAGTTCATTCTGTTGCTTCCTTCCCCATCTCAAAAATTATGTAAGCCATGTGCAATACTGAAATTGAAAGCATAAACTGCAAAGATTACAATAACAAAAAGATATGCCCATTTTTTATTCTCTATTTCTTTTCTCAGTATTCTGAACATTTTTACTTTTTATGAGCTTTTTCTCAATGCTAAGGTGATATTTGCATGAAAACATGTTATGACCTACTTATCCTGCTCCTGAGCATCATCAGACAGCACATTAATTTTATAAACAAACTGATGTAAAGTTAAAATGCATTTTCCTCATGGACATCAGATGCCGACTATGGATTTCACATGTCATACAGCGATCACAATCTGCCCATGACAAGCTGGTATGATCCAGTTATTCAGGACTGCAAGGTGCTCCCTGCAGGCCTCCATAGGCCTCACTGCAGATATCAGCAAATTTCATCTGACCATTCACTCTCTTTTCAAAGAATCATAGAGTGGTTTGGGGTGGAAGGGACTTTAAAGATCATTTAGTGCCAACCCCCTGCCATGGGAAGGGACACATTTCACTAGACCAGGTTGCTCAGAGCTCCATCCAGCCTGGCCCTGAACACTTGTAGAGATGGGGCATCCACAGCTTCTCTGGGCAACTTGTTCCAGTGCCTCACTACCCTCACAGTAAAACATTTCTTCCTAGTATCTAATCCAGATCTAACCTACTCTCTTTTCCCCCCATTTTGCCTGAACAAACTGAATAAATATCCTAGAACAGTTCCATCTGTCAGGGTGGCAGATGACCACACACTTTTCAGTCAGCTTTCCACCCACCAAAGGACCTTCCCATTCATTCTACATTTACTGGATTGCTTGAAAGCCCTTGGATACTGTTGAAAGTCTCTTTGGAAACTACACAAATTATATGATTTGCAGCAGTTCGAGCCATCATATCCATACCCAATTCTTATCAAACATATTCCAGTATTATACAGTAGTCTTCCACACAGGAACACTTTCAACAAAAGCCATGCAACTCCTACATTAAGTCTGACTAACTACAGTATTTTAAATGGCTTCTACTCATCTTCATGAATCAGACTGCTGATCAGCTTCTTTCCAGGCCCTTTAAAAAAAGAAATGGCCCCATGCCTGCCTCCTCCGGGTGCTCCGATGAAGCTTTACAGAAGGCTGGGTAGGCAAGCTGCCGCATTCCTAAGTCACTCAGGAAATACTGGCCAGTTTTAGCAACTTCTGTTTGTCTACTGCTTAACCTCCTCTTGCTGTCACTCGTGTCACAGGATCTAATCTATCGTGACTCATCTCCCATAAAAACGGATCCATCGGAGGCACCTCCCCGGCTTCCTCGACATGGCGCAAAGACGAAATCTCCTTTGGCTTCTTCACCGCTGCAGTCCCGGCCGTGTGTTTGTTTAACACAGGCCTGCTAACTCCTCCCAGGTCCCTCTGCTCAGGTGAATTCCAGGGAATACTTCATAGCACGGCTCAGGCTGGGAGAGCCTCCAGGCCCGCCGAGCCCAGCCTTTGACCGAGCACCACTGTGGGCCCCGAGCGGCCCGTCCAGCCCAGCCTTCCCTGAACGCGGCCGGGCCGGCGCTCCGCCCGGCACCACTGTGTGCCCCAGGCGGCCCGGCCCGTCCAGCCCAGCCCAGCCTTCCTTGAACGCGGCCGGGCCGGCGCTCCGCCCGGCACCACTGTGTGCCCCAGGCGGCCCGGCCCGGCCCGTCCAGCCCAGCCTTCCCTGAACGCGGCCGGGCCGGCGCTCCGCCCGGCACCACTGTGTGCCCCAGGCGGC
>JAWWEE010000074.1:89442233-89471034 GCA_035221455.1 Xenops minutus | reverse complement strand
CCCGGCCCGTCCAGCCCAGCCCAGCCTTCCCTGAACGCGGCCGGGCCGGCGCTCCGCCCGGCACCACTGTGGGCCCCAGGCGGCCCGGCCCGTCCCGTCCAGCCCAGCCCAGCCTTCCCTGAACGCGGCCGGGACGGCGCTCCGCCCGGCCCGCCTGACAGCGCTGACACCCCGCGGGATCACTGTCTGCTTCCCGGGCAGGAAGGGAGGGATCGCCTCCCGGTGTTCAGCCCAGGCCCCCCTGGCGCAGCTTCAGGCCGTGCCCTCCCGTCCTAAAGCCACCAGTTTGCTGACAGCTTTCAAGCCCCTCCCTCAAGGTTTATCAGATTCCCTTGCACGAGCTGTCCCGTCCCGCGGCACTGACCCCGCTCCGGGCTCAATCCTTGCTGGATGGCCGGTCAGCAATCGCTGCAGGGTTCTCCAGGTTACCCGCTCGCCCCGCCCTGCCCCTGCGCTGACACACGGCCACACTCACCCCCTCCCCCCGCCCGCCGTACGGCTGCCACAGGCGCGCTCACCTCTGGAAGACGCTCCACAGGAAGGCGGGGTCGGGCAGTGCGCCGGGACCCCCGTTGTGCTGCTGTGCGTACCCCGCCGCCATCGCCCGCACCGCACCGCCCCGCACCGGCTCGGCCCTGCCCGGCTCGGCCCTGCCCGGCCCTGCCCGGCTCGGCCCTGCCCGCACCGGCCCTGCTCTGCCCGGCCCTGCCCGGCCCGGCCCTGCCCGCGCTTCCGCCGCCACCGCCCCTCACGCAGCGCCGGCCCTGACGACACGAGCCCCGCCCCCCGGGCCGGCCCGGCCGGGGAATCCCGCGCGGGGAATCCCGGGCGGGGAATCCCGGCAGGAGCATCCCGGCAGGAGAATCCCGTCCGGAGCCCCCGCCCCGCGGCTGTGCCCGCAGGGAGCGGGCCCAGGCCCATGGGGGCAGCCGCCCCCCGGGCTCCCCCACAGCACAGCCCTGCGGAGCGCACACGGCCCCGAAGGGAACTGCGCGAAGGGAACCCCAAGGGGAGGGAAGGGGGGCATCACTGCTGCAAGGGGAGGGATGGAGGGCATCACTGCTGCAAGGGGAAGGAAGGAGGGCATCACTGCTGCAAGGGGAGGGAAGGGGGGCATCACTGCTGCAAGGGGAGGGAAGGAGGGCATCACTGCTGCAAGGGGAGGGAAGGAAGGCGTACGGGGAGGAACAGCCCGGCGGAGCGATGGCCTGACACGGCGCGGAGATGAGCAGCACACAGGACAAGTTTCAGGGGCACCAGAGGGCAGACAGTACCACCTGACAGTGCTCAGTCTCAGCTGAATTCCCGACCGAGGGCGGACCGCCCCCAGGGCCCGACCCGGGATCTCCAGGAGCAGGGGCACCCGCGACGCACCCCCGGCACACAGGGACCGACACGGGGCCCTACCGAGCCATCCGCACCGCTGGGGACACGCTCCCCGCACCAGGGAAAGGAGCCACCCACCCTCCTTGTTCTGTCCTTTGTCCAAACTGCTGGCCTGATCCGCATTTCTTCTGGAGTATGGGGGAGTCAGGCATAGGGCTGGAACGGCACAAGGTCTGCGTGCTCACAGGCCAAGGGAGTTCCACGAATGGTAATTAAAATGGTGTAGGCTCCTGTCTTCCTTGGGCTGAGCTCTGACAGCTCTGTTCAGGTACCAACACATAACACCTTCATTGCGTCCTTCATCAAGTCATTTTGAATCCACAACTGTCTAGTACTATTTTATAATTACAGCAGATTAATCCGAAAATACTTTGGAAATAAAACCCAGCATCTTGTGTTTTCAGAAAACTATTAAATCCAATATTTATTCACACTTATAGCAAGAAAAAAGATTTACATCTTCTGTAAATCTATAAGGATGCAAAGAACCATAGCTGAACATAGAAATGGTTTAACATTTTATTGAACTGGTGGTGCTTTATGTGCTGTTTTTAGTGAATCAATGACAAAAATTGTACCTTTTTATTTATTTACTCAACCTATAATCAAATTGCACTGTAGCAACTTCATTCAGTCCCTTCAGTCAGGGAACTGATTTCATAGTTAAATTTTCTGCAATAAACTATTTTACACCAAATTAAGTACATACACAAAATATAATGTGAAAGTGGATTGAGGACATTAACACTCAATGCAGTGCTATATAAAGACAATTCTAAAGGAGTCTGCTTAGGTATTGTAAGCGATGTATGTTAGTATATCCAGCACTAATACAGCTCTGCAGGTTTTGGTATAAATATCTTTATACAGCATTGCAGTGCATTGTGCAAACATATTCCACAAGAAAAAAGTATCTCCTGACAGCAAAAACAGCTGTAACAAATGGGTCAGTAAAAAAAAACCCATGCCATTAAAAGCTTCATTCTTCAAACATGACCCTTAATCCATCTTCTTTCAGAAATTTTTTTACATTTCCTCACATCCAAGTCTTTAGAAAGAAACATGCCTAGCAAGTATCGACGTAGACTGAACTTCACTCGAAACAGCATTGCTAAATCTGCCCTCAAATATTTCAAACCTGTTGATCCCAGAGCAGTAATGACACACAAACACAGAGTTGTCAATTACTTAAGAAGTTTTGGCACAGTTAGGGTAGGAACTGTAATTTCTTTAAAAATTGGCACATAGTTTGGATTCGGTTGGCTTGGACCTTGATCCAAAGTCTCAATGATAGTCTGCTTCATATCTCTGCTGGCATCGCCTCTCACTGTCAGCAAAGCTGCAATATGGTCATCCCTGCCAAAGAAAAATGGTAAAACTGGCATTAGGAAACTTTGCAGAGTAAGATTTTGTCAGAAACAGAACTTAGTTGGCAATCCTTCCCACTCAGTTTCAGCATGTACTTCAATTCTTAATCTAGTAGCTCCGAACTGGCTTTTTTCAGCTCAGTATAAAGCACTGTTTTGGCTGCTTTTAGGACTCTAAAACCTATTTTATCCTCCCAAAACACAGAATTTAATTATTTTAATTATTGCTCTGCTGTACCACTGGGTACTCAAATACATGTAACTCCTAGGCCAGCTCACACACATTTTACATTAGCTTTATTTTTTCACAAGGAACTGGTTACATTCTCAAATATGAAAAACATGAACACAATTTCACATTGTTTTAAAATTTGCCCAAGACCAAACTGTAATTGTTATCTATCTCTCTTTGAAGGCAAAGATAATTACCTGATATCTGGGTATTTACTGACTAAAGTTGAAACTTCCAGATAGAGCAGTGAAGGATCAGTCAGCTTGATAACCTCTGCAATGGCTTCAATGATGTCACAGAGTCCTTCAGTGTCCTCTCCAGAGCCCTGGAAAAGTTTAAAAAAAAAATAAGAAAAAAAATAGAAAAAGCCCCAAAACACTAGCAATGTCCTCTCAAATCTAAAAACAATCCTGTAATTAATATTTTGACTGACAACACTCTTGAATTTCCTGAAGAGCTAAATTTTCAGACATTAAAAACCCCAAAACATTTGTGAATTGTCACCATAATCCCCTTCTTTTTTCCCTGTTTTCCATTCAGAGACCTACCCTCAGAATATCAGTGAAGAAAGTCATGTCCTACAAACAGGATGTTGTGTTTATCCACATGGTGATACATTCTAGTCTTCAACTTCGGGTAATCTACCAGCATAAACACTATGAACAACTGATGTGAAATCCAGATCTCTTCTGAAACATTACTTAAAAACTGGCCTTGCATTAGATTCCTTGTAGTTATCTGGCCACCATAGCAGCTTTCAACAACTGATCAACTGAACTTGAGCTATTTAATCTCTGATCTACTTTTAGTGCTCTTAGTTCCAGGTCATCCAGTTCTGCCAGTCTCGTATTGTTTCATTTATTCCACAACATCTTTTATCAATGCCTTAATCTGAAACAGATCTTATACAGAATCCCACATACTGTAGGGCTCTGATGCAGGAGTTGCCCCAACATCTTCCACAGTGAGCAGAGATGAACTCTGCCGGTTTTTCAGGCTTTATCTTTCTGTGCATTCTTTTTGCATTTTGTCATCTGTTGGCCTTAGGAGCTTTCCTAAAGATTCCTGTTCCTTATGCAATTGAAGATCTTAGGCCTATCTTGTACATTGGTTCTCAAATATTTGGCCTGTCTTTTCTATTTCTACTGCACTTTAAATGGGGTCAATGTACTTGTCTTGTTGATCCAAATGAATACACTGCATGCTCCTTAGGTAGGTAATATGTAACTGCATATTTTCAATGCCAGATCACTCTTTCTTCTGGTCAGGAAAAGCAACGCCCAATTTTTTTAATGTATCTTTTTGAACAAACAACTGCTTTTTTCTTTTACTTACTATTATGAACTCACGTTATCCACTTCTATGAGACCATTCAAACACTCAGCTGCAGAGAGCTGTATAAGCACAAAGCAGTAGAAACTGGTGCTCAGGAATTTTAGCAGCAGGCCTGTGTGTTCTGAAACTCTGCGCCCTCAGCTGGCATCCTTGATATTCACAGGTCACTCAACATTTTGGAGATATGGAGATCTAACCCTAGCCATTTTGCCCAAGCAGTAAATGTGTGTGGTTTATTCTAAATTACCAGGCTAACACCATTACCCAAAGCAAGTACTTACAGTGGCAAGTTTCTTAAACAAAAATCTGAACTGTTCTGCTTCTTTGATCATTCTTTCTGCACCCTCTTTTCTCTCTTCTGCATTCTTGAAAGATATACGTTTTAACATGATTGCTCTGATGTATTCCACAACTACTCTCCGGTGGGCCTCCAGAGTCATTGTCTGAAAGAAAACACAAAGGTGGTGGATTATGCCAGTGTATGGTACCTGCAAATGTATCCATTATTTTCAGGCTTTGAACAATTATCAGGCTTTGAACCGTGTATTTGCACTTAATCACCAGTATACAGTTTTTGCTGCTGCTACAGATGTTGAGTGGGTTTAGATTTTCACAGTGATAACAGAAATGAAAATCTGTCCTTCCCTAATGGTGTGCCGATTATGAGAAAGGCAAACAACAAACCCCAAGATATCTCTAATGACATGTCTGAATTATTTCTGAGGAGCAACAAAAACAGAAGAACAAACATGAAATGTGATTTGGATGATCTTTAGAACAGACCTGTGCCTGGCCTTGCAGCCTTGCCCTTTGGATCTCTAATGAAGGAATGACCAGCCACCACAGAGGCTTCTGCTGATCAACTCCACTACGTTGCATAAAGCACTGCAAATCTTGCCCACGTTATCTGTTCTCTAGGTCAAGTCTGGTAAAAAGCCTGAAGAGCCAGCACCAATCACCTTCTCGGATCTTCCTTGACTTATTTCCTCTTCTGCACTTGTCTTTTTATAGGAAATAGCTACTGGTACCTAGGTGAAGCATCTGGTATTGGTGCAAGAGTAGTGCCGAGGTTTGGAAATAAAAAACAAAACAAAAAACCCAAAACCTCCAGATGCTTATTTTTTAACATTAATGTAAGGAGAGTCCTTTAATCCCCAAAGTCCTCAAAGTTTTTTCTTCCCCTAAGCATGGTGGCACAGGTACTTACAATTAAAAAAAAGCTGGCATAACAGGTAGTCACAAACTTTTTATCATGTTTTGTTAGTAGTATGTATCAAGATTCAGTTTCAATTAACATGTTCTTCAGTCAAAAAACGGAGAAAGGTTTCAGGAAGGAGAGAAGAAGGGGGAAGAAAAAGAAAAAAGGGAGAAAACAGATTGCAAAGTACTGAAAGTCACAGCCCTCACCTGGGACACAGAAAATACAATTTCAAGCTCTGCTTTCAAGAGTGTGCAGAAATACCAGGGTTGACTGGTTGTTCATTGCATTGGTGACATTGATGCCAGTTACACAGAGGAAAATGAACTGCACAGAACAGACTGTGGAAAACTGACATGTGTGACTCATCCTGCTGAAAACTGAGGAGCAGAAAAGCCAACAGTGCGATGGTAGGGCATTCACTTTACACATGAGGAAAATGGCAAAGCAGAGTGACTGTTAGATCCAGATCCCCTCTGTTCCAGAACAGCATCCTTCCCATTGGACTACAGTCTTCTTGCAGGAACTTTCTCCAAGTGACTTTTAAAACTTATATTTGCAAAACAGGGTCATCCAAGGATATTTAAAACCAGAAAAAAATCCCATCACAAACCAGGGAAACAAAAGTGTGTCCCATTCAGTGCTAGAACATACGGTGTCTTGTATGTGAGATTTTTTTGTGCTGGGAGACAGTGAAATAGCAGGTATGATGAATGCCAAAAAATCTGTTTGTAATCTTCTTCCCCACCAGGTGGCAATAAAAGCTACATGATGAAACATATGTGATTACAGAGATTGGTATTAACACCTAGAAACACATGCCAAGCATGGAAAAGAAAGCTGTTCCATGGATATAGACTGATTCTGGGATTAACTTATTTTGTGCACTTTTTCTGGACTGAAAATTCACATTATTCATTATTCTTAATAAGGCATCTAGGATCTGCAGATACTGAAAGTTAAGAGATCATCAGAGAAGCTCCGAGCAGTTCCCTTTATCACTTTAAAAATTAAGGTAAGAAAGACTAAGGGTATGATTTGGAGACTGTCTTTTAACCCTTCTACTTAGAATTTCTTCAAAGATCTCACCTAAGTACCGATCTTGCTAGCTTCAAGTAGTTTCCTAAGTCTCAGAGAATCATTTAAGACATGCTGTTTTAACTACACAAA
The DNA here is from genome assembly GCA_035221455.1 of Xenops minutus. Taxonomy (NCBI): domain Eukaryota; kingdom Metazoa; phylum Chordata; class Aves; order Passeriformes; family Furnariidae; genus Xenops; species Xenops minutus. Next base: position 89,464,346 of record JAWWEE010000074.1, on the reverse strand, counting down.
CCTGACTTTAGTCTTTTGTATTACTGTACTTGTTTCTATCAATAGAGAAATCCAGATAGTCTTTGACAGACCACAGGGAAAAAGAAGACAACCTAATGTAGCACATTATGCTGTTGTAAGACCACTTCAAACATAACTATGCATGAGTTAAACCTTATGGCACCAAATTCACTATGCTTCACTGTATGTAATAAAACTAGGAATTACTTGATGTGCATTTATAAAAAAATGTAATTACAGACCAGCAAAACTAGTTTCAGAAAGGCTGATTTTATCTGACTACAAACTTCTGAAGAGAGGTAAAAAAGTACAAGTTGGTAAGAATATCTAGTAACATGCCAATAAATTTTCTAGACTAAATCCTGCAACTTAGATCTGCCTTTAACAATATTATATGGCTGTGAACAAAAAAGACGAGAAATAAAGAGTAGATTCAGACTTTTGCAATATGATGATGAATATTTTTTCATTTCCAGTGATGAATCAATTACAATTTTTGTATTCCAATTCTGAATTCCTTTTAGAGAATCACAGAGTATGCTAAATTGGAAAGGACCCACAAGGATCAAGTCCAGCTCTCAGCCCTGCACAGGACCATTCCCAAGAGTCGCACCCTTTGCCTGAGAGCATTGTCCGAACACTTCTTGAGCTCTGGCAGGCTTGGTGATGTGACCAGTTCCCTGGTGAGTCTGTTCCAGTGCCCAACCACCCTCTGGGTGGAGAACCTTTTTCTAATATCCAACCTAAACTTCCCCCAACACAACTTCAGGCCATTCCCTCAGGTCCTGTCACTGGTCACCACAGAGATCAGTGCCTGCCCCATACGAGGAAGCTGTAGACTGCAATGAGGTCTCCCCTCACATTTAGTGTTCAGAAATTCCAAATCAACATGATGTTCAGAGGACATTGGCAAACTATCGTAGAATATTTTGCACCTACCTTTTTATAAGGTTTTTTTATTTTTGCGAAGTCATTGAAATAATCCTCTACAGTGACACAGATAGTCCCCACTGCATTAGACCCCATCAACCACTTCTTTGTCATCAGCTCATTGAGGTGTGGCTGAGAAGGTAACAAACAATAGATCGTATTGAATTTTTTACAATCTCATTGTATCTGTGCAGTTACTAAAAAATAGGAGACAACTTTAACTGTTGTGCATTTCTAAACTATACTGCCCCCACATTGGTTCTCATGTTAACCAATCAAAGTGTTTACATTAGTTCAAAATTTTATTAGAAATGTAATGAGTCCCAGAGCACCTTTCTTCCCCCTTACCACTTCTCTAATTTCACTGCCTCCCTTCCCATACTCCCAATTTCACTTTAGTAATAATTTTCTTCCCTGATGGATTCTATGTAAGAAGCTAGAATTTCTAAACGTGGAAATCCATCAGTCAGAAAGGGACGACCTCTAAATACAGGTGAACTCTGCCTGTGATGACAACTTAGTATCAGTAGTGGTTTCCCAAATAATTCTTAAAACCCACTAACGTAAATATAAGACTAAGTACAATCTGCTAGAAAATATTAACTTATATACAAAGCACCTGCCTGAAGTCATCCTGTGAAACATAATTAAGCAATTTTCCAGTCTCCTACATGCAAACTATAACAGAGAAGAGTGATACTGACATTTAATGACATTTTGCTAGCACACTAAATATCTTATATGTTTAACAATCAAAAGGCTCCACAACTACTTCCTTCCTGAATTATTTTTCCTTTTAAAATAATACTTCTGGGTTTTTTGAGAATAAAGTTCTAACCTCTAAATCCATAAAGACTTCATCTAGCAGGCTAGAGCATCCTTCTTTGGCAATGATGTCTAAAGTTGCATCCATATTTGCATGACTGATTGACAATGTGTCTTCCATTTCAATTTTCAAGTATTTTCTTTTTAGACTGATTATAGATTCTCTGTGACACAAAAAAAAAGGAAAAAAAAAAGGAAAAAAAGCTTTTCGTCATCCACTGCTATACAACTGCATTACTACTAAATTTTTGGAGTGCATACACAGAAAAAGACATAGAAGACAGTTATTTTTGCAAGGGGAAACAATGCCTGCTGCTTGCTTTGGAAGCCTTAATTTACTCTGCAGCACAATTTTACCATGGTCAGCCTAGACTACTTGTGCATTGATGATCTGTAGACACGACAATGGCAGCAGATACAGATGAACAGGGTGTTGGTTGCTGAACACTGAAACATGAGCCACATTCTGATACTTTTAAGAGAAGGTCTACCTTTACTTTTCTCTGGTTCAGTTCACCTTGAGCACACTGCTTGAAGGTGATCTGTGAGAGATTCAATGTACAAAAAGATGGCAGGCCCCAGTCAAACTAACTGAAATGACCTTTTCAAATTCTGGAAGTTGAAGATAAATTTTTCTATGGCAATAAAATTCTTGGAATAACAAGTAGATTTTCACCAGTGAGGAGCAAGCACAACACCTGCCTTTTAAAACGGGAATAGCTTTGTTCACTCAGCTAATATATCTTAACTGAAACCCTCTTTATATATAAAAGAAGAGAAGGTCCTGGGAACAGGTAGTATTATGAATGAAATATCAATAGCTATTTTTCTCACAATACTGCAAGAACATACAGACTTACTTAAAGGTTTGACAGTTGTTGATGACTGCAATCATGTACTGAACATAGCACTGAGGATACTGACGATTTTTAAGATGATCTTCTTTATACAACTGCGCTTCATCTTTGTACCTGTAACATATACAAGGAATGGCATTAAACAAACACAAATATGTAATAACTAGGACCAAAGGCTCCGTAAGGGCTTGTCAGGTATTTAGAAGTATTTAGTCTCTCTATTCTAGGCAAAATCCAGCCAAGGAGGTACCTTCTGAGAAAAAGATGTAAATTTGAGATACAAAAGGAAGCTGAACTGACTCAAAAAATTGGAGGCATTAGCAGAGAGGAACTGAAAGTGCCATTCACCACTCACTTCTGCAGTGAAACTAGAGGAGGGAAGAATCAAAAAATTCTTGGCATGAAAGCGATAGGAGAAATACAAAGCAATAAAGAAACATCCAAGGGAAAAAGAAGAATTGGACTTGTAGGAACAAAGCAAGACTGAGGCAGGATAAAATAACTATTTTAAACATTATGTTACCTGGTTAGAAATGAATTCATTTGCTGAAGACATAGAAGGAGTACCTTTGTTTTCAAATCTTCATTTATCTGAGCAGCCACCTGAAGATTCTGCTCAAACATCTAAGATGCAAATAGATTAGTTATAAAGAGATGCTAGCTAGCACCAGCTCCACAAATGCTTTTTGTTGTTTTGTTCGTTTTGTTGTAATTTTGGGGTTTTTTGGTTTGTGTGGTGTTTTCTTTTTTTACAAGCCCAACAACTGCTGCTGACTAAACCAAAAGTCACTATTTACATAAGAATAATTAATATATTACTGACAACCATTAATAGATACTGCAGTTTTCTCCTGATACTGAAAACAGCTGTATTCTTTCTTTATCAAACAGTATTTAGTATCTTTAATTCAGTACTGATTTGGCTTTACTGTGTACTAAAGTTTTTGGGTCAGCTCCTGCAGTTGATAATGAATAGCCTTCCAATTCTTTTGCTTCTCCCATACATGAAAGTAGTCATTTCACATTAGTGAAGTAAAGGGGCCCCTAAAATTTTAGAACAACAAGCGGGCACAAGGTCTAGGTAATCTATGAGCAACTGAGTTTGAGAGGAAGGGAACTGGAAAGGAAGGGTGCAAAACCAGGTGGAAACATGAGCTGCTTTTATGCTGAGATGATTTTGAAAGTTTCACTGCTACATAAATTTCAACACTGCAGTCTTTGACAGAAGAACACTAAAGCCAATCAGCCACCAATTTCTTTGACATCACACACTTGCTGAAAACGATTAGATGAAGTAAACCTTGGCACTAATACAAATGTGAAAGAATGTAGAAAAACCCCTGGTATAAGCCAGGAAAATAATTAAGTGGGAAACAAATGCAGGAAGAAGAGGTAATCTATCTTTCATTAAAGTTACCTAACACAATATTTGTAAAGAAAAATTAGAAAATGAGCATAATAAGCTGACATTTTTCTGCTTGATAAAGATCACTTTCAAAACTTTCCACTACTGACAACAGGGTGGTGCAGGTTTGGGTATTTTTGTGTCCTTTTTTTTTAAGATCTTAGAAATAGTCTTATCTTTTCTGTTTTAAGGCTATTTAATAATTTGGACAAGCATTATGTTAACTGCAGTAGCATTTAAAACAGCAACCGTTTTGACTTTCAGTGTAACTACTAGTATTAAGGTGTTTGTATAATGAATAATTTATAGGAATAAATACATGCCTAACTACACTCAGCACCATGTTAACAAACAGCCCAGCTAACTCAGCACTTCATTAATAAACACTGTTCTAATAACTTAAAAACATCTCATGTTATAGGCTTATACTACAAATTTACATCAAGAGACCTAAATAAAAGCAGTTAACTAAGGACAAATATCAACTAAACAGGCTGGGAAAAATGTGTTTCTAATCTACACATAAAAAGAACAAAGACTTTAAATGTTAAAGGAAAAAAGGCAAATAAAAACCTCAGAAGAAACAATCCTTCTAACAACTCTACAGGAAAAAAACCCCCTATTATACCTCAAAAGACTAGAAACAATGGCATTGCCCCTCACATCCTTACACTCCCCCAAATCCATGTACTGGTTCTGTAGATTTTCTAGAATAACCAAATTCTCTTATACCTGAAAAACAATAGCTGGGAGCGTAGTCTGATAGTACCCATCTTGATCTGCTTCTGGCTCAGTTTCTTTTATCCAGTCTTTTTTGTCTGTCTCCAGTGCTTTTCGTAGCCAGCCAATGATGTTAGACTTCATTAAATAAAGCAACCAAGAGAAAGAAAAGATTCAACAAAACATCCTGCTACAGTATCTGGAATAACAGTCAATTCCATAATGAAGAGTGGCACAGTAACAGATAATGTTGACCATTCTTATAATTCCTACAGGATATAGGTACCAAAGACAAAACCTATGCTGACAAAGGCAAAGTTTAGTACAGGTAGACTAGAGAGGTAGTTTAAAGCTTATGCACATTTTAGAAGGGGAGTGCACCTAACACAAAGGGCAAGTCAGTTTGTAAGAATACACGTTTACTAACTTTGGAAGCATTTATTAAGGGTCAGACTTTAGGTTTCAAACTGAGTTTTTCAGCAGCTGAAAAAGTTAAAGTTAAGGTAAAAAAACCAGCACATTTCTGCTTGTAGTTCCTTTTACACCTACATTTTAGGAAACTGATGCTTGTTACTGCTGGGGACAAAAACCCAGGGTTAGATTGAATGGTTTGTGTTTCTTGGACCTTGAGTGCTGCAGACCATGGTGATGAATACAATAGTTGGCTTTCCTCCCATCCAACAAGCTCATTATACAACAAATGGACATTAAGAACTGGTTTCAGAACTAGATCAAGCCAGTTTTCTGCATGATACATAACACAGATCTTTTCACAAGAGCAGATACTAAAGGCCAGCATGTTTGCTAAATATGTAATTAGATTTTTTGATTTCTTTCTTGATTGGGTTGATGTTTTCTGCCTCTATTCTACTTTGTTCACATTTGCTTTAAACCCCTAATAGAAATATTCTTACTTCTTTCCAATATATAACAGGCATGTACAGTAGGGGAAAAAAAGTCCATATAGTACTATCTCCAATTCTATGAAACAATGTACTATCTTTTTTCCTCATAAGCATGGGAACTGCTCTGATGAGATATATTCACAAAGAAGAATGAATCTTTTAAAAGGCAACAGCCCAAGGGAATTTTTTCACCTCAAGATCAGCATTTACAAGAACTTTTTCAAGCTGAGGTGATTGGAAAAAAAATTATCCGCTAGAAATCTGTTAAAATCTATTAGCATTTCATTTCTCATGAAATCGAGACATTTTTATTGATGTAAAGATCAGTATTTAAGTTGATAGTCACAATTATGAAATACTTCCATTTACCTAAACAGAACTAGTTCTATTTTGTTTATAAACACTTTTAAACAACACCAAAAGAAATAAAGCAGAAGTGAAACAAATAGGTAATTTTGGTATTTTCTGCCTTAAAAAGAAGATACAGCCAAAAATCAAAACCAGCAAAGAGAAGACCACTCTGTTTAATAGAGGAGCAGCTTTGTTTTATTTATGGTCTATAAATAAAATAAAGCAGTATTCTATACGTAATATTTTTCAGTAAGAGGGGAAAAAACAATTCTGAAAAACCAATATATTTTTTCAACCTAAGCAAGGACAAAATTAATTCAAAGGCATTTCCTGAATCAAGCCAAAGGTAGCTTGAGAAAACCAATGATTTTTTTCCTAAAGGTAGGCGCAGAAAAATAAACTTCCATGAAAGTCCTAGTAAAGGTAATGTGAAGCAGAGCCTCTACTGGCAACTTCCTTGAGACATAACAAGATTGGTTCATATTATTGAATATGAACTCCAAGTAGCTGCTGTTGCTAGACATATTTTAGTAGCTGGTACATCCAAAGAAGCATAAAAATTTCCTTCCTCTGCTTGGCAGAGCTCCTAAACTTAGGAGGAACGGGAATTCATTGAATATAAGAACAAGTTCAAAGCAACAACTATCCAACATCCAGTCAAAGGCAATCAGCGGATCTTTAAAGAAAAATACATTAACAAACCTGACAATCACATGATTGCTTTGCCATGTAGTTGACCAATTTCTAGTGACTCTTAGGATAAACAAGAAACAGTGCTGTTTTATTTAAGATGCACTTGAAAGGGCATTCACAAAAGGAAATTATGCTCATGCAGTTGACAGGCATGAAAGGAAAAAGGCTGTTAAAAAGAATCGAACTGGCAAACATGAACCTCCTGATTACCTTAAAAAGATCACATCTGTAACAAATGTTGGTGTAGTTACTACAGGGACCAAGCTGCATTGTGTCTTTTAATAATGGTCTATAAAGCATAATTACTCCTTGAAATGTCATGGTTTATATCTATAAAACCATCTGATTATAGCTTTATAAAGAAACCTACAGATAGGAGATGAAAATTTATAAAAGCAATGGTATTGGATTCACATTTGTCACATTATTTTTCTCAGATGAAGGAACAGCACTGAGGTACTAATGCAGCTATAAACTCATCTGAAGGTGTCTTTGCACTATCATTACTCACAGTAAGCGTTGACATGTACTTGCTGAGAAGCTGGTCTACCACACTCTGTGAAATCAGAGGATCCAGAGAATTTACATCCACTTCAGGAGACAGTTCTGAATTGCCCATCATCTCTGCACTGAATTTAAAAAATAAAAAAAGGCATTGCAGATTACTAAAGGAAAATGAGATTAAAAGTTAAGCTATGCAGCTTTTTCTACGTCTACTGTAAAGGGAGATTTTCCAATACCTACACATGTCAAAAAGTTCTTAATACTAACTGCAACAATAAAAGCATTTACAAGGAATGCAAATAAAACTATAGGAAAGAAGGAGCAGAATGTAAAAGCTATAGCCCATCATAATAAAAAAATGTTAGACATTTAAATGTTCAACCCTTCCAGATATTCCTCTTGCCTATGTACAAGAATTAGTGATTACTTAAAACTGAATAAAAGCCATCTGGTTCAGCTTGTGGGCTCTTAATGGGGACATTTTTATGTCTTTTAATTTCAGAGGTGATGACAGACAATTTACACATTTTGAATTTTAGAATGAGAAAGATCAGTGAATTTTTTTATTGTCCTCACTTCCTCGTAAGAGCTTCTGTTTGGCTATTTGCAAAACATCTATATAATAATTAAAATATATTAAAAGAAAATCTACCTGTGTTTCCTGTCTTAGTAGAGAATACAGCTAATACAAGAGGAGTCATCTTTCAGGACAATTCACAAGTGCACTTCATGTGTACTGCATAACAGCACTTGCTTGCAAAGGAAAATTATTTTACAGGATTTGAAAGAAACTAGAGCAACCCTCAAAAATATTTTGACAAGGATTATATAAAATGAATACTTTACAGTGATATTTGGCATCTTATTACATAAAGATTACATAATGAGTGGCTTGTGGAATCAAAAACAAACCCCAAAGCTATGCCAAAGCACAATGTAGGAAGATCTCTTACTATTTCATGCTAAAAAAAAGATAAAAATCAATAGCTCAAAACCACACTCTACAGAGAGTGCTTTATTAACAGCTGATGGAAATACATTCAATCATAATAACATGAATTGTTTCACATTTCATTTATAGTGTGCTTTTCAGAAGGAAACCACAAATTCTGTATCTGCAGTAGCTACTATAAAAACAGTAACTTAAGAATAAATCCCTAAACAAGTGTCCAGTTTGTATAGTTCTGCCAGTTGAAGTTCTTTGGGTACATGCAGTGAGTCAGAATAGTGGTGCTTCTGTGTCATGACAAAAAGTAAAAATCTCAAAAGCACTGAAAAAGCCACTACAGCTAACGACTTAAATACCAAAATTCTTGTCTTTGAAACCATAAAAGCTACTGTGACTGAGCACTCTACACTTGTAGCATCTTCCTGAGCCTGTAGGAAAAGAGATTGACATTAAGTGGCTCAATCTATTCAGAAAACTGAATTCCCTTCTGTTGCTGTTTACTGAAAGAATACATGTAATAGCAGGACCTGCTCTAGATTGATTTAGGGAAAATGTGAGAAGCTGTTTATGGCACAGTGCCCTGTTAGAAAATACTTCTAGCCTTATTATACATCATTATCCTTGTTCACAAGGCCACAGAGACATTAACCCTTTCTCAACATATCAACTGAAACCCCAAAACAAAGACCAAAAGCTTCTACTTCTGGCCTACATGACAAAAATTCTTCCTATACACAATTTCTTATTGCTGCAGTGCAAGTATATGGGGGAAAAGAAGTGAGACAACCCTCTTCCAAGTTTCACAAGGCTTCTAACTGTTGGGAAGTTATTTACCTTCAATAAAAAGTTTATAATCAAGTTAAAATTTCAAACAGAATTGTATTATCTGGAAAGTAGCATTTTAGAAAACTTCTACTGTGCCACTTATGCCAGGCTTGCCACCGATCCTGCTGTCTTGTAAAAAGAGGTATTTGCTTCAGAGACAGCGTCCGGCTAGATACACAGTAGCATTCCTTCCGTTCCTTGAGTGAAGATTGCTGACTCTGTAGCAGTCCTGGGGAACTCCTAGCAGTTCTGTCAATACCTGATCAGTAGCTGATAAAATGATGCTATGAACATGGGATCAGGATCTTACAAAACTTATATTGTCCCTAAAAATTACAGTCCTGGTTCCAACTCAGTACAGTTTTAATAACAGTTTATTTCCAAAATTCTCATTGACTTCAATATGAAAGAAATCCATCTAGGACACTAAAACTGCATCCCACTCAAATATTAAAGGCTATTATTCCACACGTAGCAGCATCACTTTATTTCTCAGCTATGAGCTGAGCACATTTCTAAAAACAGCTTCCAAGGCATGCTCTGATAAAAAAACCCCTATGACTCTATTAAAGTCTACCTTGCATATACTGTAAACAGAAGTTATGCAGTACTTTCTTATAAATTCATTACATGTAAAAACCCCTCAATGCTTCTCTCAGTTGGTCAATGTTCTCTGAGTTGAAGTGCAGCTGTAATATGCAAATACAATACAAATGTGTATGTTCCCTCTAATATTCAATTACATTTAATAGAGAAAAAGAGTAGGACAAAACTATCTTCCAACATACAATGTTCCATAGAAGTGAACAAGGAATGGAACAGCAGTCTAGCACATGTATTTCATACAGGGGAAAAGAAGGTGAAATACCACAGAAACACAGCTCTCATGATGCCATATAGTCCACCCTCCTTCCCAGTTTATTATAAACATATCCGTAGAGAGTTGTTTATTATATTGTTAAGAGATGTCCAGCCACTGAGATTTGGTAAGCTCTGCAAGTGTCCCTGTTGAAAACTTTACTTTCCCACTCATAAACCTGAGCTGATTTCTTCTTCTACGGTGCACTACAAAGATACACAACAGTTAATGATCACAGAATCGCAGAATGGTTTGGGTTGAACCTTAAAGATCATCTAGAGTTCCAAACTCCCTGCCATGAGAAGGGATGCTAAACCCCTAGACCAGGTGGCTCAGGGCCCCATCCAATCTGGCTTTGAATGATTCCAGCGATGGGGCATTCACAACTTCTCTGGACAACCTGTTCCAGTCATTAACACCCTCTTGTATAACACTTTATTGTAATACACAAGAATGCAATTCCTGTACTACCTTCTTGGGGTTTTTTTTCAGAGAAGAGACAAAGTCAAAGCCTTAATTTTGTCCTCCAAAATACTGCCTCTAATTTCCATCCCATTCGTTATAGAGGAGAAGTGCATTATCAGACACCCTGTACTGTGTCTACTCTTCACTGTTTCATCTCTTCGCCGTTTCACCTTTTTCAAAAGAGTCAGCCATCAGGTGCTACAAGCCACATAACTTGCTTTAGCAAGTTTTTGATTTGTTTGCTTTGTAAGTAGATGCTTGGTTAGACACTGGCTTTGCTCCTTCCCTCTGCCCTTCCAATGATGGAACACGCAGACTGAGAGAGCTTTAGCTCTGAACAGTCTAACTCAGTAACAATACACTCTGCTTTCTGGGGGAGGAGTAGAAAGGCAATTTTAAGACCAAGATTTGCCTTACTGGAATGTAAGCCCCAGGATATAAATGAAGAACCTGCAAGTAGGATTTCTGCCAAGGTCATGCCATTGTAGGTAGAAGGACTCACATATTTCTCATTTTCATTCCCTGTGGAGTTATTCTCTGGCCTTAAAAAGAAAAAAAGGCCAATTAACTTGGCTCCTTATTAGTGGCTGCATCTGTCATATACCCTGCATGGGTATCTAAGTGTGCATTTGTAGGTGGTCCTTATTGTTCCTTGCAGGGAAGAAAAAGCAAAATTTAGCAGTGTAGACTAAAGACCAGAATTCTGAACATAAAATAGATCTTAAAGCTGGTTGTAAAAATTCAACAGAACAGTATTATCTCCTACCTGTTTGTTTTATGGTATTATACTCTAAACCCATCAAGCATTCAACCAGTTTCACTAGTGAGACTGAACAATTGAAGACAGTAAAAGTACACACAGCACAGTATCTGGGCCAATGCCAGCTATTCAGAACAGGATTACAGTCACACACCACAGAAAGGCTAGCAGTACTTTTTCCCAAACAAATCAGTTGCTCTAGTAACTACAGGCCAGCAAAAACTAAACAGTTGCCATTTGAGCTGTTTCTACTTGGAGGTTGAAAAAAAAAGGGCAAAAATTCCCCATAATGCTTAAGTTATCCCAACAGATCACACAAAAGAAATGTGGGTAAGACTATCAGAGGAAACAACCTGTTAGCAGAAATTCTCCTAAATGAACAAATCACCTCAGAGTTCTGAGAGAAAACCTGAAGGAAGTTACTACATTCTTTCCATTTAACAGTAATGAAGCAACTGAAACACTCCCAACCCCTGTAAAAAAGAACAATAGAAAGTTAATAAACATACAGATCTTCGAGGGCTGTGGCCACAACAAATGTTTGGTTCACACACATGGGTTCTCAGCTCTTCTGCTCTTCCCAATACTTCACCAAACTGGTACACAAATACAAGGGGACTGCAGCTTCAGGCAGGTTTCTAACTGCATTAAAACTTCGAGCAGCTCAAAATTACTTATTAGAAAACGCAAATAAGTTTTAAGGAGCAATTTCCAGAAAGCAAAATGTGTAACAAATAGTAAAGAACTTGTTGGTTTGATATTATCCCTTTTTTGTTTTATCTTCTTGTATGTTAAGAGACAAGCAAATATTAACACATTAGGTATGTTTTGCACACTTAATCTCAGCTACTGCTAACAGATAAGGGGGCCTTACCTATTATATGTATTCAAAACCCAAGTTAGAAGGCTAACAATCTCATTTGCTTCTAGATCCTCTGCAGCAAGTTCTTGCATTCGGGTGGCCAAAGCTTGATGGTACATGTTCAGCAATCTGTTGAAAATGTCATAATGTGGAGGAAAACATTGATCCAGCAGGGTCTTAGCCACGAGCAGGTCATCAAGGACATATTTACGTATGATTTCTAGATGCCGCACAAGCCACATTTTGTCAGATTCTCTAGTATCTGCCTGAGTGCCTTCAATTCGCGTGCTCACAGTTCTTTCCAAAATGTTGAACATTTTTTCTTTCCACTTCTTTGGTCTGCCAGGAGGGATGAACCCAGTCTGTTTTTTCCGGTCTAACATGCGCCTGTCAATTTTCTCCTCCCTGTCAATTATCCTCACAACAGAAACAAGCAAGGTTGGATCCCGACGGACTGTGACAAGAGATCTTTGAACGACCATCCAAAGTTGCTTTGCCAATTCCTCAGACAGTTTCTGCATATCCCCAAAGTACGTGTGGATGAGGTTCATGTCATGCGTGTTTTTGCTGTCCATGCGGTACTGCTCATACATGAGGTTATCGCGGGAGCACTCTAAATCCATCAGCTTTCGATGAGCTTGCAAAAGTTCCCCTCGCTCAATCAGATCATGGGTTTCCCTGACTATTTCTGGAACTGAAAGAAAGGCAAAGAAGAAAAATCACAAAGGGTACAACATCACACAATCAAAATACAAAGAACAAATACAGGATAATAAAAGCACTAGGAAAAAAGCTGGAAAACAGCTGTAGGAATTATTTTAAAATAATTTAAAGGAAATTACTCTGAAATATTCAAAATTTTTTAGTAAATTCTATACTTGATGCATTATTTTATATATAAATGTAACTTTATACATTATTAACTACAGTGCTCCATTTTGATCAGTGGGTAAACAAACGTCATAGTGCCAATTGAACAAAATTTCCTCTCTCCCTCCTGCCCCTAATAAATAAAGGAATCCAGGAAAGTCTACGTGAAACAAATTGCAATACTACCCTTCTTACACCTTACACAAAACCCCTCTACCTTACCTGACTAAAAGTCACTTATTCTGCTGAACCTGAGGCTGCATAAACCCAACAAATGCCACATTTTACCTCCTCCTTGAAAGAACAGTTTTTGTCTGCTTAAGGCATGAAGAAAAAATAGGGATAATTAACCCATGCTGCTAAACTACTTAGATGGGTTTTTTTATTATTTTTCAGTATTTGAAGAATACTACAGAAGAGGATTAGGATCCGGTGGGGAACTGAAAAATCACAGCAGAAAAATGGTCACTGCAAAAAAGGCAGCTAGTGATAAAATTGGCAGCCACCAAAAAGGTTTAACGATTGTAACTGTCTTTTGAATCATGATGAAAATCACTTGGTTTATAAAATATTTGATGATCTCTGCACAAAACAACTATACTGTTTAGCAATTCCAGAGGGAGATGCTTCATACTAAAAACTTCTCAGAATGCCTGAAAATAAAAGGCTTATTGTCTCAATTGCATTCATCTGTGCAAAAGGAAACAACACAAACAAAACAACTCAGCATTGGAACATGCATAATTTTGTTGTTCTTTCTTTTTAATTGCTGGACATTGCATGTAAACAGTATTCTTCTGTAAGTTGCACACTATCCCAGTTTGGTACCACAGCAGTTAAACGCAGGCTTAGAGAGTAAACTGATCAACCTGGTATAACTGGGAAACGACTTTTCTTTACAGGTACACTTTGTGTATTAATATCAGGAGATAAGAGGAGAGAAAAGACTATTTAAATAAAATTAAATTAGTATGATATGTTTAGCCTCCATTATAGAGGTAAAATACTTAAAATTATTTACAAGCAGAAAAATCCTGTCAAGGAATTCACCACGATTCCAGACAGAATGTAACGTGCACCAAAAAGGCTGCACAGAATGATAGAGGTAATCCCATTTTCTTTATCTTTACAGTATCCACTGTATCACATTAACCATATGTAATTCCGCAAACCCTCACAGTTGTGCAGTGGTACAAAAACTAAATGTCTTCCATCTGTAATTTCTTTATGCACAAGTTAGTTTCTTTGACTGTGCTCTCCAATTCTGAAGCAAGGACTATGCTTGTAATGTCCTTCAGGTAAACTTCAGGTAGTTTACATTTAGGCTTATACCATTAATAAAAACCCTTGAGGCTCCTAACTGCTGTGTGAGAAAGCCTGTCAGGGGAATCTTTGACTGGACATCTTGCCATTTCATATTCTTATCTTTGTTTGCAAAATGTTTTCAACTCCTAGAATCATTTGGGACTATTTATACCCCACAGGCTTACTGTAGGTGCCCAACTCAGGTGGCAACATACCACAACTTTACAAATATTCTTTCTGCATTTGTTGCTTGCATATTTCAGTCTTTTATACTAAATACATTATCCCAGCTACTGATTGCTAGCAAGAAACTTCTTTGCAAGTTGTGTGTGGTGATGAGATAGGCCAGACTAGAAGTTCCTACAGCACCATTTAGTCTTCATCTATATTAAATGGTTACCAGCTACTTCCCTGAATGGGATGTGTAGGCAATTCTTCCTTAATTCTTCATTCCCAGTGAGGTTGGAAGTTCTTGACATTGCTTGAGAACCTTACACTGTTAACATAATTTTAAAGAGCTTCCAGTATGTGATGGATCATGTAAAGAATGATAAATTACCTGAAAATATGTTCTTGAGATTTTCTACAGCAGCTGCCAGTTGGCTGTGTTGCACTACAGCATCCTTAACATCCTTGAGGTTTTCTATAGTGTTGATGCTCTGTCTCCAGTCCTTATTGACATCTATCAAAGACTGCTGAATGTCCTTCACATCATTCAGAGCATTGTGCAATTGGCTTAAGCCTGTTCGTACTCCATCTAACTGTGACTGTATTGCTGCCTTAAATACAAACAAAAAGAAAGAACTCTTATTAATCATAGTAAGTTCCATATTTTCAACACTTCTCAATAATTAATTTTAATTTCAGTACCTATCATTTTCAGAGGAAAAAAATGAAAAGAAAATGTTGTCATTTACGGAAATGTGCAATTTCGTGCATGCACAACTTTGTGTGTATCCACATATTCTTTTTTTTCAAGTTTTGAAGTTTTATCTAGTTTTAAAGGACAATTCACTCAATACAATTGGTTCACCCACAAAGATAACATAGGATCTTAGGCAGATCATAGATCATCAGTTTTATAAATCTGGATTAAACCAGGATCATTGAAAGGCAGAATGAGATTTTTTTGCACTTTTCATAAATTAATTTCAAAGGGGGATGTTAAAAGAAAGCTGATCCAAATGTTTTAACAGAATGCTTGGTATGTACAGATTCTCACAGGATTTTACTAAAGAAATTATAAATTTTTGCAACTGGAAATGTTCTTGAAAAAAAAATTAATTCTGAAATGTTCTAAAAAAGCCCCAACAAAAAAATCCAAAACACCCTCTAGCTTGTGATGCCTGAAGGCAAAAAAAAAACAACAACTCAAAAGTGATTCAGTCAAAACAGACAACAAAACCTCAAATGGAATAAAAGTCTGTGAAACATCAACAACCAGACCAACAATCCAACTACTAGATTATTTTGGCATAAAGACAAGTTATTGATATAGATCTCTTTTAACAGGTGACACTTGAAATAGTGACTCTACAAAAAGGTTATTAGCCCTGAATATCATTTGACAGTCCAAACACCTTAAAAAAAATGCAGTATGGTGCATATCTGAGTGAAAGAAATGAGATCACATCCCCAGCATGGTTTTTACGTAAGTATTTTTAAAAACCTGTGACAAAGGTGAAAACAGGTGAGTGGAAAATACAGCTACAAATAACAAACTTCAAAAGACAAGCCAAAGACAAGTGGTCAGTGAAAAATTAGTTGCACATTTCAAGGGCTTGAAGTAATCAGTAAAGAAATAAGGCACTACTGGTTTTGCTAAGCTCAAATCATATTTTTTTTGCCAGACTTTTAAGGCTCAAAAAACTTGGACAGTCATGGAACTTTTTGTCTGATGCTGGAAGCCAAAGAGGAAATCCTGGTAACCGTGAACAACATTTATTGTGTTTTAAATGTACTGGGAAAGTCCCAGAAAAATGTACTGATTTTTAAACTAGTGTTATTTATGTACTTTTAAATTATGACATGCTGATTTTATTGATAAAAATGTATTTTCCTGCCAGATTCAGTACAATTAAGCAGTGGTAAGGCATTTTTATACAGTAGCTATCTATAGTACTGCTGCATTAGCACATTCTTCCCTTACAGGAACTACGATAATTGGGATACTCAGTCAATACAATACTCATACACAACCTTCTGCAGCTGACCATAAAGTAGTTTAAAAATCACATGATCATTAAATGTTCAGTACTTTTGTTTTGATATTTCAATTTCTTCCAAGGTAGATGATCTCAGTATTAAATATTCAAATTTTTGCCTATTTAACTTTGGGAGAAGCTTGATTATGTTAAACAAACAATTCTGATCTTGGTTTCTGACACAAATGGACAAGGGAAATCCTATAAAGAGACATCCATCCATGTTCAGTTTGTCTTCTAATAGTCAGAAGAGGCCAGGGGAATGGGGGGGGGGGAGGGGCATGGAGCAAAGTATCCATGCACTGTGGACTTTGCTTCCTACAATGCATATATTCATCTTAAATTGGACTGACCATGACTGTTTTAAAGAAGTGAAAACAAATCCATGCCATCCTGGGCACAGGACTCAAAAGTTCATTTTTATGTCTTTTCAAGTCACAGCCCTCAACATGAAGCCATGGAAACAGGATCCTGGCTGCCTGGTCTCCCTAGAGCCCTGTGGTTCAAACTCATGACTGCACAGCAGCTAAGAATCAAAATGGAGAGGATTCATTCCATTTTAGACTCAAGAAGACCCACAATCTCAAAACTCTCCTAGGATATATATACACAGTATTTCTTCACAGAGAAGTTCTCCCATGGACTAAGTGTACAAAGATAGTTGTCAAAGTCTATAATTTTACGGGGTCTGGAATACACTGCAAGCAGCTCTTCCCCTATATTTTGGACAGTATTGCCCACAAGCATGAGCCTACAGTGCTACCAGGTGCTCATCATTTCAGAGTTCTGCTAACCAAACCTCAAAAATACTGCTTACTGAACACCACCAGTCTCATTTATGAAACAGATGAGTTTGACACATTTGAAAGCAGTTTTTCCTGTAATTTATGTTACACAGGAAGAAATGCAGTGAAAGATGGAAGAAATTGACATAATTAAATATTTGGGAGAGGATATAGAGAGGATATGTAGATTCACCTGAAGAAAATTGTGACAAATGTGAAAACATATCCAGTCAGAAAGAAGAACTGACATGTTCACACTGAAAGATTTCTCATATGTTCTTTCATACAGATGAAGCAGTAATCCAGCATGAGAAATCAGCAAATCCTCTGGCTCATGATCCTGATGTCTGTATCTCTCCATGTTCCACACCACAGTTACATACAGTTTAAATGCAGAGCAAGAGTATTTCTTACATCCTCTCTGTGCTCCCATCCATTACAGCAATTCTTATGGGAAAAACAGCTTTGTTATCCATTGCATCTCTAGCCATCATCTGCTTCAGGAGTCCATCCTGAGTTGATTAAGGGGTATTGAACTTCTTTTCAGAACAGGTATTTCTAATCTACAGATGCCTGAAGTAACTTAAGGCAAATAAGAAGGAAACTAGCTACAAAGTGGATTTAGGCACTATACTGACAAAGTTTAGTCATGACAGTCTATAGCAGCAGCCAGGAAAAATGAAAAAGTACTCCAGGCAAATGACTGTTCTCATATATTATAAATAGCTCACAGTAACTAAACGGCTGATCCATTATTAATAGACTCCACATTATATGCTTCCTGACTTCAATCTGAAAAACCCAGTCCAAGTCATCGGAAAAATTTGTTTCTATTCTACAGACAAGAATAAACATGTAATTTGCTAACAGATGTCTTCACTGTGAAAAAAGTGGCTTTCTTCTTCATGCAGAATCCCACAAGGAGCTATTACATAGTTGTAAGATAAAATACCTTATACTGAAATATACTATTAGATACAGTGTATACCAGCCATTTTGATCTAAGAAAATGTTTCCCAAAGCACTTTTCTAAGACTCTACTCCATGTACTTAATATAGTGGTCTAAAATTACTGTTGGCTAGAGAGTACCAGTGAAGGAAGAAAATACAGAACTCAGTAAGATATGGACAATAATAGGATGACCATACTCATGTTTCAGGCTGCCTGTGTGTGTGAACATGAATGCACTTACATGTGCACATGTGAAGGAGGGGGAAAATCATGGCGCACATTTCCACAAGAGACAAGAACGTGATGTAATTTTGCTATCTTCCCTAAATTCCCATGTAAAAGCCAGAGGTGAAACCAACTGATCCTTTTTCAGATGCAATCATCAATTTTTTGTATTCAATCACTAAGACAAAGGTTTGTTGGCTGACAGGCTACACAGCACAAGGGTAGCTGCCCACAAGTACTGGACATGAGAACACTTGAAATGTTTGAATAAAATGTCAGTAAGATGTACAGCATTAGTTTGCATTACTTCCAGAATACAAATTTTCTGTTTTGGACATGGCAAAACCTGAAGTCCATGGTTTAAAATTATCTATGTTGCTGAAAACGTAGAATCAAAAAAATCAGAAGAAAAAAGAAAGTACATTCACGCTACAGCACAGACACTCAGGTTTATCAGTCTTCATACCTTGAGTCGAGCTTCTACTGAAGCCTTCTTACGAGCTTCCCTCCTGCGATACTGCTCCACTTTATCCAGCTGATCAGGACGCTGAAGCATTCCTGCTACTCTCTGAACAGCGGTTGCAACAGCTTCCCTATCCGTTTCCTCCATTGTTGATTAGGGCCTCAAAACGCCTTCATAACTTAACAGTACTGAAAAGAAATAAAACAGTTTTGGAAAATACTTTTTTTTTCATCTGATGGCTATGTGACATTTCAAAGTTAGCAACTGAAGAATTAACTTTGGCAATAAAAAGTGCAACTTGGCAGAAGCATCACTGGACTGTGTTATAAAGAGGAGTAATTGGAATTCTTCAAGAATTGCATTTAAAGTCACTTAACTGTTTCATTGAAATGTTCTTTGGTTGATGTTCCTATATTTACCTTGCTCTCTGTAACTTTATATAAAAGAAAAAAAAACAAACAAAAACCAAATTGCAAAAAAACCAACCACCAAGAACAGCCAAGTTTCATTTAAAACAGATTCTATCTAATCCTAGAGTAGGTTTCCCTATCAAAAGGAGAATGAGACAAGCATAAAGGAATCTTGTAGATGGTTGAAGCAAAAATTCTAACTCCTCCTGAATTAGCATCTGGTGAAGCTGAGAGAACCAGAGTCCTTCTGCAGCAACAGGTCAAATTTGCTACTAGAACTGCACAGAAACAGCTGTGGAAGCCCTAAACCCAGAGACTTAACTATAAAGCACTTCCATTTAAACTTCTGACTTTTTTATTTCCTACTCTTGTTTTCAGTTCTTCCACAGTATCAATCCAGTCCACCGGAGGTGTAGGTATGCAGGGAAAAATTAATCAAGTATTTCACCTAATTCTAACTTCTAGTGTAGTCCAGACACGCATGCAAACTCGTACGCAGAAAAGGTAAGTTCTGCTGGCTATCAAGCCAGACTTGTTCTCTCAAACTTCAGCAGCTACTAATAGAAAGCAGGGAGGACCCCAGTCAGCAAGGATGCAAGACATGATCTTCATAGAAGTTCGAGGAACATATGTGGAGCTCCTCATTGTTTCCAAATTATTTCCATCATTTTATGTCTTCAGTCTTGTAATCAAAACGAATATTTTAGATTCTGCTGCCACAACTAGAGATTATATTTTGTCATATTCATATTATTCTTTGAAAGTAGATACCCACTTTCAAAGCAGTCTGCATTCACCACATCACTTAATCTCAACAGAATCATGATCTGATGAAGAACTGGGCCAAGGGCACAGCACCGAAAAAGCAAAAGCAAGAAAACTCACGAGCAAGAGAAAGACAGCTTGATAAATGAAGGAAAGTGGAGACACCCGCCACTCCAAAAAAATGTGAAAAACAACTGAAGCAACGAAAATTGCTCACCACCTCTCATAAGCAAACTAATACTCCAGTTGGTCTCTGAACATTAGCCACTCTGGAAGCAAAACGCCTGTATTTTATTGCTAAGTAAGGCATTATACACTTAGGAATTTCCCTTCAGTTTGGGTCAGATGTCCCAGCTGGGTTCTCAGTCCCTTGCCTATCCCCAACCCACTCGAGAGGAGTGGAAGGCAGAATAGGAAAAAGAAAACCTTCACACTGTGTGAGCACCCTTCAGCCACAGCCAAAACATTCCAGTGTGAGCAGCACAGTTTTAGCCACAAATCCAAAACCACAGCACTATACAGGCTGTTATAAAGAAAGTTAACTCCATCTCAGGCAGACTCTCTAGAACATTAGTAGAATAAGTAATTTTAGAATTTATCAGAATTAAAAAGCATTCCAGGCAAGGTTTGCCCATGAACCAGTCTGTAAGACTGTGTCTCAAGTTCCTTCATCTGATATGTCAAGATCTGCACATCTAGTACCTTCAAAAGTTAACTGCATAAGCATGCACTTTTCCCAGAATGACTTGTACAGTGTGAAGTCCTGCCCTCCTTTACCTCCCAGCTGTTCAACTGGACCCATCGCTTCTCTACCACTGGCCTGTTTAGCTCAAACCATGTTTGATTTCCTACTCTTCATCTGAAGGTGCAGGTTTTATTTCTTCCACTCACACTTTGGAATGAATACTCTGGTTTTCCTGGGCTCAGCCCATTTGCAAGCTATCTGGGCTCTATCTAAAATAAACAGATAAATTTAAAAAGGTAGTTACTTTTAGATATTACTTTACTACAGAAACAGTATTATGCAGCAGAGAACTGTATTCTGAATTACTGCCACTACTAAAGAGTGGCTACATTCCACAGGGTTGCAACAGCTTTAACCCACAGAAGCCACTACCCAGGCACATCAAGCAGATCTTGTGAAGAGAGTCAGTAGCCAAGCACATTGTAACCAACTTGCCGAGTCAGCCAGGCTCTTGCACAACCTCCAACCCCTCAAAAGGAAGACCGAAGTTTAGAAAACCATGACAGCTTTACACAGAGGCTCTAAGTCAAAACTACAACCACCTTCACAGCAAAATCCAGGCTGAGGTATGGAATGGGGACAAAACCAAGTCCCCGGCAGCCCTGGAAAGGCTCCAGCTGCAAGCGCACCCGTGTCCTGGGGACTCCGGCTGCAGAAGCGAGCCAGCGGGGGCGACAGGCTCCCAGGCCCCCGGCCCTGCCGAGGGGAGCTCCAGAAGGGGCTGGGGGCAGGACTCCTGCGGGCGGCACGGCCCGGAGGAAGCAGGGCCAGCCCCGCCCGGCTCCTCCCCGGCAGAGGTGGCTCAGCTCCAGCCACCCGCACGGCCGCAGGTGCCCGTCCCTGCGGGACAAAGGCCGCGGACCCGGCCCGGGACGGAGGGACAGGAGAGGCGCCCCGAGCACCCCCTGCGGGCCCGCTAGCCCGAGGGGCTTCCCGGATCGCCCCGGCCCATTCCGCCCCCACCCCCCCGCTTCCCTCTGCCGCCACAGTCAGCGACAGCGGCGCTCAGCGGGCGGGGGCAGCGCCGGGAGCCGCGGCGGGCGGCACTTACCGGGGCAGGGGCAGGGGCCGGGGCCGCGGCCGGGCCGGCCCTCCCTCCCTCCGGCCCTGCTCGGCACGGCGCTGACAGGCCGCGCTGCGCCGGCGCACGGCCCAACGCGCAGGCGCACCGCGGGCCGCCGCACCGCCCCCTGGCGGCGGGCTGGGGGGGGCGGCTCTGAGCGGTGCCACGGCTGGGGTGGTGTGCCTCTAGGGTGCTGTGCCTCACAGGGTGCTGTGCCTCACAAGGTGCTGAGCCTCACAGGGTGCTGTGCCTCGGAGGGTGCTGTGTCTCACAGGGTGCTGAGCCTCACAGGGTGCTGAGCCTCACAGGGTGCTGTGCCTCGGAGGGTGCTGTGCCTCGGAGGGTGCTGTGCCTCACGGGGTGCTGTGTCTCACAGGGTGCTGTGTCTCACAGGGTGCTGTGCCTCACAGGGTGCT
>JAWWEE010000074.1:89353078-89442210 GCA_035221455.1 Xenops minutus | reverse complement strand
GTGCCTCGGAGGGTGCTGTGCCTCACAGGGTGCTGAGCCTCACGGGGTGCTGAGCCTCACGGGGTGCTGAGCCTCACGGGGTGCTGAGCCTCACGGGGTGCTGTGTCTCACGGGGTGCTGTGTCTCGGAGGGTGCTGTGCCTCACAGGGTGCTGTGTCTCAAGGGTGCTGTGCCTCACGGGGTGCTGTGTCTCACGGGGTGCTGTGCCTCGGAGGGTGCTGTGCCTCGGAGGGTGCTGTGCCTCACGGGTTGCTGTGCCTCACGGGGTGCTGTGCCTCACGGGGTGCTGTGCCTCGGAGGGTGCTGTGCCTCGGGGGGTGCTGTGCCTCGGGGGGTGCTGTGTCTCGGGGGGTGCTGTGTCTCGGGGGGTGCTGTGTCTCACGGGGTGCTGTGTCTCAAGGGTGCTGTGCCTCACAAGGTGCTGTGCCTCACGGGGTGCTGTGCCTCACGGGGTGCTGTGCCTCACAGGGTGCTGTGCCTCACAGGGTGCTGAGCCTCACAGGGTGCCCCTCACCCTGGTCGACACCCCATAATGGCGGGGCTCAGGGGGCTGAGCGCTTAGGGTTTCGTTGATGTGTAAGAGTTAAGAAAGCACGGTGCTTTCTGCAGAGCAGCGCGCACGGAATCAGCAGTGTCCGGCCGGGGGCAGAGGGAGCGGGGCGCGGCACCAGGCGGGGTTTGTGTCGGGGTTTGTGTCGGGGTTGCCACAGCAGCTGCCGCACCGCAGGCTGGCAGTCCCGCTGCAGCCCGGACACCGTGGGGAGCACCAGCCCCGCTCGGGGCCCAGCGCTGCACGGGGGGACCGGAGCTGCCTCCGAGACGGAGCTTCGCCTGTCCCCCAGCACGGGAGTTCCCACCCGCGGCACAGGGATTGCAGGGAAGTTACAGCCGGGCAAGTAGAAATACAGTTTGGGTAACAGGCAACCCTAGAGGAGCTTTTGTAATTTTGAAAACTTGCTTAGATCTTTTGAAATCAGCGACCGAAAGTAGAGATTTTCTATTTCCTTTCCTTGCTAGTCTATCGTATTGATGCGGTAACAGGGATAAAATACTGAAGGTGTGGTTATTACGATGTTACATTACCTGGTCATTTTCTGTATTGTTGATTTAGGTTGATTTTTGTGTGGTGGTGCAGATGGACGAGACTGTGGAAGGTGAGACCGAGTTAGGGGAAAGAGTCAAGCCTGGTTCTTCTCATGGTCACTCTGCACAGCAGGAATCAGAGCAACCGAGAGGAACCCAGCTTTCTTCCAAACCTCATATTGATCTCTGTCCACCTCTCATTGCTATAAAAAAAGGTAAGGGAGAAAATAATAAGTACTTCACGTTGTCTTTGTATGGAAAAGAAATCCAGGAAGAAAATGGGAAACCAATTACTAAGTAGAAGGTTTAAGATTATATGTACTGAGTGGGTACCTGCTATTCTGAATGTGCCAGTGTAGGGACTGCAATGTGTAGTTTTCAGCTCTAAAAATAAATATGTATATATAAATAAACAAATGCATATATGTTTTTATATACATGTACGTGTTTACAGAGTAATTTTTTATGTATGTGCATTTACAGGGCCATCCACAGTGCAACTCTGATCCCTTAGCAGATTTCCTACTGTTGATTCATAGTAATATGATTAGAACCATTATCATGGAATTAAAACCAGTACTCTATAGTATGGCATACTCTACAATATGGCATATAATATGGTGTCTCCCTTATATTAACAGTGGTAATAGATTGAATAGTTAGTTCAAAGATTATTGAAAAATGGCACAGCCAGCTTCCTCTGCGCCTGCGAGTGCACCCCTTATGTATGTCCACTTTGCTTAAGTGTTTCCTGACCTTGTGGAAGAAGATCATGTTAAAAAGTACTATATAAATAAGTATTTGTGGCATCTGGGAGAGGTGCTTAGGGCCTGGAGGAAAGCTGAGGTCTCTCCTGTCTTCAACAAGGGCAAAAAGGAGGACCCAGGGAAGTACAGGCTAGTCAGCCTCACCTTCGTCCCTGGGAAGGTAGTGGAGCAGCTAATGCTGAATACCATTTCCAGCCACATGAAGAACAAGAAGGTGACTCGGAGTGGTCAGCATGGATTCACAGAGAGAAGAAATGTGTGACTCACCTCATTTCCTTTTGCAATGAAGTGTTTGGTATAGTAGATAAGGGGAGTGCAGTGGCTCTGGTCTGCCTTTTCTTCAGAAAGGCTTTTGACATTCTCCTGTAGGGAATTTTTTATTGTGCCCCTTGAGGTGGATTAAACACACATTTGTGCTGAAATATATGCGTAAAAAAATAATAAACAATATATTGGACAGTGCTAACACAATATCCAATTCTGCAAGAAGTCTGCAAATATGCTTCATGAAGCAATTCTTTATATACGATTGTGTCTGTATGGAGCACCTCAGCCCAGCCTTGGGTCCATCTCCCAGCACCAGCTCTGCTGCCCAGAGGCAAACTCTGAGCCTGACATTCCAGGATGGCTACAAGAAAATGCTGTGGCTGTTTCTTATCTCATCACCAAGGGAAACTAAACTCCCTTACAGAGAGTTGTTCTGCCTCTGGCATTTCTGCTTCCAGCCAGCTTCAGTTGTGCCTTTTTGGTCTCTGTGCCAGATCATTCCTGGGTTACAAATTACTGCAGCTGAGAGGTTAAAATTTAAATTTCCCCTTCACTCCTCTAATATCCTCCTGTAAAAGCCGTTGAAATGTGGGCTGTTTGAGCGGAAAGTGACATGGATTGAAAACTGATGGAACAGGCAAGCTCAGAGGGTGATGATCAGGAGCATAAAATCCAGCTGGAGCCCAGAAGGTAGTGGTGCACCCCAGGGGTGAATACTGGGTACAGTCCTGTTCAATATCTTCCTTAATGATCTGGATGACGGGGCAGAGGGTAACCTCAGCAAGATTGCTGATGACTTACAGGTGGGAGGGATAGCTGCTACACCAGAGGGTTGTGCTGTCCTCCAGAGGGACCTTGAAAGGCTGAAGAAACAGGCTGACAGAAACCTCAGACAGTTCAACAAGAGGAAGTGAAAATTCCTGCACCTGGGGATGAACAAGCCCATGCAACAGTAAAAGCTGAGGGCCGAAGAGCTGGAAAAGAGATTGACAGAAAGGAACCTTGAGGGCACTTGTGGGCACCCAAGTTGAACATGAGCTGGCAATGGGCCCTTGTGGCAAAGCAGGTTGATGATGCCATGGGCTGGATGAGGAGTATTGCCAGCAGATTAAGGGTGGGGATCCATCCTCTCCACTCAGCACTGGTGAGGCCTCACCTGGAGTGAGGTGTCCAGTTTTAGGCTCCTCTATACAAGAGAGACATGGATATACCAGAGAGAGTCCAGTGATGATGATGAAGGCACTGGAACACCTCTCGTACGAGAAAAAGCTGGTAGAGCTGGGTCTGAGGGGGATCTTTTCTATGCATATAAATACCAGAAGGGAGGGTGTAAAGAATAGGGAGCCAAACTCTCTGCAGTCATGTCCAGTGACAACATCAGAGGCAATGGCACAGACTGAAACACAGGAGGTTCTCTCTGAGCATCAGGAAATACGATTTCATTGTGAGGGTGCCTGAGCACTGGCATAGGCTGGCCAGGGAGGTTATGGGGTCTCCATCCTTGGAGATATTCAAAAGTTGTATGAAAATGGTCCTGGGCATCTGGCTCTAAATAACCCTGCTTTAGCAGGGGAGGCTGGACCAGGTGATTTCTAGGGGTCCCTTACAATCTCAACCATGTTGTGATTCTGTGAATAATACATTATAAGCAGGGAAAAGAGATATAATCTGTAAGAAAATTTATAAGGAAATCAGTGCTATTAGAATTTTAGTTTTAATCACAATCTAATCATATATTTAGAATAGATTAAATAGTAATTCATGGAAGTTTAGTGAGCTACTCCTTAGCATTAGTGCATGCTCCACTGGCGATCCTATTTGCTGCTAGTGATGGAACATAAATATAACATTTGGAGATATGGAGTGAAACTAAGATGTAGAAATTAAAAATAGAATTGTTCAGTGCTTTCAAAGAATTATCTTTTTGAAGCTAATTTAAACTATTTCTGTTAAGGAGAGATAAAGCAATATTTAGGAATGCTTCATAGTTAAAATTTTTAAAAGAAGTGGCAGCTGACTGGAGATAAGTTATTGTAATTGGTATCAGGAAAACATAAATACTCTTTTTTGTTACTCAAATGATGTAAAAATATTTAAATCCTAATTTGTAGAAAAAACCCCAAAGGCATGAAATTATTTTTTTATTAAATAAGTTAAAGATCTTCAAAAGCTCTTAAGGAGACTTAAACAATCAGGAGAAGATAATTACCCACTGTAAGATAGTTGCACCCTAACAATATATGTCCCATTTTTATTGCAATATTATCAATCTTTATTCTTCAGATATTCCATGTGCTCAAGTTGTCTCGCAAGTAGCAAGTTTGCCAGAAATACGTGAGACTGATAAAGAGAATTTAGATAAAGAAGTAACAAAAGTAACTGGGTGACAATAACGAGTGTGAAAAGTGAGAGCATATCAGTCTCTATTTTTTCCAGAACTGATTTCTTCAAGCTAGTACCTTAAATAGTTTTTTCTTACCTCTTTGATATCTGTAGGCATTGTTTGAAATTCAGCTTGAGATAAAGGCCATTATGTGACATCTTTTGCTCCCTCCCTTCTAAGGCTTTCTACTGAGCCACATGTTACCTAATGTTCCTTTCATGTTTCATTTTCCCCAGACTAGAAGTGGTTAGCCAGCAAATATGAGGATACAATGCTGCAGGTCTTGTAAATGCATTTGTTGTGCATATACCTGAATAATTAGTACTTGTCATTTCTTTTAACTACACACAGAAAGTAAATACCGTACACATGGAGGGAACCTAAAGGCAAGGAGCACTGAGCTAGGACCTGCTGTCACAGGATCATCTTTGACTGCTGTCCTTCCGGCAAGTGTTTTCATTCTAAATTAGCTGGTGACTCAAGTACCTTTTGTCTGTGGAATTTTCTTCTATACAGATAAGTTGTCATGGACAAATGCTTGGTCTAATACTGAAGCATGCTAAGTTCTTTCGGTCTCTGTTATTTGCAAGGAAAAAAGAACAGTGAACCACTCAAAAGTGTCTACAGTGTTAGGCCACTGACTTTCTGTGCTCACACTGTGTGTTACTAGGGTTTTGGTTTCTTTGATGTGGTTCGGTTTTGGGTTTTTATTTTTTTTTCCTGTAATCCATTGCAGGTAGAGACAACAGTAATGTGAAACATCCATTCAGTTTGGGGTAAGACCAAATGGTGGGAGGCAAAGGTGGACTCTGGACAGCTCTTTTGTTTTTTTAATCCAAGAGTAGGATTGATCATTGCAATTCCTAGTTTAGAGTACTGGGTAGATGATGTAATTTATCTTTGTTTTTCTCCAGTAAAAATTGTGAGGTACAGACACACTTTAGACATCTCCAAACCCCAGCTACTCATGACAGTGGGAGCTGCGTGTAGAGGGAAGTGATCAGTGTGGTGTCTTTTTTTACCCAAATCTTTAGTTTTCCCTATAGCTTCTGAAGATTTTCTGTTGACTTAAAAATGTTTCTCACTGTATCTATTTCCAGTGTGGTTCACACTAATGTGAAAATTTTGAAAAATCCTTTTTCGGCATAAATTTCCTTCTTTATCATTGTGCTGCTACCTTTATATGACCTGCACATTCATCATCAATTGTATATTTGTTTTTGTGGTGACTGATTTTGTAGTGATTTGTTTTATTCATTTCCTTTAGGGTAATAACTTGTTACTATATATTAAAATGCTGAGAGTACAGAGATAGGTCTGGTCTCAAATCTGAAATACAGACATACCGAAGTTTGAAAGATGGATTCACAAACCTGAGATTTGAATTAGAGCCTTTATAGCACTAAATTGGTGTTGTGACCTTAGCCTGGATCCACATTCTGTGGTCCTGATATGAAGTATCAGATATGATAGTTTCCATAGTAGCAGCTTTATACTGAGGAATAATTCTGACCTAACAAGTTAACTATTGCTGTTCTTTTTCCTGTGCATTTCTTAGATGCAATTTTTTATGTTCCTGCTTGAAGTAGTTTAAGAAACGAGCTTAAAGGTCAGCATTATAAAATACAATCCTTACGTGAAGAAAAATAATCTCTCTATAACTTTCATTTTCTAGACATCTGTTAAGAAAAGCATTGCACTTTCCAGTGAAAGTAGAAAAGAACTAGGCAAGCAAGCTAAAGTAACCAAAGAAGAGAGAAGAGCTCAGATAGATGGAAGACACAAGTATTTGATATCAAGATTAGCAGATGGGATAGACTTGAGTGAGCAGCATGTGGAGGAGGCCATTATTTCTGATGATAAGGTAAATATCAGTTAAATTAGTATTCCTAAAATATTTCAACATTTTCAATCTTTGAAACTACTTCACAATTAACTAAAATTGTAATTTTTTTTTTTCAGTTTCAACTTATAGAACAATTCTTTGCCCCTAGTGGACTTAAGAAGTTGCTCTTCTTTTACCAAGATGTATTGCAGGTGTGTTTCCATTATTACTTCTACAAAACCAAAGTTGCATTTTAAAAAATAATGACTCACGTCACTATTACAAAATTCAGAAAATCTTAATGGATTTTTTTTTTGCTATGTATGCTAATGTGGAAAGAACTTGGATCTCATTGTTTAGATACTGCCCTCCTGGCTTACATAGAAATGGGATGTGGCGTGATTTGATACTGTTCTTGTTTTCACAAAAGAAAATTTGAAAATGGCAAAGTAGGGTAAAATATGGAATTCAAAAGTGATAAAGGTAATTGAAACGAAGTGTTCACAGTATTCAGAGTTTAAAATACTAAATTAGCTAGCATAAGTATTATAGAAATGGGAGAGCTGTCTGTGTAAGAACTACTTTGTCTTGTTTTGGTTTGAAATGGACTCATTTCAAATGGACTTTGTCCAACTCTACTATGGACAAAGCAGTCATTCAAGGGGCTGAAAAGTGAGGCAATTTCTTTCTAAATTAAGGTGACTTCATATTCAGGTTTGTCCCATTCTGCAGAAAATAATTTTAAGCTGGGAAAACTAAGACTAGAAATAAGGCAGTTGTGGTCCCCAAGCTGTATTTTATTTCCTTTGAGTTTTGAAAAGGAGCCGCCTCTGCATAAAGAGCTAAATAACTTGTTCACCTTCCACTGGGTGTGTGGTATCAAAAGATGCCAAGTGACCTTGACATTGTCTAACACAACTGTTGTGGGCTTCCAGAACTGCAGAAGTCCTTCATCAGTCCTTTCAGATTATGCTATTGAGGAGCCATGATAGAGAGAGCTAACTCTAGGCTCTTAGGCTAGATGAGGAGAAAAAGTGATTGATAATGCTCGATCATCAACTAAATGCAAGAATGAATTACAGAATCATTATAACCTAGCTAAATTAACAGAACTTTTGAGTGTTACTGGAATTGCTTAGAGACTTCACAAAGCACAGGATGAGCTCAGCTGTCAAAACAGTTTAATCAGTTTTTCATTTTGCTGGGACTGTGCATGCACATTTCTGGGATGAATGTGTTATTCTCTGGCTTAAATCAAGATGAAACTAAAAATCTTGGCATTGTTTTCCTTAACTGACTAGTCAGAAATAAATGCCCACCCTGAGCTGAATGAAACATTTAATTGCTGCATTTAATTTTGTTTTATTTTGACCTTTTAGCTCATTAAAAAAATTAATTTAGGAGAATTCTGTTTCAGAAGCAGCATAGTGTAAAAAGAAATGTTTCTGATGGAAAGTATGAATGCCATTTCTAGCATCTTCCACTGCATTCTGATGAGGGAAGAGAGCTCTTTAATTTGATTGTTCTGTCAACAGTTTAATTTCAAACATATTGGAGAATTGGAGACTACTCAAGGGTGGTATTATAAATGCTTGCCCTGTTCTTATCTGTTTTTTACCATTCTTGGAGGCAAAATATGGGCCAGGGCAGACCATTGGCCTGACAAGCAGGCATGTTCTTACCAAGATTTATCAAAGCTCCTTTCTTTGCTCCTTTTCATGTCTCTTTTTCACCATCTTAGGTGTATGATGTTCACTTGAAACTGTGTGTAGGCGTCAGCAGATGCTGATCTGAGGTGGAAGGGGGGGAGCCACCACTGTGTATCACTCATCACACATTTTATCTAGCAGGAGCTGAACACTTGACTTTTTAGAAAGAAGGCTCTCCTCAACTTTAAAGAGAAAGACTCCTTCCACATTATTTTCTGTACATTCTTCCAAGTTTCAACAGATTATTTTCAAAATGCATGACACAAAGTAAGAGGGAAGCGAGTGTTTATTAGGCTTTAAACTTTTTTGTTGCTTTAAAGAGAAAAGGTTGTGGATGCACACCAGTGGAGAGGGACCAGTGGCAGCAGAGCTTCTCAGAGAGAAAGCTTTTCAGTAATGCATAGTTAAAGAAATGTGCAGAAAACGAATTTTCTTTGCACTGTTGGCAGGACCTGGCTGACAGTGTTGCTTGTGAGTCCCCCTTACAATTACATTCTGCTTCTGCGGACCAGGCACATGACTCTTTCTGCAAGACATCCAGTTGGTTTTCACAGAGGAAGTTGCTCTAGAAAACACTTCAGAGTTAATTTTCTTATATTTTCTGAGACTTTTCCCCCTTATTATTTGACTTTTTTTTTCCTGAAAGATTGGGACTATAAAAACGTTTACTAAGGATTATGAGATTCATGCAAAGCTTATTCTTTAGAGAAAGCCAACCTTGTAATTTCTGTCTGGGAATTACTGAGTCAGAATGAGCTTCATTATAATTCATATATTCAAATGGATAAAATATTTGTTTTGCATAGTTTTTATGTTATTAACCTCATTTATAATTTTGCTAGCAGAAGTCAAATGCATCTTTGGAGTCAGATGGATCAACAAACAGTTTGCCTCAGAAGAAGTTATTTATTACCATGGGTTCCACTGAGGTATGGTTAAAAAAATTCATTAGATGACATTTAAAAAGTAAAATGTTAAAAAAACATAACAGTTATGCAGTGTTATATAACTTTGTGTAATTCTTGGATAAATATTTAAGTACATAGTCCCTGTTCCCATAATGCGGGATCTCCCAACATTTCTTGGACTGAGGTTGGCGTTCACCAGTAAAGAAGCAGTGATTTGACTATTTGAGAGGAGAGCAGGTCAAATAAACCTGGTTTAAAAATCGCAGATCCTAACTTTTTTTTATGACTGTATGTTTAGTATTTTTCAGTGCTTTTGCACTTCTAGTTTACAAGTGCAGTTCTTCATTGGTTTTGTATGTATTTGCATATAATGATGCTGCCCATTATTCCAAAAATACCCTTAATAAATCCTTTATTTCATTCAAGTTCATATAACAACCTCATCACTGTAATGTCTAAGCATTATCCTACAGCATATTCAGATTAGTCATTAAGATATTCTGATTAATTTTCTTTCTTTCCATCTCCTTTGGGGGAAATTGAGTATTCCATATACAATTTTCTTTGAATAAGGCATGGTAATGTTTTGGAGTTTTGTTTTATTTGTCCACAAGGAGCCTATGTTAACAGTGTAATGTTAGAAAAGACATAGCTGAAGGATTCTTTCTTGCTTTCAGGGGAAAAGTGAGGTTCATTCCTCTGCCAGTTGCACCAACTGGAATGGCTTTTCAAGATGGTTACAGTTCAGTTATTATTAGGTTTAATAGACTGAAAATAAACATTGTTCAAGTACTAATTTGAAACTTCTTTATTTCTTCAATCCATCAAAACAATGAAAAAGCATGTTAAAAGGTATTTGGATTAGAAGTTCTTAGGAAAGCTCCCTTTTTAAAAAATGAAATAAATCTTATTCTTAGGTGATCCATTGTGGTCTAAGTATCTATGAAAAGAACTTTAAATGTTTGAAAGCTGAGGATATCTCTGGGGTTTTTCAGTCAATTTATGTTGGCAGATTCAGAAAGAGATTAGACAGTCTCATGGATACGTCCATAAATGGATTCTAAAATGACTAGACAGGAATATGTCACGTAACAGCTCTCATACAACAGTTGCAGATGGTGAGGGAATACAAGAAGAACAGAGCCCAGAAAACAGCCTAACTTGCAAGCTCTTCCTGAATTGCATTTTCCTAGTAGAGGTGCAATACTGAACTGGTCTGTCCAGAAGGGCATTTTTGATGTTCTTATGTCAGACAGAGAAAACCAGTATTTGATTTGAGTGGGACAGATTTTCAAATCTCCTGCAAACAGTTCACTACCATTTTGAGTAATTAATTTTTTACAATTTTGTTTTCAGCATGTCTTTAAGTAAATTAGTTTTACTGTATAAATATTCTTTTTAACTGTATGCATTTTGTTATTTTCACAGAACTTTACAGGAACTTGTGCATTTTTCCTAAGGACATCAAATGAAGTTATAACTGCATCAAATGTCTCACAGGTCAGTCCAAAATCATGCAGTGTTTGCCATGTATTTAATATTTTCTCAGATCTTTATTCACTCAACTGGAGTCAGAAAAAGAAGTGGGGAATGCTTTTACGAAAATGTCTGGTTCTATGTTTATCAGAAATTCTTTTGCATGTGAATAAGTATTTGTGATAAAGTAAAATTCTAATGATTTATAAATTATATACTGCAATATTATTAAAAGACAAGATTCAAATTAATAAAAATTCATAATTAATTAGTAATTAAAATATAAATTTTAATAGCAATAGGGAATAAAGACTTAAATCATGAGATTTTATTTTAAGTAATGAGCCTAAATTATGAAAATGATACTCTTAAAACGAGTCTTTTAGGCTTTTGAAATAAAGATGATACTTGAAAGTAACTAAGGTAATGTTTTCCAGCCCCTCATAGCTTCTTGTACATAAGAAATATGCTGTAACTGCCTTTTCTGACTTTCAGAGATACTCGTGTTGTTGGGAAATATTTGTAATAGAAGATCATCCAGATACTAACATCTAAGAATAGACATTAAAGAAATAATGGTTGTTCAGACTCTTTAGTTGATTGCCTTAGTGCTTTCTCTCTGCAGTTCTCTTGTGATCACCCTCTTTTGACAGGGGCTGTCATGTACCTTCATCAAACTTCATTCATTATGTTAGGCAATATTTATAGGTGCTATAGAAGATAAAACAAATTTTAGTTTATCCTGAAGAGCTTTGTAGGAAAAGTTGGAAGAAGAACCCCCTAGAAATACATAGGTTCATCCCCTGTTTTTCAAGAGGAAAAGTTGAATCTTCAGCATCCATTGGAAAGAAATGGATCAGCTAGTATGTCACCCTTGTCATAGAGATTCAGAAATCTTAATTTTCCTTGTCTCCCCTTCCCCACAACAAATGTAGACACTGTTGTATGGGAGAAATTAGCATTGCTAAAAGCATCTGAAGGGGAAAAGTAGAGATAAGTTAATTTCTTCATTGCCCTTTTATTGCTTCCTTCTGCTATTTTGTTAGCATACCCTCTTGTAGAAGGAAGTAGTTTAGGAGCACTTTCTTATTAACAATCTTGTGGGCATTGCCTCCCAGGGAACATGTTCAGACATGTAAAGAAACCTGGTCTTCCTCAAACTTCTTCAGTCAGAACGATGCCTTGATTGTCATCAGTAATTCCTCCTTGAGAAAAAGCTTTCCAACCTCTTGTACTCTAATGGGATTATAATGCTGTAATATTGTGTAATATTGTTAGGACATAGTACTTCACCCATGCATAGTAACTAAATGTTTTAAGTGCAGTTCTTTTGCATGCCAGTGGAGAGCTGGGAAGAAAATATTAGTGAAATTAATGACCAAGATAGCCAAGAATGTCAAACCCTCTACAAAAAAATAATTTATAGTTGCTACTTTTAAACCACTCTGAACTTGCTGTCTTTTCATAGACCAAAGTTTGGAGTAAAATCTTCCAGGACAGAACGTGGTACACTTTTCCCCATATCAGTGAAGCCATGAAGACAAAATCAGTGTGTATTAGTGCAGTTCAGAAGTTTTGAATGAGGGTCCCTTTCTGATAAAGAGGCACATCCAGAGCGAAAGTAGCTGTTCAGTAGGGGTAGTAGAAAGTGCACAGCCCATATTCAGGATGTATACATTTGTAAGCAAAATGCCAGTTACAGAAAACCCAACTAAGGCATAGGTGGGATGGTATTGGGAAAAGACGCAATCCCTCACTTCTTCCAATTTATGCTTTGTGTTCTGCAGTAAAACTCCACCCGTGAGGACTGTCTTTCTCTTTCCCCAGTTTCAGCATCTTAGTGCTTCTTGCTTCACATTAGCTAGAATAAGATAAGATAGAATATTTAAGTTGAAAGGGACCTAAAATGACAATCTAGTGCAACTACTTCAGGACTGACCAAAAGTTACAGGCATTGTCCAAATGCATCTTAAACACTGACAGGCTTGGGATGCCAACTGCCTCTCTAGATAGCCTGCTCCAGTGCTTACCCTCTCAGTAAAGGAGTGCTTCCTAAGCAGAAGCTCATTAACAATGAACTGGAGAGAACTCTGCAACCAAAAGAGGCATTTCTTGCCTGATACATTTGTTGTCCTTCTTTAGGCATTTATGACAGATGCAAGCTGTTCCTGTAAATGAGAAACATAGGCATGTAATTGTGTTAAGGTTAATTAACTCATTGATGTTGTATGTTTAATATGAATTGGTTGCTGGAGTGTTGCTACAATTTGGGACTGACTCTTATGGTGACTTAAAGGCAAGTCTTAGAATTTTCAGTTGAATTTTAGTCTTGTGTCCAATCCAAATTCAGTAGCTGAGGGGCTATATCCTCATGGAATATACATAGTTATAAACTGCCATATGTTTGCCATGTATCTGAATTTCACTCAAATAGTGTAATGCTGCAGAAGTTTGTATGCACTCTGCTAATTTTTGTTTCTTCCCAAAGGAAGTGAATTTTGGCATGTTTGATTGTACTAATGGAGATATCCTTCAGGGCCTGGAATTTTTCTTGTCCCAGATCATGATACCAGCACTTAAATCCCAACAGGTAATCAAACAAAAAGAAGATACAAAAAGAAGATACAAGTCTAATACAGACCTTTATGGGAGTCATGCAATTTGTATACAAATGTTTGAAATTCATGTAGTTACTGTTTATTTTCAAGCAATACTGCCAGATGTAATTATTATGATAAAGGAGAGCATACCATAGCATCCATAATAAAGTAAAGCTGTGATGACATTATTAAAACTAGATTAAACCTGGGTTGAAAGAAGTGTCAAGTCCTAGTTTATCTCTTGTCTAGCAGAATAATTAAATCAATGCACACTTTAAAGATGAGTGTATTTTAAAGGGTATGTTGATAAATCTTTATATACTGCTATGAATACGAAATACCTTTCTAATTAAAAATACCTTTCTTTTGTGGTCAAAAAACAAAGGAAAGTGTGACTCTCACTCTCATTTTAATTTTTTTTTTTTTTTTTTGCATAAACGATAAAATAATCAGGACTGGGGAGCTGTAAAAGAAGGCTTGAAGAACAGCCAGATACAAGACTTTTTGTATTCAGTGGATAAATTTGTTGGTACTTTGTCATCATCAAGACAGAATATAGAAGATAAAATTCAGCTCACAAACGTGGATATTGATATTTATGTCAGCAACTTACAGAACCCATCTGACTACATAACTGCAGGTGAGTAATTCCTAAAGTAAAGCAAACACAATGGTGCTGTTTATAAAATAAATGTTATGTCATTAGTAAGCATTTATTTTGAAGAATTAATTCACCTTCTCTGAGCTGTATACATTTTTCTGCTTATTCTTGCCAGGTTTCTGACAGCATAATCATATGCATTAATCATTTGCCCATCCCTTAATTTGCAACTCTTAAAGAATTAGGCAATTGCTTGGTATATCATGTAAACAGTTGTCTTTGTACCTCCTAGTTTGCTGGCCGAGTAGTTGCTGAGTGAAGCCACACAAGTGTGTGTACTATTCACTTTCTTTGATACTGGAAAAATACTATTCAATATTAAATCTGACTCTGTGAATAAAACCAGATGTATTTATAAGAAATTACATATATATACATATATGTTTATGTAAGAAAAAGAGTAGTTGTGTCTCTTTCAACAATAGCTTTCCACCATTTCTTATCACCATGTAGATTTTCAGGGTGAAATATTGCCAAACCAGTCAATACTTTGTAGTCCTTCTCAACCCTACATGAGCCTGTGGCATGACAGCTTCCACAGAAGTACTGAGCCTTAAGATGAGATAATAATGTTGTATAGCTGGACAAGTTCATTAGGTCCATTAGTAGCACAAGCTCCATGAGTCCTAAATATAATGCATCAAGTGAACTGGGGTCTTTCAGCTACTAGGGCAATCTAAAATATATGCTGACTTAAAAATCATATTGGATTTTTGTGACTGTTAACAATGGCATCTGTTGTGTCATGCTTTTAATGTGGAATAGTTTGCAGTGGCAGAAAGAGAGAACTATGAAGTAAGCCTATACTTATATAAACAGAAAAATATACACATAATTAATGGATTTCTTGGACCTATGAAACATGATTCTACCCAAACCACATTTTAATTTGTTTTGCCTTATGAAGTCACTGTATTTTTAACTGTTTCCATTGTAAAAGGTATGCAATAGTAACAGAGTAATGAAAAACAAGGTTTACATGTGTCCTTCTTGTTGTTACAGTCTTAATCTTTTCCTGTTGTTGGTCAGTGCTTCAAATATACTCAGTTTACATAGTCTCAGATTATGTTTGGCAAGAGCATTTTACTTCTGTAGTTTAAAATTCTGTATTTATTTCCTGGTGCTTTTAAGACTGTCCAATTCTATGATTTTGAAGGCAGTAACACAGAGGTCACTGAGAAACTTGAAGAAGCGGTCAGGATTTGGACCAAACAGATCAGACAAGTTTTAGTGGAGAGCGAACAAATTAGAAGAGAAGCTGATAATGTTGGTCCATCTGCAGAACTGGAACACTGGAAGACAAGAATGTCATCATTTAACAGGTCAAATCCCTCAATTATTTCTCACATAGTCTGGTGGGGAAAAAAAATTATATTTTAAAAAAGAAATGTAAACTTTCATTCCAAGGAGAGTATTAAATCTGTTTCTTTCTTCAAAGCCTTTTAGATGAGATAAAGAGTTCAAGAGTAAAGAAAATTATAAGTATTCTTCAGGCAGCAAGATCAAAGACGTTGAAACAGTGGAAAGAACTGGTAATTACTACTTTCTGATTAAAGTCTTAAATTATTACAGAACTGTATTTGTAATACACACAGAACTGAACACAATGCTAAAAATAGCTTTGGGTGTTTATGCTTGTTTCCTACTGTGGTAAATATCCATTTGTTGGAACATATAACATCAATGATTCTGAAGTTAAATAGTAACTTACAAAGAAGTCAGTGCTTTTGTTATGTGTCTTTCATTAGCATAATAGGTGGAACAGTTGTGGATAAAAATAAAACAATGTAGCAATGCAACATTTTTCTGCCCCTCACCAGGTGAACCCTGTGCAGGCCAACTGTAGAGATATCTGAAAATTTATCATATTGATTTTAAAATTATTGACAGCTGACTTTCTGTAGCATAACTGCTACTTCAGATAAGTGGATACCTGTAATGTAAACTTATCAGTAAAAATTGTAGGCAAGCCAGAAAATAAGCTGTAAACTGTACAGTCAATCAGGCAACCACTGACCCCCAAAGAATGTAGATCTTCTAGCACTTAAGAAAGTATTTTACTGTTTTGAAAATAGAACAGAAAAACAGAAAACAGAAAATAGACCAGAAAAGCCTAACAGAGTTTTTATTTTGTGCTTACCATATTTGCAGACTTTTATGACAAACGGAATTTGAATGAAAATGTCTATACAGAGCCAGTGCACGCTAAGGATGATGAACTAGATTTCTTTCTTCATACAAATTAGCCCTCTAAGTACTGGATAGTTCCACCTTACATGAACAGAAAGATATAGAGGCATTAGTTAAGAACTCGTTTCCCCTAACAAGTGTTTATTAAAAAACGTTGAGAAACACCCTGGTACATTTCAGGGATCTTGTCTATGTTCTGTGGAATGGGTACCATGCTGAAACCATTTTAAAGTTGGAGCTGGGTTATTGGAGCCACATTAGTGTACTTTCATGGGGAGGGAAATGCTTTTTTGGAGGGTCTGAGTAAGGACTTCCTTTAAACCACATGCAAAATGCTGCTGAATGCCGAGAAGATCTTGCCATTTTTTGCATGTAAAAGCAGTTATTTCTTATGTAAAAAAATAAATGCATATTTTAAAGCACTTCTGTGAGAAAATGTTTGCAAGATGGAATCGTATCTTGTGGTAGTGTGTGCTGCAAAAGAGCAAGAACCTGTTCAGAAAATTTTCACAGTAATAATGCTATTTCTTTTTTACTTTTTCCTTCCTTCAGGATGGTAGTATAACAATTGCTGCCAATGAAGCTAAAGACAATGTGAGATATTTATATACCTTGGATAAATTTTTTGATCCACTTGCCAATGCTTCACCTGTAAGTTGTACTCTAAAAGCACTTAATGCGAAATTTAGAAAAGCAAGGAAGGGCTTTTGCTGCTGTAAAAAAGATATGTCTCCTTTCAATATTTAACTCATGCTAAATGATTAGTGGATGGCTTAACTCCTTAGGCATTAGTAATTTGAGTTTATGAATTTTGAATTAGCCAGAGATAATAATAATTTTGTGTGTGTGTGTGTAGGAAGTAGTTATCATTCCAAAGATAATTGAAGGGCATGAAACTTTTCCTCTAGAAAATCCCACTCTGGAAAAAGACTTATTCACTTATTCATTACTGTTTTCCCACTTTTTTCTCTTGCTCATAGTGTGATAGGTCCCTGTAAACGATTTGGATGGTCCAGTTTATAATGAGATATCTACAAGAGCAATATGTTACAATCAAAAAGATGTTTATCCCCTGTCAAACATATTCCCAGAGCTGTCACATTTTCTACTGTGTTAATTTTCAGGAAATCCAAAGTGCTGACTTTCCCACTTTTTTCTGTTGTAGGTAACAATGATGGAACACATACCCAGTTTAATGAATACCATCTGTATGATCTACTGTACCTCACCATACTACAACACATCAGAGCGCATGACATCTCTTTTTCTTAAAATCACTAATCAAATGATTAACACGTGCAAGACGTATCTATGTGAAGGCGTTTCAAAAATCTGGGATCTGGACAGGTGATAGAATTTTAATAATTTCATCTCCATTCGTTGACACTGGAAGTAAAATTACAGATTAGTCATCAAGATTATTAATAGGCGAATTTAAGTCGCCCTTTCTCCTCCTACCTGGCACTGATTCCCATGTTAATTTTAATCTTGTAACTATTAATTTTGTTTTGAATTAGGTACTCTGCAAGAGCAAATTTGCTATGTGTTGTGAAAAAAGCCTGCATACTAGTATACAACACTTGATATATTTTCTCCGCGCTTTTTTTTTAGATGAAAACAGCAATTAGAGCTGTGATCTAAGTTTCTTCATAAAAGAGTTCTAAAAACAGGCTGACAAACTTCCATCTAAGATTTATATTTTACTGTTAGTGGACAGTAAAGGCAGTTTGAGGAAAGGGACAATGTATATCAGGCCCAGAATCACAATTCAGTTGTACTCTGGAGCAAGGTATGTGAGTCATAAGATGGGACTCAGACTTGTATTTTCTAAGTATTCTGGGGAGAATGCAATATGAGGAGCATAAATGGTGCTGTTGAGGCATCTTAAATTTAAAAAGCTGGACTAACTGTAAGTTTGCTAGTTGGACATGCCTAAGACTAGTCTTTTTCTTCTTTTCTATTGTTCTTAGTACAGTTGTTAGTATAACAGTAGGCCATGGTTTTCAGTAAATGTTAGACACTATAGAGAAAATGAACAAAAAGTTTGCTTCAATTCTAAGGAGCTTGCCATCTAAACCATAAGCAGCGCTTGCAATCTGAAGTACAGAAATTGAATAGTGAGA
Source organism: Xenops minutus (assembly GCA_035221455.1). NCBI lineage: Eukaryota > Metazoa > Chordata > Aves > Passeriformes > Furnariidae > Xenops > Xenops minutus. Next base: position 89,424,218 of record JAWWEE010000074.1, on the reverse strand, counting down.
TGGTGGGAGGAAAGAGGGATGGAATAAAACAGCAATCATGCAGTGTTGGTCAGCTGAAGCGACAGTGTTTTCAGCACAGTTGTGATGCCCTTGTATTTCTTTGTGGACATCACTGCCAGGAGAACTAAAAGAGATATTTCAAGGAAGGAATGAGTTAGCTGCTTTTCCAAATGCTTCATTAAGCACAGAGGTGGTGAATGCTGATGTCACTGGCAGAACAAGTGTATCTTAAGGCTGAGTGTTTAAGATGTAACTACCTGTGGCCTAAGGAACTAAATTCTTCCTGGTGTATCTTTTTAAAGAAACAAGGCTTTCCTCAAGCTTACTGTAGTCTGGAAAAATACTTTCATAGTCTTTTCTGCTTAGAAAAAAACCAAAGGAACAAGCAAAGGAAAACCTATCAGCGGCACTCAATACAGAAGATGAGAAATGGCCAAACCGCAGACATTCAGTAGCCAGCATTAACCTGGTATACATCATTTCTGGAGTATGCTGCAAAAGTTTTGGGTTGTTGACAATATAACCTGAACTAAAAATATCTGACCTAGATAACAGATTTAAGCGAAAAACTTTTCATGTAAACATCATACTTTGAATGTTTTTTACGTAATATATAATTTTGTGTTTTTATTTTACAAAATTACCTATCTGACCGAAATATTTCATTTTTATTTATATTCTTTTGAAGACATCCTTAGGATGACTCTCTGTCTTCTGTGCTTTCTTCTTCAGGCAAGAATTGCTAAAGAGGATACAACAATGCATTTCCCTTAAAGAACAGTACCAAACATCCTTTCAGAAAATTAGGAAGGAGCTAAAGGAAAATCCAAGTGACAAACAATTTGATTTCAGGTAAATGATTCACTCTAATATTGAATCATATTGATACATATAATTTATAAATGAGATAGAATTTTATCTGCTGGCTAACAGAAAAACTAATTTCTCAATTAAAATTATTTGTTTATTATAACATGACCTTGCAGAGGTGTGGGGTTTTTTTTTTTTGTTTGTTTGTTTTTTTTTGTGTGTGTTTTTTTTTGTTTTGTTTTGTTTTTTTAAATTTTATTCAGGAAAAAAACAGTGACAGGTTTTTGCCAGTTCCTGATCCAAATGTTGTCCAAGAGGAATTCAGGAGAATTTATGTATGGTTTTTTTAAATTTAATTTAAATATATATGTACAGTCTGAAATCCCAACAAGTTTGAGTAATGAATATAAGTAAATACACTCTAAGGGAATTTAGCCAGATTTGGGCTGGGTGATCTACCACAATGTCAAGGGGGCTTTTACCTGTATTGGTACTTAAAGCATGGGGCATTTCTTAGTATTGTACATTCACATATTGATCTCCTGTAAAAGTCTTATTTAAAAAAGAGTAACTCCTGTGAAATGTAGTAAAGACTTTTAATTGACATATATAGGATTAAGCATTTTCTGGTTTATGTCCATTAGTCTAAAATGGTTTTAACTTGATTTGTGTTGTTACAGTATGAGGGTTTTTTTGGTGTGCAACTTGATGGCAGTTCTGGTAAAATATACGTGGGTCAAATACAAAAAAATCTATTGCAAAGAGATTTGCATAAAAATTCCTCTGTTGCTTTGTTATTGTTAGTGAAAACTATATATTTGGAAAATTTGATGCATTCTGTAAACGTTTGGAGAAGATTTCAGATATGAGCAATATTATGGAAAGCCTTTTAGAGCTCCAGCATATAAAAATAGAAGGTATTGAAGAGATCACTGCTCAATACTGGACCATTGCTATGAATACCAAATCCAAGGAGTATGATGTTCTGGATCACAGAAGAAAAGAGGTACATACATTCAACACTTGGGTGACAATCACTCCCTTAATTCTGTGCTTCTCACTGGAGCTATGCAAAGAATGTTAAATATTGTAACAATGCATGTATTATTTTGCTGTAACAACAATACTAATACTTTCATACCTTTTAATACAATTTTAAAGTGTTAAGGTAAATTTGGGGTTTATTTCAAATGTTTTTGTGTGACAGGTAAAGCTACAAACAACTTGACCTAAACTTGATTGTTTTGAGATGTATACAGTTTGAACTGCATAGTGAACAAGAATTCAGGCATGTCAGCACATTAAATACAGTTTATCTAATTGTAAGAGTTCCTTGGTGTTATTAAATTACTTAGTGGAATAGTAATGGCAGTATTATAGTAAAGTTAATAAAGGCACATAGTTGCATATTTTAGAGGGAGAAGGAAATTATGACACTTTCAGTGCTGAACAGAATGATAAAAACTAAAGTGTCTTTTCAATTGCTTCAGTCTCATGTTTTAATACATCTGGTACATGTTAGAATTGAGCTGCCTTTTTTAATTTTATTTTGAACTATAGTCTGCTTGCTTTTCAGAGGTAATAGTATCACAAAAGAAGTTCTAGAAATGTTGAATTACTCTCCGGCCTTCCTGAACTACAGCTTGTAACTGTCATAACTTTCCTTTAAATGTTTAAGTTTGGAGTACTTTTGGCTTTCTTTTGAATAGTTGATGACTTGTATTTCTCTGGCTTGTGTTGGTTGATGTGTTTGTTGTGTTGGCTTGTGTTACTTGCTCTGTGGCCCTTTTCTGAAAAAGAGCATTTACTGTTAACAGGAATTTGGAGGTGTTAAAAAATGGTGTGGCTTTTCTACATGTAAATGGCTTGAGCTGTGTATATTATGGACTGTCTTTCCAACAGTGGAATTGGCACTCTCTTTGAGAGAGAGTTTGCATTGAACTTTTTTTGTAGACCCTCAGTATTTTTGACTTTTAAGAAAAAAATGTTACCGATAAATACCTAAACTACTTCTAGTGAGGAGCTGCCAAATTTGTTTATTACCTCCCATAGTCAGTAAGGTGCTCTAGAGAGTCTGTCAGGTTGCTCACCTGTGGTAGATTTTGTCCCTGGACAGTGAGCCAGGGACTTCCCTGTAGCAGTGCTGTGAGTTACTGGTGAATGTGCTGTGTTATCTCTGATTATGAGTTTTCCTTCTCCTGTCTGTGTTCTTCTATGCTCCCTTTTGTTCATGAAGATGAGACATCAGTCATTTAACCTGGCACTGCTTGTGTTTTGTTTTCTTTGCTTAAAACATAAATGCCTTTGTTGCTGGTGTTGTTCCTGTTCTTTTTAATTCAGTACTGAACACATGCACTGGGCAAATAAAGCAAATTCCCCAAAAGCTACAGGGAAAGGATTTTGTATAAAATTAAGGCAGCACTATAGATAATATTTTTCTCTTGCTCTTTTTCCAGTTTGAAAAAGATTACCTTGAATTTAAGAACCAAATAGCAGCATTGTATGAATCCATACAAGATTTTGTGGATTCCTGGTTTGAGAAGACCCTATCTGTAAGTGATGTTACAAATGCAAACCCCTTGTTTTGGTGCTTAGAAAACCTGGGTACCCATAGCTCCTACTGAACCCCTTCATTACTGCCAGGGTTCTGTACTGTACTGATGGCTGAGATAACACTGGAGGACATCAAGCTCGTTACAAATGTTCTAAAAGTTGTTTGCAGAAGTAGTCAAAAGTAGTTGCTGGAAAGTAATGTTCATTCTTACTTGGTGCCAGGCATATGTTCCATCTTTCCATACCAAATTTATAGCCCCTATTTTTGAGTTTATTTTCTTTCTTCATCCTGGTGTTCCCCATACTTTCTTTTTGCATTTCTAAGCTATTCCTGCTTGACTGGCAGGATTAATGAAATAATTTCTGCCATCTATTTCCTTAATGTCAGGGCTATTCATTGGTTCAGGCCCTGATCATGATATGAGATGTTAATGAAGCGTGAGTGAAGAAGTAGGTGTTCTAACACAACTGTTTGCAGAAAAAAAGGAGTGAAGATTTGAGTCAGGAAAAAAAAATACTGTAATGGTAGCAGTTTCTTGGTTGATACTATTTTAAGTGTATCCTATATTGGACAAAATATAGAAATAAAATCCACAAACTTCTCTGGATGGACTTTTCTGTTTCTTAGAAAACAACTTACATATTTACATAGCATATTCTAAGTTAATAAAATAGTGTATGAACAATGGCTTTCTGACCTGTTAACAACTTCTGAAGTAAATTCTCCATCTTCCTTTTTAGACTGAACAGATGCTGGTACTTCTGATGAAGTTTGAACAAATAGGAGAAAATAATATTGATCTTAGTGAGAAATATACCATTGTCCTTCAGCAGTACAACCAAGACTTAGAGTTTATTCGAGAACTCTACCAGAAGGAAAAGGAAAATCCACCTATGCCGCGTAATGTACCACCAGTAAGAATGAAATGAATGAGAGATAAAAATTACTTTACTCCTTCACTGTTCTAAGTTAATGAAAATATAATCTCTTACCTTCTGTGTTTTAGGTGACAGGGAAGATTATGTGGGCTCAGCAGTTATTCAGAAAAATTGACCATCCAATGACATTCCTTAAAAAGAAAACCACACTCTTGAAGGTTGGAAATTAGTAGGAAGAGGATTTATATTAAGCTTTGAAGGATGTTATTAACAGGCACACGATTTATTTTTATATTCCTACATTCACTTTTCTAGCAGCTTGCATCCAAGCTCATCCGACAGGAGCAGTAGGTGTTGGCATTTGCTCCAGGTTTTGAATTCCTCTTTGCAGTGCAGCATTATTATTCTATGGCTCAAGACAGTGACTTCCCTCGAGGCATTAAGCTGATGACTTAGATTGGTGCTTTTTTCTCTTCTGGGGTTTGACTCATGTTTATGCTGATAGTAGCACTGTTGGCTGTGCACATAAGCTTAGAGTCTTCTGTAATGCAGAGGACCTCAAACCCTAGCCACAATTCATGAAAGAACATAATTTGTAGAGGTTTCTCAGTCCCTTGTGTAGGTCATAGTATAGACGTTATTTTATGGACAAGAGTGGGAGGAAAAATCAGGAAAGGGGTTCTGTTGCCTAGAGCATTGAATACTTTGTAACAGTTGAATTCCTAAATATATTGCTGTATTTCTGTGTCTTACCTTGTCTCTAAAATAGCATAATTTGGAGCTTTCTATTTCTTTTGTTTTTCTAAGGGTGGAGAGGGAAAGCATAATGGACTGCCCTTCTCCTATGTTAGACTCATTAAGTATTGTTTGCTTTTTTCTTCTTTACTTTAAAATGCAGACACTGGAAATGAAAAAGGTCGCTAAGAACTACAATAAAATGGCTGCAGTTCTTTTAGAATTTGAACTTATTTATCATAGGGCTTGGTGCAGGTTTGCTGACCAAGCTCGAAATTCTCTTTGTGCTTCCTTACTTGTCAGGCACCCAGAAACCAAGGTAAATGTGATGTATTATTTGTATTATTGTTATGTGGTTTAGTATGATACATGCTACTTTAATCATATCATGAATAGGCAAGAAGGCATAAAAATAACCTTAATAGGGTTAAAAAGTGAACTACTTGAATTGGACTATTGGAATATTTTTTTTTTTTTTTTTGTTTCACCCTGTCTCTTTGTAAAGCGTCTGCCTTATTCTGCTTCTGCTTATTCAGGGTATAAAAGAGGCAGTATCCAGCAAATATTTTATCTACTACTGAGTGATCTACATCTTTGTAGATACTGTTTCCTGGTTTATTTTCTGTGCTAACCAGAATTTTAGCCAACAAAGGAATTTTTTATTAGGTCATGGTCTTTTATGTAGTGTTCAATATCACTGTGCTGGATATATTGCAATAATGCATTAATTTGCTTTAAAAACTGATTGCTGATACAGAAAGTCTTACCGTTCTTATTTCAGATTATTTTTTCTGCTGTAGTGCAGAGAAACTATGATTAAAATGTGGCATTTTTTATACTAATGATTCCATAATGGACCACTAGAACCCAGTTTTCAAATTTATTTAGCATCTTAATAACACTTAGAGTCCCCAAAAGTGAGAGCTTAACCTTCACAATATTTCTCCCTAGTTACCAATGCAGAAACTGGAATGAAAAGGCAAATTAGCTTCCACAAAATGTAGCTGCAGAACTAGAATTAAAAACTTGGGAAGTCATGAGAGCCAAGTGGTTAATGCAAAGTGAGTCACAAGAAATTTAAATCAGTGTAAGATATTGGTTGATTAATACTTTGGAAAACCTATATATTTGTAGAGAAGGTTGAAGATCTGTGTAGAAAAATGGGTATCCATTTAAAAAGTCTTCTCCAGTCATCTATGTATTTTCATATGATCCAGTTATATCACACTATATATAACTTCCAAAATAGTCCCTTATTTTCTATTTCTTTTTTCCTCTGTATTACTACCTGAAGGAATTATATGTAAACTTAGACCCAATGGTCCTGGAAGTACTTTATGAAACAAAATACCTGAAAAAAATGCATTTTGAAGTTCCAGATGTTGTCCTTGGCTTGTGTGCAGATGAAGAACAGATTAAAACATATCAAATGGAGTAAGTGAACACTTTTTTGATTTGTTTCTCCTCTGCAAATCCCACCTTTGAGTCTGTTTCACATATTGCTTTTGATTTATTATAATTTTTCTCTTTGATGGAGTTTAATTGAATTTTAATTGCTTTCCCCTGCATTTCCATATCAATACTGTTAAAATGCAGTTCCTATTTACACACATATCTCATCACTAGGAAATGCCTACATGTTTTTGTTTTGTTACTTCAGCAGCTGCTCTGTAAGTGGAGCTCATGGGTACTGCTAAGGCACCTATCCACTGTAACACAGGGATTACACTCCAAGATATTAGAGTTAACATCAAAAGTTTTTGTTTTTTTTTTTCCTGTTGGAAACTTAAGCTGCAATTTTCTGCTTGATTTCAACACAACCCAAACATTTATATAGGTAATACATTACCTAAGTTATAACAAGCTCTCTCCTGTTGAATATCTAAAATAACTTTTGTTGATTTTAAATAGTTCCTTTCTGTTTCTTGCAACCGTCCAAATCTCTGCTGCAAGAGCTCTTTTCATTCTTAGGGATGGATGATTCTCTAGGAAGGATGGAAGATCTTAAAAAGGCAGTGCTTTGTGAGGAGCGCTTTTAAGTAGAATTGGACAAAAAGGGACAAAGTTCAAAGAGTTTCATAAACACTTCAACTCCTCCCTTCTTTGATTGTTAAAGGTTTCAGTCTTTCACTCTTACAATGTGACATTTTTCATTGATTTTCTGTAAAGTGTTTTAGAACAAAATAACCATAAATTCTTTATGTGCAAGGCAAACTCTGTGTTACAGACCTCCAGAAAGCAACAGCCCCAACTTTGGCCATCCAGCAGGAAAAAAAAGAGTGCAGAAAATGTTTGTTTGCAATAAAAAAGGAATTTACCTTCTACTCTAAAAAAGACTTCAGACTGGCTCCCAGGCAGAGAAGAAATACTCAGAGGCTGTAGATTTTTAATTAACAACATCTGAAAAACACTTCTGGGTGCATCATGAATGAGCTATCTCAGTATATTGTTTGTTACAATGATGTCTAAACTCCTGATTTTAATCTGGCACAGGGCACAGCTATTGCAGGAATAGTTCTTCTAAGGAACCCATTATGTATCTGACCTTTGAGTTGTTTTTGCTTCTAATTCTTGTTTATGCAGCTTCTTTGTGTAGCTCCATTTTTATGAAACTTTATTGGTAAGCCTTGTTTCAGAATTTGGTCTCTTTTTCTTTGGGATTTGGTGTTCTAAGTTGTTTGAATCTAGCTTTTCTTAATAAACAGCTTAATTTCATGCCATGTTGTGGGAGATAGGAAGAACGAAACCAAAATGCGAAACCAAAATTTTTTTTTTTTTGTGATTTTTTTTTTTTTTTTAGTTGGAAATTATTTTTCTTGGAAGAAAAATTCTCTAAATTAATCATGGTCACTTCACTGGAGGTACTTTTTTCTCCCCCCTGATTCAGCTGTTGGTAAGGAGAAACAGGCTTAGTTCAAGCTAGAAGAACTGGGAAGAGTTCTTATTTTGAAGATGGGATCAGAACTTACAAATCTTATTAACAGAAAATGTGTCCAAACTTCTGTATGTTTCAAATATCTGAGTTAAGCACCTTATAAAGATGATCATGTCTTTCAGGCTCCAGAATCTGTTGATCAGTTACAAAGAACGTCTGAATGGGATTCCTGTTATGCTGAAACCGCTGATGAAGCCATTCATAGGACAGGTTGAGGATGCCCTTACTCCAGGCCTGACACAGCTGTCATGGACTTCCTTGAACATCAATAAATGTATGTAGTAGGTGAAAAAGTGGTGAACTGTTGATATCATTAGGTTGCCTGCATTCTGTTTTTATTTCTATGTGAAAAATGCGCCAAAAATCCTAGAAGTGACATGTCAAAAATCAAGGTTGGATATTTCTGCACAAATCCTATTTTTTTTCTAAGAAACATTTTTTATTAGGCATTGAGCTTTTTTCCCACAACCAGTAAGATACAACCTTATTGTTATCAAATACAGCATAAAACTGATTACCTGTTGTAAAAGTGTCATTGAAATGGGCATATATAAAACCATCAGCAAAACTTTTATGTTGCAGTTTTGTAAGAAAACAGGAACTCATGCTTGTAAATCAGTTTTCAGTTGAGGTTGATTGATGTTAGGCTTTCACTTTTATTCTTCAAAATGAAGAACAGCAAGATAAACAAGAACAGATGTGGTCTAACTCTGAAAGTGAAATGGGCACAGGTTTGTGCAGCTGTTCATTTGTGACTCTGCCATGTGGCACAAGTGCACAGGGCTCTGACCAGTGCTTAAGGCAGGGCTGGTCAGCTTTAATCTTTGCTTGATCTTTGCCTGACCAGAGCACAAAACCCCAGTGGCAAGTGGTTTTAATATTTGTTTTAAAACTCTAAAATGAATTTTTGTCCTTGGTTTGCATAGTTTAGTAACACATCATAAGGAAGCTATTAATATTAGTTAGTTAGTTAGTTACTCTCTGCACTATGTTAGGTATTGGAATAGGTATAATTCAGGCTGTATTGGTTCTCTATATCACCATTTGTTCTGGTGGGAACTGGTGCTTGTTTTAACAAGTTAGAGGTTATGTATCAAGAATATCTGGGCTGTTTCCTGCTGCTACAGCTGAAATGGAGTTACCCCTAGGAAGGAATTCTTTTCTTGAGTGTACGTTTCATATCTTTTTGAAGATGTGCAATGTCTAATATGCCCAGAATGTATGTTGGACACTCAAAAATTAGTCATTGGTTCAGTTCACTCAAAATAGCTCTTAACTGCCAGCAGTGTACAGAGCTCGCTGTCCATGAGCTTGACATTTCATCTAGAAGTATGGAGGCCCATAGTTGCCTTCTAGACTAAAACCGAGGAGACAAGGCAGAAAAATGGATTTAGGATTACCTAAAATCTATGTAATTTTTTGGATTATTTGTCCATATTAGTCAACAGAAAAGATAAGCTCCATCATTAACTTCCTAATAGCAATAAATAATGTTTTCCTCTTAAAGCATCAGTAGTTGGACACCATTGTCACAGTGTCATACCTTAGTTATCATAGTGATTTCTTTCTAAATAGAGTAGAAATATATATATGATACTGTATGGTAACGAAAGAGACAAAGGGTGTCAGGTGACCTATTTCTTTCTGTTTTGCAGTGGAAGTATGAAAGAGGAAGAATTTTACCAATCTATTCAGAAACAGTCATTTCTACCTTTAGCTTAATGTGTTATAGCACTTAGTTCAAAAGTAGAGCAAGTCCATCAGGTTTCTGTTTCAGGCCTTCATTGCCATTAAATCCTCATTTTATTGTAATACCTGGGGTGACATGGTGGGGGGGTGGTGTTGGGAAGGGGAGATGAGACTTTAGAGGTCTGTATTTTGTGTTATTGGTTTTCATTTTGTTTTCCTTGCTTAGTTATTCAGAATGTTTATAGTACCCTGAGGGAGTTGGACTATGTAGTCAAAGAAGCAGCTGATACCCTGGAGTGCAGAATTGAAAGAGTTCTGCAGGACATGTCGAACACTGCTCTGATAATTTTGCCAGAAGATAAACCTATGGATGTGATCTCCTTCCTGGAACAGATAGAAAAGCTTGCTATCTCTGCTGGATGCAAACTGTCTCAGTAGGTTTATTGATTGCACAGATTTGAAGACCATTTTTGGGATGGTTTATTTACATATTATTTTTGTATGCATACAGACTTTACTTTTAAAATGTTATTACAACAGTGTATTAGTTTAAAGCAAAATGATATTCTTAGAATGCAAGGAAGAAACTCCAAAGTATCTTGGACACAACAATTGTGAAAAAGCATCTATAGTGTTTAGCATTTCTTGCATTTCTTCTTATGCCATTCTAATCAGTGGCAAGAAAAATGAAGATGGATAAGACTTGAAATCTCATCCACATGTTAATTGCTTGGTTTTTAATGCTTCTTTTGTTTTTATTTTACTAATTCTGATTTCACAGATTGTCTTACTGCATCATCACGATAAACCTGTTTTAGCAACTACAGCTGGAAAAAGCTTTTTTCTTTTTTAAATTATTATCAAGTCTATTTAAATCAGATATAACAGAGTCTGACAAATGGATTTCTTATTAGTCTGCATATTTTAATGTCTTAAAATCTCTCTATGTCCAAGCAATAGGAACAAACTGAAAAGCATTGAAGGAGTGTGTCCCTGTACATAAAATTCTTCACAGTGCAGTGGGACTGGGGATCTATGCCTGAAAAATAAAAAAGGGTGTTCCTTATGTTTGATTCCCTGTGGGTGACTGTAAGATTGTTTTTGTAGGCAGAGTCAGCAAGTGGAATACTCTGTGTATGAACTTGTAGATACTCTTAAGCACAGGCTGAAAGCAGACACTGGAAGAACCCTGGAGGTAAGACCTCTACCGTGGAAAAAGTAACTTTTTATAACATAGTCAGATATTTGATATTTCATTTATATGCTGGATAATATGATTGATTTTATAAGAATTTCCCTTTCACCCTTCAGGATTCATATGCCTGTACAGATCTTGACATGAAACAGAAAACACGCTGCCAAGAATGCCTGTCCTGTAGTTACTATAATCTGGTGGGACAACTTTGTCAGAAGAACACTGACTCTTTGGTCAGATGTGAGTCTGTGTTTTTCAGATATGCTTAATATTTTAAATAAAACATTAATATTTTTCCCCCCAAAAGTTACTGTGGTAAAAAAAAACATAATCTCACTGAATATTGTATTTATTTAGGCACGAAGATTTCACTAGAATCCTTAAGACATCGTTTGTATGTTATTGACTCAAGGTATCAGATGACTAAGTTTGTAGAGAGACAGAGAGTTCCTTTGTTCAAAACTGAAATTCAACTGGCTATTCCAAACGTTGTCTTGAGACCAAGTCTTGAAGATATTCAGGTAACAAAATAATTTCACATCTCAATAATTTATGATAAAACATTTATAAATGCATTGCTTTAAAGCAACGTATGCAAGTTTAATGTGATATAAGAACTAAAAGGAGGGGAATAAAACAGAGAGAGTCACTTCAGTTCATTACAACAATGGGTGCTAGGGACAGGAATCCATGGTTCATGTTTGTTATGCAGGCCATTAGAAGGAACTTTTTTGGTAAAAGCTCAGTAACTCAGTAATTCACAAAACTGTACTTAGAGGGAAACATTTCAAAAGGAATGCAGAAAAAATGAATGCCATCATTACAGTCTGGTTGACCAGTGGAAGCATTCATTTATGGACAGAAAACCTCTGCCTTTTTCTATTGCCCTGGATGCTCTGGTCTCCTTAAACTCTTTCAGAATACAAAATCAGTTTAAAGTGTCATTTATAAATCAGCAGAAAAATATTACCAGCCTGAAGCCCTAAACTGTGAAAAAATTTGAATACTCTTTTAAACTTATACTAATTCAGCAAAATTCATACATGTATACTTGTAATGTCCTATGATATCTGAAATTATTCTGAGTATCAGTTGTTTATGGTATTGATTTGTGGATTTTTCATTTATCATGGTGACTGTCAAAATCAATAGTTGAATTATTTTTCAGATTGTATTTGCAGCCTTCATGGTGTTGTCAGTAAGAAATCAGATCACAAAGTGTGATTTTAAAGTGCCAGAGATAGAAGAAGTTATACAATAATTTATATAGCTGCCTATAGAGATTCTAGACTGTACCATCATAGATTCAGACAAATGTATTCAGGCATTCTGATGTGAATGTGAAAGCTATTATAAATAATAAATAACTATGTTTATAACCAGTTTAGGGGAAATAGTACTATAAGTTATGATCCCCAGTGATTCATGATTACTGTTCATGAAGAGTCTCATGTTCTTGTTTGAAAATCACATAAACTTGTAAGGACTGTGATAAAACTTGATGGAGTACTCTTTCCTGTTACAATATGTATTTTGACTGATCCTACTTCATGCTTATTAGACTATTTCCTGTAAAGATAGAGGTATAATTTTTCAATTTTGGTATTATTTGGAGGATCCTTCCCCACTCACTGTGTGTCATATCATCTCCTAGTGCTCAAGGTGAATGTTTTGCCTTTTTCAGAGTGTGGTAAACAAAGCAGTAAATACCATATTATCAGTAGCCAAAGATATTCCCCTGTGGAAATTTGCTTACTTACATCATAAACAGCAGCAGGTAAGTATTTTATTTTGATTGATTAAAACATTTGGTAATTTAGTCAACATTTCTTAAGGTTACATTCTGTGCTAATACTTTGACTCATTACCTGGTGGATCTTCCTGTTAAGTGAAAGCCTAGTTTTTTATCTCTATATAGAGCAATTAGACATAAGAGTAATAATTCATAAACCTTATGTCTAGTGGTTTCTAATAATAAATGTTGCTTAAAAAAATATTTTAAATATACTGTTCAAGTATGATGATGCCAGCATAGAACCAACATTAGCAATAAGTACTACCAGCTGAATATAAATTATCAGTCTTTCCCAGCAAAAACTGTATCTTAAATTAAACTTTTGGCCTGCACTTGGCACCTATAATTCTACAGTCATTATTTTTCTATAAATATTTTAGCTGGCCTCAAATTTATCACAAAATTTATCACAAAAAACCTTAGGAGGTCTGAGGTAGAGATAGAAACTCAGAGTTGCTGAAGTACAAAAATGAACACTAGTGGTAATCATATGGCCTTAATTGTCTCATCTGGTCATGCGATATAGCTGTACATAGATCTGTGCTAAGAAGTATCTTTGTAAAAATATTTTCTTACTTTGTCTGTCTGACATGAAAACCAGATCAGCTCATTTTAAGGGAAGAAAAACATTCAAGTCCTGCAAATGTATAACAAAAAAACCCAAAATAAAAAACTAGACGAGAGCGGCCTGAACTCAGTTTTGTCAAGCTGAATTGTTTATTTCCAAGCAGCCAACCCTGCACTGCTTCCAGAACTATCTGTGATGAAGAATGGGTACAGATTGTAATTATACACTAAAGAAAACAGGAAGACCTGAGCAGTTGTGGAGAAGGAGAAAACGGCCCAATTGTGCTTGTATAAGGCACATATTTGACTGATGTAATTCAGATATAATTAATATAGAGCTCTACATGACAATTTTTTATAAAATCAGCATTGACACTAGAACTGTAGTTCTGTAAAAATCCAAGCTAAGAACAGGGTATCTTCCTGTGGATGGTATATCTGCCCTTTTTGTCAGTTCCTAGAAGTACTTATTATGTCTTTGTTATTGGGTATTCCATAATTTTAAAAAATCAAAACCCAAACAAACTAGTGAACGTATGTTTTTTTCTTGTTCAATTTATGCCAGGTTGAACAAGCTGATGCTGTAGAGTTAGGTGATGAGAACAAACTCACCAAGATGGTGGCACTGAAACCTTTAGACAAGCAGATCATCGAACATAAGGATGTAAACAAAGTGGTGATCCAACTAAGTACAATTATTTTATCTCTTAAAACTGAAGCACTGGATCTTCTGAACAGCTTCTCTGAATTTTCAGGCATCTGGAACAAGGTAAAATACATATTTAATATAATATGTTGCTATGTTGTGAAGTCTAAATAAATTTTTAAGAATAGTGTTGACTGTGTAATGGGTTTGTGCTCAGTAGGAAGCATTGGTTTCATGATAGAATCCTTATACCCATAATTCCTCCTCTGCTCTTGTGTTGACCAGAACTTTCAAATCTTTACCAATTAAACCATCTAAGAAAGAAAGAACACAAAAGAATGTTGGAGCATAAAGAAACTTATGCGTTTATATGCTTATGCATCTTTCTCACAGCATTTTGTCTGCATATATGATAAAAAAGAATAATCTAGCAGAATCTCTGAGACTACAAGGGTACTCCTGAGTATTAAATTGACTAGTTCTTCTCAAGTAACCACTGCTGAAAGATACTTCTGTATTTCTTCACAAAAAAAAAATAAACAACAACCAACCAAACAAAAAAAAGGCTAAATCCGGGAAATCTTTCATTAATAAGAATTCCAAAGCCAAAGTGAATTTGGGCTGCTGGAGTATCTTCATTAGGAAATGGGTCCAGTCACATAAATGGTAAACCTCTGAGGCATATTTTGGCAGGAGATACTTCATGAAGTAAAACCTTATGTACATTCTGGCTAGTGAAAGTCAACGCTGTGTGGATCGACAGCTATAGGTCTTACCTATCAGGAGTGCTTTAGTCAGGCCAAGAAACAAGCAATCAAAACAGTAGCAATCTTGTCTTTGTAACTGGTCACTATTTTTAACTTCCCCTTCCTAAATCAACTCATAAGTGACAGGGTTCCCACAGCTGATTCTTTTGTCCAGACTGACATAGGGCATTTTCACCTCTCTGTGGCTTCTGAGGTTCCAAATCTTGGTGCTCAGTTACCTTGGTTTTTTGAGACACTGTTTGAGCTAACCATATATAGTGTGTCATTTCACCCAGGCCAGACACAATCAGACTGGATGACGCAGTAGCATGAGGTTTCTTTTTTACTAAACTCTTCTAAAATAGTCAATTAATCTGCTGCTTAAAGTGGAAATTCATGTGTTGTCACTATTTCCCCATCTTTATAATCTCTGTGGGACCACTGGGAACTTTCACTGGTAACTCATTGCTGGCCAGAGAATAGAATATGACATATTTCTTGAGCTGGTGACACTGATGTTCTCACATGTGCAGAGACTGCCCAACCTTATGAAAAGGAAGGATGCTCAGTGCTGTATTGCCCTTTAAGCAAGCTTCAACAAGCTACATGCTCTCTCCTCCCTTAGATCCATTCTTCCCAGTCAAACTGTGATCTCTTCAAATGGCCAGGCTATTTGTAGCTTGAAACTGCGGTTAAGTATGTTGGTTCAAGAAGAGTGAAGATGCCTGAGTACAATTGCTACCATTTAAACACCTGTTAGAGGATGTGAGTTGCTTTTGGGAAGATTGCAGGCGGAAGGGAGACTGGGAAGGAAATATTTCCAGGAAAGTTTTAGCAGCTACATTGTAAATTTTGTAGTAATATTTGGATGGATAAGGGATATCCTGCTCCATGTCAGTTTTGAGTTACAGATAGATTTCAAGTTCTTTAAAGAGTGCTGTATGAAGAGTAAAAGTAAGGAAAAGCAGTTCAAGTAAAATAATTTGTGCTTATAATAATTAATGCTTGTATATTAAGTTCTTTTAGGGAGGGAACATTTGGTTTTACACAGTACATCAGGCAGCTGTGTTGGTTGCTGTAATAAACTAAAATTTTTGTAATAAAATAAACTTCTCTTATGTAGGATCCAGAGGAAAAAGTGAAGGAATTTATAGATACTAAACCAACAATGTCTGAATTCCAAACTCAAATCAGATACTTTTCTGTAAGTATGTTATCTTTAATAAAAATGAACTGTTCAGATAAATTTTAGTGAAATTAAATGCTGAGCACTTTTGTTTATTTTAGCAATTAGAAATGCAGATTAGAGAGCTGCCCAATCACTGTGCACTGCAATCAGTGGATATTGCAACAGAGTCATTGAAAATAGCTTTAATTCAGGAATGTCGCTCAAGACAAAGAACATTTGGATTAGCTTTGAAGAAAAAGTCTGCTGCAGACACGGACGAAATTTATTCATTCATTGAAAATGTTAGTAAGAGGTTAAGCAGACCTATCCATGACCTTGACGATGTACGGGGAGCAATGGAAGCACTAAAGGAAATTCGAGAGAATGAGATTAAAATTGATATGACAGTTGGACCTATAGAAGAATCTTATTCTGTGCTTCATAAACACAATCTGCTCTTTCAAGATGGAAATACAGAAAGAGTTGATGGATTGGCCTATGCCTGGAAGAACCTAAACACACAGGTATTGTATTGTTTCTCAAATCTTTATTGTCAGCTCTCTTAAAATGCTAGAACAAACCTGTTTTCCTAATTAATTTGTTTTGGTTTGTTTCCTGCATCTTTTGTGCCTGATTTTCCTCTTTGTTTGCATATAGGCACGACAGGTTGAGGACTTGCTGCTGAAGGTACAACTGGACATGAAAACAGATTTACTGAGCACTGTGCAAAAATTCCAGATTGATACTGCAGGATTTTATAAAGACTATAATGAAAAGTAGGTGACCTGTGGTGCACTACAATTATACTTCATTAGGGATTGTTTGAAAATGGTGTATCTAAAGGGCTTCAGAAAATAAACACAGAACAGCCTCACTATATATATGACACCTGAAAAAAAGGCTTAATTTCAGATTAATATAAGATAGGCACACAGCCTTATTGTCACAGATTCATTACCATAATTTCAGTGCTGTAATCAGTAAGATTTTGTACGAGTTAATAGGTTGGGGGAAAAAAATTAAATTCCCAATCCAGATCCAAATTTAAAGTTTTTTCAGGACTCTAAGCTCAACGAAGCACTTCAGCAGATATTTAATATGAAGTTTTTAAGTGGTGCCTTTAATGTGAATGGAGATTACAGTTTTGCATACTTCTAAATTCACTGAGTCTTAATTTAAACTTACTTTGGCTCTTTTGAAAATTTAAATTGTGGGATATTTGTGGTTCATTGTATGCTCCTACAGTAGCAACAAAGAAGGAAAGACAGGATTTGGTTTGCTGTGACCTGTTGTGGTTCTACAACAGTACATGCACAGTAGGTGGTTTTTGGCAATGAAGTTTATGCTAACAAATGACTCTGGGCACTCACTGCACACCGATAGCCTGTGGGTAGTGTGAAGCAGCTTTATGTAGAGCCTCTGCAGGCTGCCTTGATGTTATGAAAGAATTCAGTTCACACATAGAGCACATACTCCTGGATGGCCTTGGAGAATATATATTCTTCTGCTGGGGCAGGTGCTTTTGCATTGGTGTTCCAAAAGGTAACCAGGTGCTTGGCTTCAACCTTTAGTTCACCAGGAGTGCAAGTTCTTGTGGGCACATTAGCAGTGCATTTGAGCACAAGCTTCAAGGTTCCGGCTATAGAAAGAAGGTGAAATTTGCACCTTAAAGGAACCTGTTAGAGCCGCAAGTTGGTAATACGGATACATGCATGCATACTGCTGCTTGGAGGTCTGCTCTCAGAGTTGTCTGGTGGAATTAAGGGAAATACCCTGTGGCTGAAACCACTTGTAGGGACCCTGAGAGCGCTCCCTAATCCTTAAGGTTCAGTTGCCTGGGCTCGGGGCCAACTGAGAGCTCATGCCTCATAGGGCTTCCCTCTTCCTTTGGTAACAGAGGACTCCCACGCAGCTCAGCTGGGAGACCTCAGCAGGGCTGACACCCTGGGGATGTCCTTTAAGTTGATACTTCACTGCTTGGCCCCTGACCCCCAGCTCCAGCTCTGCCACAGCTACGCCTGTGCCTGGCCATGGACCCCACTGAACTGAACACGGATCCCGACACACAGACTCCTCAGACTGACCTCAGAACAGCCTGGAACCTGCTGGACTATGTCTCATCCTGGTTACCTTCACTGGACCTACTCCTGACCCTCACCTGCTGAATCACATTCCTTGCTTGATCTTTGTCCTGTGTAATTGTTGTAGACTTCTTTAAAGATCTGGACTATCTTTTAAACCTGACTCCCATCCCCTAGCCTGCCCTGCTCTTCCTGCTGAGGTGCTATGAGGTCAGGCCTTGGCTGCCTCTGCTGACTATGTAATTGTTTTCATCTCATTCTATTTTTCTTACCTGCTCTGCTTTGTAATGCCCATCCACCTGGATTTCTTTCTAGAAATAACTATGGCACAACAGAAGATGACATACTTAAGAGTTCCCATCCCAAAATATTATTATGCAGCCAAGAAGAGGTCCCAGGAGTGAGATGGGATTTACACCCAGTCCTATAGATGTGCTCATTAGGGAAAATAACATTTTTCTCTTATTTTTCTGACCACTTAATTATGGTTCTAGTACTGGATACTAGAGTTTTCACTCCTGACTTATATATCTGTTATCTTTACCTCTTTAAAATATAAATTAAAATAATTATTAAAATGTATTTTACAGAATAAACAGAAAATAAAAATGAAACATCTGTAAACTATTTTAGCTGTTTGTAATATGGATGGTGACCAAGATGAATTTTATTATTAGAAAACAGATTGGGCTTTCTTTCAGGGACTACTCAGTATGTAATTTTGGTGTACTGAATATATGTGGCATTTTCTCTCTTAGTGCCCTCTGTAAAAATTTCTAGAAAAAAATAGAAAACATTAAATATTGTTCAGTAAGTATGTTCTGTGTTGTGAAACCCATATGGTTGCTACTTGTACTGAATTTGTTTTGGATTTTACAGGGGTCCTAGCAAGGAAAATATTCCTCCCCATGAAGCAAGTGAGAGATTACAAATCTTTCAAGCCAAATTTGATGAACTATGGAGGAAGTATATATCACTCTCTGCTGGGGAAGAATTATTTGGTCTTCCTATCACAGGTAGTTTCTCAGGGGATAAGGACACCTATTACTAGGCTATTAAATTTTTCTTGTGGTTACTGCTAGATGCATTCATTGTACAAAAACTCCTTGCAGTGAATTATGATTGTCTTTCCTATGAAAAGCAGCTCTGTGTCTGCACATACATAAACATCAGGTGGAAAAATATTGCACAGTTCCATGTATCTCAGGGTCCATATGCTTCGATCGCTTGCTTTTTCTGTTCAGAGCTAAGCACACCTCCTGTCAGTGTTCTGCCCCGTACCAATTTGGGAAAGATGTTGCCAAAGTACTCAAATTGTCCCTGCTCCAGTTACATAATGAATTCCCTTGGGCTGTGCAACTGCTCTGTAATATCCTTATGTCTACTAGTCAGGCACAGTTCGTTTGGAAGACTATGGTGTGAAGTTACAGCAGAATGTATGATAAGCACTTTAATTTGTGCATACTAAACTAAGTGTATTTTCCTGACCACATATGAAATAATGTGCAATATATTTAACTACAATTTCCCAAAGATATGAGAGAAACTAAACAAAACACTTCCATTAGAGGATGTCCGTTTTAAATACTTTAATTGTCTGGTATATTCTAGATTTTTATTTTGAAATAAATCCTCATCCCCAGCCTCTGCCTCTTAATAGTTGAGATAGGAGATATTTCAGTTCTTGTCTAAAACTACATTGTGTGTCTTTGCCTGTTCATCTACTTTTTCAACATTGTCTCCCTCACAGAGCTGGGTGTAGCATTTCACTTATAAGAATATTTATTAAAAGATCAGCAATCTGAGCAATTAGTGTGCAAATCAAAAGTGGATGTTCTTACATAATGTAACTGGAAAAGCTTTTTTTCTAGACACTACATAAAAAATTGCAAGTTGGATTTCCTATATTTATTACATACCACTTTTAGAAATACATGGATTTTTATGTTCATGAATACATTAACATTCACAACCTTCTGATTTTAAATTTTGAAACAGAGTATCCTGAACTGCACAAAATCAAACGTGAACTTTTGTTACTTCAGAAACTTTACAGTCTTTATAATACAGTTACTGCTAGTATTGACGGATACAATGAAATGCTTTGGAGTGATATAAATATTGAAAAAATTAACAATCAACTTCTGGATTTTCAAAACAAGTAAGTTTTTTGTTGTTGTTGTTGTTGTTGAAGTGCATGCAATTTTTATTTCTCAGCTCTGCGTGTTAATTAGCTTATGAAAATTGCTCCAAGCAATATTTGGAGCAAGGTGACTACCAGCAGGCAGTAAATGCTTTTTTTTGTAAAAAAAGTCTAACCAATTAGTATCCTTCCTTTGGCAGTTTGCTAGCATTATTGCATCAAACTATTATCTTTAAACCTTGAAAAATTTAAAGTGTGCAGGGAGTACACACAAAAATAGCTAGGATGGTGTGCTGTGTTATGAAAGAAGCAGGAATACTTGAAATGCAATTAGTGTTTTAGGCTAATTGTAAAGATACATGTAGTTCTTTACTGTATTTTTTCCTACTCCTTTAAAAAATATTAATATAGTAGAAAACCTAGAATCATGGGGAGAAAAAAACTGTAGGTGAAAATAAATCCAGTTAGAAAGTGATAAAAAGGAGAAATATTTATAGAAAAAACTGTGGTATAGAGCATTATAGAAGTTTATAATAACAGCTAGAGAGAAGTTTCCATTTACATTTTATTGTAATATAATGTTGTAAAGAGAATGTCTATTAAATTTAAGAAGGAAATTTAAAACTAATCAGTGGAGTAGTTTTTTTACCTAATATGTAGGTCATAGAATTTGCTGTTAGAAAATATTACTAAGACAAAGGAAAAAGTTATTTGTATTAAAAAAGTTATAATTTTCATTACCAAGATGATCCCCCTTCCAAGAGCCATCCCAAGACAAAGTTTGTTAGAATGTTACTTGCTGTACCTCAGGATAGAAGTAGCCAGGAACTGCCTCTTAAAGCCTTATGGATACAAGGCAGAGTATAATTTCCCATTCTGCAAGACTTTTCTCTAGCATATTTAATACTATTTATTGTTAGATTCAGGATGAAAAACTATAGCAATTACTGTAGTGCCATGACAGTATGCATATGTTCATCTACTTCTTTCTAGCAAGCAGCGAAGAATTTACACAGGCTCCAGCATTGTGTGGCAGATCTGCCTGATTTTGAACTGTGAAAAATGGAGAATTTCTTTGAAGGGTGTTCTCATTATGAGTTGGTTTTATGCAGCTTTTGGTTTTTGCAATTGAGCTATAAGAGTACTGCTGCCAGTCTTTGGTCCATAGCTTTGGCAGATGAACATTGGCATGACTTGTTAGAAGTAAGAGGAGCTGTGAAAATTCGCAGTACAAGAGTTCTTCATTTTCAATTTCTTTTCTTCTTAAATTGTGCATAAAGGAAAAGTTTTCTTTAACTATCTTTCATACCAACTAGATAAAAAATAGGACTTGTTTGATTGAAACATAACTTTTTCTGTTAGCAGACTAGTTTTAGTTTAGGGCGTACTTTATTTTGCTTGAAAAATATATTTTGTTTAATCCTTTTACCTCTTTACAAAGTCAGATGCATTTTCAAATTTTTAATAAAACAATTACAGTGGAAAAACTTCAGTTCAGTCATGGGTTGCACATGAAATTAATCTCCTTTAGTACAAGCTGAATTAGAAAACAAACCATTCCAATGTGATCTGTACTGTCTTTAGCAGTCACAAACCATCAGGTGTATATGATGTTGCCAGCTTGCAACTGGATTTTTATTCACAGTCTACTGGTCCACTGGTTGAAAAATGACAATACATTGTATTATTAAATGGTGGATTGCGCTTATTAATAATAAAATATTTCTTCTTTCTTTTTGTGCCTTTTAAAGAATCCGAAAGTTACCAAAAGCATTGAAGGAATGGCAAGCTTTTCAAGACCTAAAAAAAATAATTGATGACTTCACAGAGAGCTGTCCTTTACTTGAAATGATGACAAACAAAGTATGTTCAACATAGTAATTTGGAGATAAGATTTACTTGAAAAACTCTGTTGAAGGCTATGTTCTATGACCATAAAATGCTTTCTATAATTCCTTTTTATAGATAAAAGCAGCTATATTTATGGCAAAAATCTAGTTTGGCTTAGTTACAGAAAAGTAAGACTTCATAATATGATTACAAGAACTATTAATGCTTTCAATGGAATCGAAATCAAAACTCTTCTATTTGTTTATCAGATGTAGTGGGAAAGTATGTGATCATTCTAGTCCTAAAAATAATACAATTTTTAAAATACCATCCCTATGGACTTTTCTAGGCAATGTTGTCACGACACTGGGGAAGAATTGCACAAGTAACTGGGCATCACTTTGATGTTGACTGTGAAAGTTTCTCTTTAAAAAGCATAATGGATGCCCCTTTATTAAAATATAAAGAAGATATTGAGGTACATGTACTCTTCTTGGGTTTTTTTTGTTTGTTTGTTTTGGGTTGGGTTTTTTGGTTTGTTGTTTGTTTTTTTTTAATTAATAACTTGTGGTCTGGGAGTCTGTGCTTTTGAAATCATGCTTCTAGTCAGCTTTATAACATTAAAAAACATTGGTTTAGTTGAAGAATTCCTTTGAAAAAAATGGAGCCTGGTAGTTGATAGTAGCACTGATGGTTAGTTTATTTCCTTTTTATTCTGGAGCAGGATTAAATGGATGGATGGTATTATACTAATGCTTCTGTAGAAGGACTTCTGTTGTTTTAAGTGCAGTGTGATTCTGTCATGCTTCTGATTTAGGATCTGCCTACTTATATATTTTTTCTTCCCTTTAAATGGAGAAAAGATAGTTGATGTAAGACTGATCCTGTTAAGTGCTGGAAATCCTTGGAACACAGGAGAAGTGGAAGATATAGGATTAAAACAGAATGAGCTTCTTTTGTATTTCAAACGTGACTCTTCACAAGAACACAGAAGAGAAGGCTTATGTAGTGTGGACAAACTCAAAGCTACTGTTTCCTTCATTTTAGGGGCAGTGGTTACCTGGCAAGTCCATTAGCTTCATGCTTGTTACCTTTTACCAGAACAAAGCATTGCTAAAAATAAGTAAAACCCTAACAACTTGTAACTTCAGTTCTGTTTCCACCTAGCTAAATCCGTGGTCCCTCCAGACTAGTGATCTGTTTTGCCTTTTTCCACAAAGGAACGTTTTTAAGATAAAAACATGAAATAAAACCTCTGCTGTGCCCAATTTCCGGAAAAGAATTTAAGCCTTGTGAAAGGTTCAGAGTTCCACCTTTACACTTCAGGAAACGCTGTAAACCTGTGATAGAATCCAATATACTCCTGAACCTTGCATCTGGGGTCCAGTCTGAGTAGCTAGTCCTTTTCTCTCTGATGCAATAACCAATTTTATGACAGTCCTGTCCTCATTACCTTCAAGAAGTAGCAGACAGTCATATTATCCTTCTACACTCTATTCTTGGACTGTTTATTGGTTTTGTGTAATGTGTAATTTCCTTAAGCCCCTCAGTTGGATTATTTGATTTCAAATTTTAATACATGCAGAGAGACAAATTCTACCTGCAGATTCACTGACAGTGAATTTTGTGTGTGTGAGGTGCTAGTACTAGTGAAGATGGAGTATAGCAGATAAAATGTACCTGTTACAAGTAGTATTAGAATATAATCTTGTTTGTAATTTAATGACTTTGAGGTGTTTAGATGTATATTTTCATTAGCTAGAACTTACACTGAAATCAGGATCTAGCCAATAAATTTTAATAGTCTTTATAACTCTGCTTTATATTAGCCTCACAGGAATGTAATTTACTATTTTAATTTCACACAGGATATCTGCATCAGTGCTGTTAAAGAAAAGGATATTGAAGCAAAATTGAAACACGTCATCAGTGAGTGGGGTACTCATTCTTTCAGTTTTGGCCAGTTCAAAACTCGAGGAGAACTCCTTCTGAAAGGATCAGATATATCGGAGAAAATAGCTCTGGTGGAAGATAGCCTAATGATACTGGGGTCGCTCATGAACAACAGGTACAAAATCTAATAAATGCACATATTTTGTAAATTTAATCAATGCCCAAAGTAAACAATTATTATCTTAGGTTATTTTTTTTCCCTTTAACTCATGTTCATACAGGTACAATGCACCATTTAAATCCACTATACAACAGTGGGTTCAGAAGTTGACCAGTACTGCAGAGATAATTGAAAACTGGCTCACTGTACAAAACCTCTGGATTTACCTTGAAGCTGTGTTTGTTGGTGGAGACATTGCAAAACAGCTACCTCAGGTATACTGCTTTCTGATAACAATATGTTGTACCAAGAGACTGCCACATCTCACAGTTTACTTGCCAGTACAAATAATACATACAAGCTTTGTGGGCTGTGCATAGCAGTTCAGAAGAAGCTGGGCCAAACTGGGATCTGCCTGATTTAACTGCTTAGAACTTGGCCAAACCCACAGGAACAGGACTGTTTGTAATTCAAGCTCAAATATTCCCATCAGCTTGCAATATCAGTGAATCATATTATAGTACAGTGCTCCAAACTACTTAATGGCACAAAAGGGATTTATCACTTTTGCGATATGTACAAACATCCTCTCCCCATGTGCTCATATTTATAGGCTGAAAGTTGTGTAATAATAGAATGACAGATTTTCTGTATGAATTCTGTACCTACTAGGACTTAGTTGAATGAAATCTCACAGGGAGATGCTACAAGGCTTCGGAGCTGCATGGGTGCTAATCTGTGTGAACTATTTCAAACTCTTCAAAAGGCAATTAGCACCTTCCATGATGGGGAACTGGTTAAGGAATGATCAGTTAAGGAATGATCTGACTTTCTGCAGTAGAGAAATAGCAGAAAAAGTCATCCTTTTTGTTGTGTCTCCTAAGAAGAGGTTTTCATACAGTTTTAACACACTGGTTCTGTAACTTAACAGAACCATGATTATTGGGAAATTATTAAATACTAATTTATTCTAGGCCACATATAATTAAAGGGTTACATTTCCCGAAATTAACATTAATTTCTGTACGTTAAAGAAAGCTTTTGTAACTGTTGTTTAAATAACAATACTTTCTTTTAGTTCATGAGATATATTTATGTTGTTAATGCTTATCACAGAATCACTGAGCAGTCTTTGCAGATGAACAAATGCTGCAGTGCAGCTGAGGGATTTGATAACTGCTAAGGTGACTTCTTCCAAGGATGATAGATACATCAGTCAATATTCTGGAAAAAAGCAAGTGTGGTGACATGAACCAGTATTCTGGAAAAACAGCTTGGTGGAGGAGTGATAGATGAGTGGGCTTAATTGCAATTTCTGGATGAATACTGCAATAAGTAACTGTTAACATCTGGAAGTTAACAAGGAGATGAGTAACAGTCAGTGTGGATTTGTTGGGGGTAAAACATGTCAAACAAATCTAATTTATTTTTAGAGTGGGCAAAGAGCTTTGTGGATAGAGGAAAAACAGTAGTTGCCATATACCTTGTTAGGCTTTTGACATTTTCTCTGATAGTGATACCAGAAAATGAGTTTCAGCTTTCTGGTGTCTAAAATGAAGGCAGAAGAGAGGAATGCTTAAACAGCAATAACTGATAACTAGAATATTGTACCTGGTTTTGGC
The DNA here is from genome assembly GCA_035221455.1 of Xenops minutus. Taxonomy (NCBI): domain Eukaryota; kingdom Metazoa; phylum Chordata; class Aves; order Passeriformes; family Furnariidae; genus Xenops; species Xenops minutus. The sequence continues at coordinate 89,398,771 of JAWWEE010000074.1, read as the reverse complement.
CAAAGAAACACACAGACAAATTTCAGACAGGTTAGAAGAGGGTGGTAAGAATGAGGAACTACCCAGAAAGGATGATGCACAAGTTTCAACAAATTAGGCTTGTTTCGTTTGAAGGGGAGGAAAAAAGGAAGAGATGTGATAAGTTTTTTAAAATATAAGGGTTGTTCTCAACAGGAAGAAAAAATGTGTTCTCTGTATCTGATTAAGTTTAGATATTAAAACGGTCATCAGTAGCAAAGATTGCCTGGAGAGGCTTCTAAATCTCCACCACTGAGCATTCCTAAACACCTGACAGACAGATATTTTGGGTATGATCCTACCTTGTGACACACAAATGGTTTTGGATGGTATTTTGAAATCTATACTAGCTCTCATATAATTTACGGCTCCATTGCCATTTCATTTGTTATAGGTGAAGAAAGAGTATTTAATGTCAATATATCCAGTGTATAAAAATATTTATTCTTCAGCTCCCAGTTGGAGAACTTGTCTCTCTTCACCTACCTTACAAGTGTGGCAGCTTCAGATTGTTTATACTCGTTTTGTTTGTCAAGGGTTACTATTAACAACTTAGATTACATTGTGTATTGCTGTTAGGAAGGTTGTAATTTCTGAGAAGGCCGCTGTTTGTGTTTTTTGGTGTGTGTTGGAATTCTTTTATGTGAACAATTTTGGTGCCCAGCATGAAGTAAAAGACATTTCCAGGGCTGTTCCATTGTAGTCTTTCTCTTTCAATTTGAACTCTGGTCACTATAAACACAGATCATCATAAACGGGGCTATAAATATTCATACATTAGTCCTGCAAATAATACTCAAACAAGGGAAATATTGAACTGTTACCTTCTCTCATGGTAACAAGCTCATTTAATTTTTAGAATATGACAAAGATGAGGAAGAGCTAATGTATTTATCATGTACTTCAGGAAGCCAGAAGATTTCAGAACATTGATAAATCATGGCAGAGAATTATGCAGAGAGCCCATGAAACATCAAACATTGTGCAATGTTGTGTTGGAGATGAGACTTTGGCACAACTATTACCACATTTGCTGGAACAGTTGGAAGTCTGTCAGAAATCACTGACTGGCTATTTGGAAAAAAAACGGTTAATATTTCCAAGATTTTTTTTCATATCTGACCCTGCTCTTCTGGAAATCCTTGGTCAAGCATCTGATTCACACACTATTCAGGTACAAGTAATAAAGCAATAATGTTTATATGGTCAATAATACTAAGTGAGGACCATGGAGAATTTAGTTATTTATTTGAGAGAATTTCTTTCACTTACAGAAAAATTAACAGAATCTTCTAATACAGCATTTAAAGGCAAAGTAAGAATGCCATATCTGATCAGTTTATGGAGGTTTTTGTTTCTGATCCTATTGTAGACGCATTTATTAAGTTTGTTCGACAATGTTAACCGAGTGGGATTTCATGAAAAAAACTACGACCAGATTTTATTCTTTGAATCTCAAGAAGGAGAACGGGTCAATATTATTGAACCAGTTTTAGCTCAGGTAATGAAAATATATATTGCGTTTTTTCATAACTTGATTTAAAGTAGGTTTATGTTTTAGAGACCAACAGTATCGCTTCATGCTGTTATTTGACTAGCTGAATGAAAGCCTTCCAATGTGAACAGCAAGAGCAAAGACTAGAAAGGTCAGGACATTTGTGTCATTTTGTAACGATTGCTTTACCTGTTTTCTCAGCAGTACTGCTGTGAAGTGCCAAATCCATCACATATGTCTAGAAAGGCAGTGGAGCAGAAAAGGAAAGGAATCTTTTAAAGATTAGAGAATAACCAAGAGGGAAATGGGAATATGGAGGGACTGAGGGATGGGGAAAAAAGTCACGTAGAGCTTTTGCTCTTTGTGAATTATTCATAAACTAATTCTTTAAAAGTACTTTCTTGTTTATTTCAGGGCAATGTGGAATTCTGGTTAGGTCAGCTGCTGAATGGGATTAGGAAAACAATCCACACCATCATTAGACAGGCATCAATGGCCATTAACGATTCAGAATTTGAGCTGTATGACTTTCAGGCAATGTTTCCTGCACAAATAGGACTTCTGGGAATTCAAATGATCTGGACCAGAGATGCAGAGAAGGCACTGAACAGTACCAAAACTGACAAAAAGGTAGTTTTTAATGAATCTTCGGGGATTTATTAAAAGCATCATTTGTAACAGTACATATTGTGAAAAGTTAAAAGTAACATGTAGGAAAAAGCACAAAGTACTAGTTAATTAACCAGAATAACAAATAAACTTGCAGAAAACCAGAATGATAAAAGAAGTGTTAAGAAGTCACACCTCCTCATTATCCCCCAGCATATGCTTTAGAATTGTTGCTAATCCTGTGATTTTCTCTATTGTTCTGTTACTGCAATCATCTTGGGAAGCGACAGTTTCTCACTTGGGGAATACAGAGAGTCTTATCCTATTACTTTCCCAAAATCAAATTAGGAAAGAAATAAGAACTTCCAAACTTTGGGGAAATAGCTGCTTGTGCCCACTGGTCTACTCTAACTGAATGTATTAGATTCTTCAGTTGATGAGCTCTTTTATTAGGGAAGGGAAATAACAGCAACCATTTGAGGAGGTGTTTGTTTAATCTCAAACACCTTGAGAGAATGTTGTTAACAACCAAGGTGTTATTATTAACACTGAATCTATGAAGGAGGAAGAAGAGGGTGTAAAATAAACAATTGCAAATTACCATTAATCAAGAATATACAGTCAGATTGAAAAAAGAACTAGTAACACCATTCTACTATAAAAGTAAATGCAGGCAAGGGTACTATGCTTTACTTTGATAATAAAAATAAGGACTCTAGACTGTGGAGAAGACCATGTAGTGCTACATTTTCTGCATTGTACAAAGTCTGAAAAGGGCATAGACCTGGTTTTAGTCCACTCCAGTTCATGGAATAACTAGATGTAAAGATTCTTTTGCATTAACTAGAAAACAGCTTTTGGAATTTTTTTTGGCTGAACAATGTGTGTGTGTGTTTGGGGGGCAGGGAGGTTATTTAATTCTCTGTTAGTTTTAACAGTGTTTTTAGTGTTTTTTTTTCTCAGCAAACAGTGTGAATTTTAGGTTGAGCATATATTTACAGAAAGCTAGTGTGGTTGTTCTCTCATACATTTGAAATAAGAGTATAAATGAGCTGCTCTTTATGAAACCTCAGTGCTTCATGATTTATTGTGTATCAGGTGCATCACTGATGGAGGCTGATGCTGTTTACATAAGTCAGTATTGTAGAGTCAGTATTGTATTTTGTGGAATTTTGTAACATGTCTGGTACCACAAAATAAATTATTATTTTAGCATTGACATCTAAAATTACACTACATTTCCCCCCTCCTCTGCTTAGAGGATGTGATAGATCTCCAGGTTTCTGTTTCCCCTAAAGATAGATACTGCTTGGGCTGATATATAATACCCAAATTCAGAAAATTCTGATGGTTCTGAATATATGTCAGGATGCAGTCAGCTGAAGATGTAATGTGTAGTAGAAGGAGCAACAGTCTTGGAATAAAATCTTACAGTGTGACCTGTTCCCCTACATATAACCTTATTGTACTCTGTTGGGTAAGAATGCATACATGGGGGGCAAACTGCAACGCCAAATTTAGGATCCCAAGCCTAATAAATACAAAGCAGTTACGTTTATATGTTTCCAAATGTTTTTACTTTTTATTCTAAACAATGGAAGAACAAATGATGTTTGTATTAATATGTATGTTCCTGCTGTGTGGAAAAGGTAATGCACACAACAAATCAGAAGTTTTTGGAACTTTTAAATTATTTGATTGACATGACAACACACAATCTAACAAGAATGGAGCGCACAAAATATGAAACTTTAATTACCATTCATGTGCACCAAAAGGATATCTTTGATGATTTGGTAAGTTTTGGAAAACCTTAAGGGGACTTTCTGTAGAAGGTTTTGCACATATGAAAAAATGTAAACCAAATATTGCAATCTCTTCCCTTTAAGTAGCTCTGACATTAGTGCTGTGATAGAGCATATCAGATTTAGTTTGATTTCATGTAGATGTCATGCAGAGATAAGGGTGAATTATATGTAGGTATGTTCATAAGTTCAGACTTCAGTTTTTAAAATGGTTGTTTATACCCATCATACATATACTCAGATTTGCTGTGAACAAAAGAATTTAACTTTTAAAGTTAAACTATTCTCTCAATTTTAAGATTTAATGCATTATGTGATTGAAATGTAAGCATTTAAAAGGCCTCTTTACTACTGCCATCAATCATGTAATTTCCAGGCCAGCCTATATGTTAAGGTAATAGTTATTCAAGGTAAAAGCAGTGAAGCTCCATATGTTTGAAAAGGGTAGCAACACTAAGCAGAACAGATATTTTAATTTTTTTAATAACTGAGTAGCATCAGGCTTCCTTTAGATAAGTATATTGAATTAATGAAAGTATAACTGAAAATTGAAGTAAAATAACTTTCAAAAAGCTTGCATGATACAAAGGTCAATAATTCAATACTGTATTGCTTAATTTATAAATATGTTAGGAAGAAAAAATTAAGTGCATGTATAAAGAAAGATAGAAAATGATAAAAAAATACTGAAAGCTAGAAAGAAAACTGTTGGCTTCTAATATAGGCATGGAGTTTTATCCTCTGCCTGTAATTTTTAATTTATTTTAATAATTATTTTATGAATTGGACATCTCACTATCAATTAATTCAATGTCATATTGTATTAAAATGAAATCGCAGAAAATTGGTTAAATTTATAAGACCTCTACATGAAATAAGAAGTCAGGGGCAAGTCCAGATCTGGAGAAAGGGTTCTTAATTGATACATGTAATATTATCCTTCTCTCTCAAAATATTCTGTTCTCTGCTAAACATATCCTTTTGTGTTGAGATAAAGTACAGGGAAGCGGCTGAGATTCCAGAACCTCCTCTTCACATTACACTGTATTTGCAAGGCCAATTACTAGGACTACATAGTCTGTAAAAGGCCAGTGATTTTGAGATCAAGTGTCAAAAATAATGAATCAAGATCTACTAATCTACCATGAATTTAAATATGTATGTGGCAAGTTCATACTGAAAAATACATCCCAAATATACAAGCACATAGGCATGTGTATGACGAATTCAAATGTTGTCCTCAGTTTAGTGTTTCTGGGAGTAATGGCACAGATACTGTACTGTGTAACCAGTATTGTTACTTCAATTTTTGCGAAGTTTTCCATCACTGGTCTTCAGTATCTCTGTAAGACAATTCATAACTTCTCTGCACAATTCTGAAGAAAATCAAAGTGGTCGGGAGGCTCAGACCATGTTGTAGACAGGTTTATAGGGATAATTCTGCATGTCTTGACTCCTGACAGATTCCGTGCTCGTTCTTCCAGGTCAGGAATTTGTATGAAGGAGGCTTTTTTTTTTAATGTATGGAATTTAAGATACTTGTTATACAGTTTATTTCTGTATTAATGATTTTCCTTTTCCATTATAGGTCCGTATGAATATTAAATCTCCATCTGATTTTGAATGGCAAAAACAGTCTCGATTTTATTTTCTTGAGGACTGGGATAAATGCATTATCAGAATCACTGATGTAGAGTTCACCTACTGCAATGAATACCTCGGGTGTACAGACAGGCTTGTTATAACTCCCTTAACTGACAGGTAGTTATTAAAGAATGCAGTGCATAGTAATGGATTTAAAATTTAATTCCTTTGACTTAATTCCTTTAGCTTTTGTCTGTGTCAGAATTACTTAGGTTGCATTACAATGCTGCAATATCGCTGGTGAACAGCAGAGGCCAGTGCTCATATGTTCAGCTACGGAAAGCGGGTTGAATTCCCTTTGAGCTCTATGAGGTGTGATAGGCATTGAAAAACTTACTTGTGCTGAAGATAAATATATCTGAACTCCATACACTTCACCAGCCTAAACAGAGCATATCTATAACCCAATATATTGCTGCTTTCAGTAAGGTAGTAGTTGCATGAGAATTTGGCATTATGGCAAGTGATTCACTTGAAGTCACCCTGGAGGAAAAAACAGTAAGCCCAGCCATAGCACTGAATAACTAGTTCCAGTATGGTTTTAAACAAGGCCTATAGAGAATTATAGGACTGCAAACACAGAAAAAGCTCTGAGGACAAACATAAGGAGAATTTTTTATTGCTGGAGTGTTAAGTTATACAGCACAGTTCAAACTCCATTAGATGCCTAGTTTCCTAAAGTACTTAGTGTTTCAGCTAGGCAAGAGGCAGACGTATTTGCTCTGCCAGGGCTTGTTCTTTTTGTTGTGGATGGGAATGTCAAAATACTGTGCATATTCAGTCATTTTTAGAATCAGAGAATGGTTTGGACTGGAAGGGACCTTAAAGATCATCTAATTCCAACTGCCTTGCCGTGGGCTGGGGCATTTTCCACTAGACCACATTGCTCATAGCCCTATATTGAATTAATGTTGGGATTGTCTTTGCACTCTCTGTGCTACTAGATTTTATCTACTAGTGAAAATTCAGATTTTTGCCAATTTCTGAACCAAATTTATTCCCAGTGAGCTGTTTAAGAAAGTCAAAACCCTGTACTTGGATACCTGGCTTTTAATACGTAACACATGTCTGCCAAATTCTGTGTTATGCACCCTGCTGTTCCTATGCTAGATAGAGGTTAGTTTGCAGCAGTGAACATGCAGTGGATTAGTGGGTATGGCAGCACTACCATACTGACAATAGTTTTGGCTATCAGGAGAGCCAGTATCAAGAAATGTTGTAATTCAAAATTTGTTCACAGAATTAAAATGCAGCCAGGAAAGTGGTCACAGCACCAAGCCTGCCAGAGTACAAAAGGTGTTTGGACAATGCTCTCAGGCATGTGATGTGGTTTTGGGAAAAGTCCTGTGCAGAGCCAGGAACTGAAGTCAAAGATCCTTGTAGGTCTCTTCCAAATCAGGCTATTCTGTGATTCTACAAGGTGCTTTGTCACAGGAGATTGAAAACTAGCGCAGCGTGACATGACTGAAGACAATGAGTCTTTTGAATGAGTTTAAACTATAATAATAACAACAACAAAAAAGAACAGGTGTATCTGTCTTTGGACAAGGCAGCAGCTGAGGACTTACCACATGGAAACACAGCCGTTTCTGCGCCCTTCCTCAGCTTTGTATGGTACAACTGTTGTGGTTGCATTAATGGACTTCAAGTAATTGATAGTGGAAAAAGATTCATAGATCTCTTTGTTCTGTCTTTAGGTGTTACATCACTCTGGCACAGGCTCTGGGCATGAGTATGGGTGGTGCACCAGCAGGACCTGCAGGGACAGGGAAAACAGAGACAACTAAAGATATGGGCAAATGTCTGGGAAAGTATGTTGTTGTTTTCAATTGTTCAGACCAAATGGACTATAGAGGACTTGGTCGTATCTATAAAGGTAAGAAAATACCGGGTTTGTTCATTTTAGAGTTGTTTTTGCCTTTTCAGTAGTGAGTTAACAATGATTAATAGGATATTTTCATCTCTGTTTCCTCTTATTTCCAGGCACCAATCAACTTTACCTGATATTTGATTATTTCTCTATGGTTTTTGTTTCCTTTTTCTTACTGCATGCTTTCCAGGTTTTTGGGTGTTCTTTTCTTTTTTTATTATTTGTTTGTTTTGGTTTGGGTTTTTTTGTTGTGTGGGGTTTTTATGTGTGTGTGTTTATTTTATTTTCTTGGAGGGTTTTCCCTATCTCTGTCTTCTTTTTCTTTTCCATTTTAATAATTTCTGATGTTTGTGATCTTTTTAATGCCTCTATCACACTCATCCCAAGGTGGGAGTATATTTACCCCTCCTCTGACATTTTTGTGTCAAACAAGACAATCATATATGAAGCTCATATATTGTGCGAGGCAGGAAAATGGGCAGTGTCAGCAGGAAAGTGGTGCAGTGTCTTATTTCAAACGCTAGAATTGTTATGAAACTAGGAAAATGAGATAGCGGTCAAACTCTGATAACTTTCTTCTATATAGCTATTATTGTTTAAACAGACTGGCAGATCACACAACACCACCATTTTCTGTGAGTGGTGGAACAGAGGTTATCATAAACATAATTTTCACTGTTGTGAAGGCTAAAATAAAACCTGAAGATTTAAATATGGCTTGGAAAAAATTTTTTGGTTTAATTAAGAAGCCAGCAAGGCTGCCCAAAATTTTTGAAACAGAAGACTATTTCTAAGCTAGAGACTAAACTAATTGTGCATGTGGATATCTTCAGTTAAGGTCACAAGTTTCTCAAAGCATCTCTTGTAATCCCCAGAGCTTTGGGTCAACTTCTAGTTGCACAACTTTTGTTGTGTGTGCAGACCTTTAGTGTCGCAGGTTTATTTTGCTCATTGGTAATAAGCAGAAGAGGGCTGGGACCTGCTTGCTGTCTGACTAGGTATATGCTCATAACACCAAGTGAAGTCATTTACTGGTCTCTGCCATACCTGTAGTTATCAGCTCATGGAGGGGTGTCAGCCTTTGTTTCTCATTGGGGTGGGTTTGTCTTTGATCTCACCAAACTGCTGTTGTCTTCCTCTCTAGTCTTTTTGTGAGAATGTTCATATCTTCTTGTTACCACCTTTTCTCCTGACTCCATGGTGATTTCACTTCTTTCTGTTAAACTGTTTGTGACTTGTGTCAATTCAGACATCTAGCCTTTGTATCCTTGCTTTGTTTCTCCCTTCTTATCCTGGCCGCTTTGGTAATTTATCGTTTCCCCTGTCAGATTGAGGCCTTCCCCAAGAGTCAGATTTCCTAACTCCGTGCAGCAGGTGGCATTACAGAACAAGTGAATGTTTTTTCCTTTCCCAAGGAAAGATTAGTTGGTTAGAACTGAACTTCACCATTCTATAGAAAAAATGATTTCAAAACCCTTTAAGATACATGCAAGAAGTGTAAGAGACAGTATTATACAGAACTAAGTTTCCCAGTTAAAAAATATCCAGTTTTAGAGCTTTTTCTGGTTGCACCCCAAAGAGTAGATATTTATGTTTAATAAACAAAGTAAAAAAACCTACTTGGTGTTTCTTTTTAGAATGAGTCCTAGTAGTCATACAGTATGTGTAACAAAAGGGGACAAATGCATTTGAAAAATCTCTGCAGTAATTTTTTTATCAAGGAACAGCAAGAATGGGGCAGCTCCATGAGGGAAGATAAGCCAGGATGCCCACTATAAAGGCAGGGGCAGGGAATTCACTCACCCGGATGCAGTCCCACAGTGCCTAAACAGGACAGGTTGTCAACAGCTTGTTCCATCAGCTGTACAGGGACCATCAGGCAATGTGAAATAACCAGCTGGATCCAGGATCCATCTAGGAAGTTCAGCCAGAAACAGCAGTAAGCAGGACTGGAGATAAGACTATGGAGTTCTAGGGTCCTACACTACACACAACACAATTCAGACATGCCTGAGCTGAAATGGAGCTCCTGGACTGTAGAACAGAGTGTGGGTAGAAGCCCCAGGTAAAGCTGGTCAGGGCAATTATGGCCTTTTGTTGCATCCAGGGCCCTGATATTCCATGTACAAGAGGGAGAACAGCAGTTAAAGGACTTGCCACCATCCCAGTGAAGTCAAGGAACATTCTGCATTTGTTTTTAAAGATAGTAGGATTCAGTCTTTCATGTTTTAAATTTGGTAACTGTCTATAGAATTACTTTAAGTTTTGTGTCGTTATGACCTTGTGGTATTTGTATGTATTCCACTTACCCTTAAATTCTTTAATTAATTCCATGAAACTTTTTATTCTCTTCAAACTCTTTTTCTTTGGAGTAACTTTTTCCTTACAGTATCACAGAAATTAATTAGAACCAGTTTAGGAAAAGATTACATATGGAATTGAGATGAATTTCAAGGGAGATCTGCAGTATTGCCCTGACTGAATCAAATCTTAAGGAGCCAGTTTTGGCTGTACTACCACTGGATTTGATTTTGTTTGACACCTCTAATTTTGTTAAAGAGTTCTTCCAAAATTACATGGGTAAAAAAGACCAATCAATGCAAGAATATTAAAAGAATTTCTTAATGGTCATGCAAAAACCCATAAAAAATGAATGTAAGAAAATAAGACTGGCCTCAAGGGGATTTGGAGTAAGATGAGTGTTCCCAGAGGAACACCTTAAAGGATAAGCGAAGAACAGACAAGGAAAAGTAGAGGGAAGGGAAGTAGAATAATATGAGAACAGGCTGAGCAAAGACAAGAGAAGAAAAAACATGAAAGAAAAAACAAGACAAAGTGAAAAAGTATGTCTTCATCTTATTATTATTGATTTTGAGTACTTTCTCTTCAATTAGCTTAAGTGTCTTGAGGAATTAACTTTACAAATAAACCACCCATTGATTTATTTTACCAGTGCTATAGGCTTTGACATATAAAGTATGGGGACTTGGGGGAGCTCTGGGCTGTTATTCAACATTGCAAACATGCCTTTTCTTGGACATGTGCTTTTTTCTGCATTTAGCACTGCCTTCAAACAGCTTAAGCCAAGCTGAGCTCCACCAGTCCAGTGGAGTGAATTAAACACCTCTGAACATTTGTAGGTGCTAAACCAGATCCTTGCTGGCCCCAGGCAATAGGAAATACTAGTCCAGTGTGGGCTTTGGGAAGGGAGGGATGGCATCCATGAAGCTCCTACATAGACTTTTTTGTGAAATGGATGTGGGACAGCAGAGGATTACATACCTTTACTACTAGTGCTCTGGAAAGCTGTCACTGTAGATTCTCCTATTTCAATCCTGCTAATATGACATACATAGAAGAAGGAGTACTTGAACCTCCCAAAAGCCATTAATTTCATGTTTATGTGTAATACTGTCTGTCTAGAACTCCATGACCTGTTTCAAATAACAGTTCTAAGTGTAACATCACATTCCTCTCTCTTCATCAGCAGGATGCTAATCTCCAAAAATATTTTACATATTAATTAATTGTTATAAAATGCTGCAATGCTCCTGTCAAAAATGTAGTGATTTCTATTTGATTTTCTGCTTTTCATTTTGGTATGTATCTCTCAAGCTCATCTTTGACAGTTTCATCCCCTGCATAGTTGAGTTTCTATGCTATATGGATGTTTATGCTACTAGGTACTGCATTATTGAACACTTTCTGCCTTATGGTCACTATAGAAGTGTAGCATTCTTCGTAAAAAAGTTTGCATATCTTTCTTTCAAAGGTGCTTCTTTTTGTGGTGTCATTAAATGCTAAGCCAAATTTACTTCTCATTTTACTCTGTGTTAATGTTCTCTGTTCTTCTCATGTTACATTAAGTTGTATAGAATATGCTCTATTTTATATAAAAACTACTCTTGTTTGATCTGATAATTTAACAAAATATTTTCCTTTTCACTTTTTTTAGGTTTAGCTCAGTCAGGTGCGTGGGGTTGCTTTGATGAATTTAACCGCATCGATCTTCCAGTTTTATCAGTAGCTGCTCAGCAGATATACATTGTACTTCAGTGTAAGAAAAAAAAGAAACCTCAGTTCACTTTCACTGATGGTGACATTGTTGACATGGACAGAGAATTTGGTATATTTCTGACTATGGTATGTCTATAAATATGTGTAAATGACATCATTGTGAAAAAACTGTCCTATTTCATTTCCTGCTGAAATTTCCCAGTTGAAGTCGTTGTGACTGTCTTTTAGAAAATAGTGAATGCAATTTGAACAATGATTTGGTAAAATAACAGTGGTGTTATTTTCTCTTGCTCCTATTTTTAAAATGAAACTTAGGACTTGAGGTGCACCATTATCATTAACTACATATTTTAAGGAGATTTTTAATTGAATATGTGACAGATTAAGATTAAACTCAACCCTCTCATAGTTTTAGTCAAAGTCTGTCAAAGTAAACCAGAAGTAATTGACCACTGCAAGGACTACTGTAGTTGGTCTGGTCAGTATTTTACTGCCTATGTAGAACTTTTGACAATAATCCTACAAGACAGCATGAAGGAAACCACCCTCACTCTGGTTCATTGGCCTGCTGAAGATTTATCTTGGGTGCCTGTGGACTGCTGCTAGCACTGCAAGAGGCAAAGCAGTAGGAAAGTATAAGAACAACTTAAAAGCATCCTTATATCTTCCTCTCCTTAGCTACGTACATACCCACAACTCTAAGTAGAAGCATTTGTCTTTATATTAGGGCATACTACATTTGGAAAGAAGTTACTGTTATCACTATAATTTGAAAAAGGGGGCAAAGTAGTGGCATGCAAAGGCCAGTGGAAAGACAGTTTGTAAAGAGCTGGAAGAGTTTGAGAAGTTACCACTGCATGGCTTGTGACTACTGTTGTCACAAGTGAGCCATGCAGTAGTCATACGAATGACTTTGACATCTTCAGTGAGAGGTCAGATCCATTAGTTTAAATTATATTCAGTAATGGCTTGCACTGCTTGACTGACTTTGCACTGAAATGGTCTGGGAATGCTCACAGGGGACAGTAACTTGCAGCACTGGAACACCATTAAGACCCTGAGGAATTAACCACTTAAACCAGCTCCAACAAGATCGGTAAGTGGTTACCTGTCTATACCTGTGTGTATTGGACATCTCCAAATAACACATGTGATACCCCATACTTTATGAAGTGCAATATTGAGGCAACTATGTGGTGATGTGTAATTGTGATAGGCACAAGTCACCCTTGTAATCTCACATGTGCTTCTGTGTTTGACAAATAATTATCAGAGGAGATAAACTTTCCTATTCCACTTTCATTATACAGTGTTTTGGTTTATATATTACATTTTTTAGAACCCTGGCTATGCAGGACGACAGGAACTTCCTGAAAATCTGAAGATTCAGTTTCGCACGGTTGCTATGATGGTGCCTGACCGTAGCATTATTATGCGAGTCAAGTTGGCAAGTGCTGGTTTCCGAGACAACCAAGTCCTTAGTCAAAAATTCTATACACTCTACAAACTCTGTGAAGAACAGTTATCTAAACAGGTAAAATAAATATTTTTTCCTACTGTAAGCTGTCACTGGAAGGATATGTAGATAATATACTTTTATAGAATGTATCATTATTTTTACACTTATGAGCCTATTCAGTTTTTAGGGTTTTCAGTTTCAAGCTCCAGGAACAGAGTCTGAAATGGTCATGTTCTTTTTATTTTTCACAGTAATTTGAATACTAAAGGAAGTTTGATTTGTGATTCTTAAAGAGAGTGCAGTTACTGGAGAAATTATGAGGAGCAGTGCATATTGCTCTGCCGAACTTTGTGGAGGACACATTTTTCAATGTCTCCACTTACGAAGGCTAGATCCATTGAAGAGGCAGTGTAAGAATTGTAAACAACTGAAGAGCGCCTACAAGGCTGGGTGCTACTGGAAATAGAAAAGTGCTGTTTTGTTTGGTACGGGGTATTTAAGTAGAAACAAAAATAGTTCTTGCCTTTTGAATGCCCTGTGCTGGCTGTCCACTAGAGGGTCTCAATGAGCAATCATATGAATGGTTAATAGATTGCGGCTCAAACGCCCATTGGATCCTGATGAACCAGGGCATATTGACTATATTCTCCATTATGTAATTTCAGTTCTGTGCCACATATTTATTAGTCACCATATTGACTTCCATATAGAATCTTGGACTACAACAGAATAGGATAACGGTACAAAATATTGTCCTCATTACTTCAGAATTAAAACAAAACCAGTACAGATTTGGATTTTTATTTTCTTTCTTCACTCCTCTGTAAATTCACTCTCAATGTATATATAACCAAACTGCATTCAAATTTTCCTTTCTCTCACATTTATTTTTACTCACGACCTTTATGTTGTAGACTGCTTTTGACAGGTTATATTTGCTACTGGCTTCCCTGTAATATTGCAGGGACATCTACTTTAGCCTTCATATTAGTTTTTAGACAATTTGAATCACCCAATACTGACAAGGCATCATTAGTGTTAGTCCATTTGTTACTGTCCAACCTACTCTCTCAGTCCTGTCATCTGCATGTGTTTTATAGTTACCAGGCTTATAGGCTGCATTTTCAGACCTTTCTCTTAAGTGGAATCTGTGGACAACTTTTATGAAAGTTTGTGTATGCTCAGTTTTAGCAGTCAAAAGCACAGCTTGTTTCTGGAGTATTGAATATGCATCTCTTTTCTTTTTTCCTCAGGCTTTGCCTCTGTAGGATGAAGTTTTGTTATTGCTTCAGTTTGTGTGGTGGTTTTTTGTCCCGGACATGATTCTTTCCTTCAGTGTGAAAAGCAGGCATCAGAAATTTGGCCTTCTACCTCTGGAAAAGTACTTTGTTTGTTTTCTGCTGTCACAGAAATGGTTCAGTCCGGGACAGATTACTTAAAAATTTGATGCACACACCCAAATGAAACTTAACTGTGTACAAAACTTAACTATCTTTACGATGTACAATGTCTTATACATGAGCATCGCTGCATCCACACAGAGTTTCTATGTGTAGTTTGGTCATTTCTGCAGCAGAAACTGCCCTGGAGCCTCTGAGATAGCAAGGTTCTCCACTCATTGTGTTAATTAACATACTGAAGCATATAAATAAGGCTTATCAGTTGTCCTAGGGATTGTAGGAACTGCCCGGAGGACTCTATGGAGCTGTCTGAAATTCTCACCTGGAAAACTCCTGTGCCATTAGTCAAATGCTGTGTTACAAAGGCACATAGCTAAATCACCTTGTCTCAGGTCAGTCCTTTGCTTCATATATGCTGGTGCTAGCAAGGGAGTTCCTTGATAGTGATGAAAATCAATGACCAAGTGCTCTGGGTGTGCACATGGGCACAGCCCTTACATTCAGCTACATCACAATTATATACTGGCATCTTATATTTATATCTCTGTGATAACTTCATTTTCTTGCTTCTTACTATGCAAGCTATGATGCCTACAGGGAATAGTTTTCCATATGTATTTATCATTTATTCAGGACCATCTAACATTTGTACAGTATCCATCAGAGAAGGCTGCTATGCTGACCTTTGCTTCTAGCAGTTTACATCAGGTATCATAACATGGATCATTCTATACTCCATAATAAGAGCCAGGAAGTACAATTTCTGCAAACCCTTTGTCCTGCCTGTGCCTGTCAGCTGCCCTTTGGACAGTCCTGATCTTGTCTAAATCTGTTATAAACAACTATAAAATCAGAGAAAAACTGAGTTTAGAAGGGACCTCTGGAGACTGAGAGGTCCTATACTTCTGTTCAAAGTAAAGTCAAATTGAGCAGGTGGCTCAGCACCTTCTCTAGACAAGCTTTGAACATCTCCAAGGATAGAGACCGCACAGCTTCTTTGGTCCAACTGTTGAAGTGTCTGATCACCTTGTCTACTCACCATTTTCTCTGTAAGGATGTTATTGGACACAGTGTTGAAATCTCCTGGAATGCCTCTGCCCTGCTGTATGGCCCTTCCAGCACATACTGGGGCATGCCAAGCCCCTAGCGAGGATCAATGCTTGCAAAGATGAGGCTAATTCTAGTTGCTGGAGGAAAGATTCACCAGCTTCTTCCTCATCAGGACGTTTGCAGCAGACATCTGCCACAATGTTGTTCATCCCTCTAATTCTGAGGCAAATGCTCTCAACTTGCCCATTATCCATCCTAAGGCAAAGTGTTGCCATACTCTTTTACTCTGAAGGGCAACTGCCCATCCAGCCCCTCTGGCTTGTCCTTCCTAAAGAGCCTGTATCCATCCATTGCAGCTGTCCCACCACACGTCCTAGTTAGACTGTAGCCCTGTAACTGCACACAGAGCTCTCGTTTTTTCTGTTTTGTTTTCATGCTGCATACCTTAGTGAACAGGCGCTTCAAACTTCTGCACCTGCTTCTGCTGGGTGGGCTTCTGCCATGATGCTGTTCTCTTCGCCCTTCCTTGTCTGCACACATACACTTGAGCTGAGCCACTTTCTACACTTGTTCTTGATGTCATTCTTGTCCGCTACAGACTGGATTTTTTACTTCTTAGTTGGGTCCACCACTTTCTCACTTGAATGTATGTTGTTATCTCCCACGCCTATTTTTTGTAGTTGTAGTAGTAATAGAATTATTTGAAACACTTCCTAAAATTCCTTTTGAAGTTTATTGTACATTGGGGAATACATCTGATGCAATTTATACAGATGTTTCTAGGAGTACAGTGGGATACAAATCACTTCTGTCCAGTCAGAAACTAAAATTATAAAGTACAGACAGCCTTTATTATAGGCTTATTAGATTAGATATTATAAAGAAATTCTTTATTATAAAGATAGTGTGGCAGTGGAACAGGCTGGTCAGTGAGGTTCTGGATTCCCCATCCCTGAAAATGTTCAAGGCATGTCAGATGGGGCTCTGAGTAACCTTGTCTAGTGGAAAGTTCCCTGCCCATTACAGTGGGGTTGAAACTAGATGATCTTTAAGGTCACGTCCAACGCAAACCACTCTGTGATTCTATGATTCATAGCGATCTGTTGTTCCTTATGGAACTTATTTATTTAATTTTAATGGTAAATTTGAAAATTGAAATTAAGTAATGCTGGGTATTCAGGCAGCTGACTGGAAAGATCAGGGTCTTATAAAGAACCAAGGCAATAGGAAATGGCAGAATACTGCCTGTTTTCAGCTAATGCAATATATCAATAGAAGAAAATAAAACAAACAAGCTTTCACCAGCTGAACTTAGGTCCCAGAAAATCTAAAAGGAATTTACTGCAAGGAATACATGAAGTCCTCCAGGCATTTTATACACACAAATGCAGACTGTAGAAAGAGGAACTCTGACTCACAAGTAGCCAAAGGCATCCTGATTGACTGTCATCTCCTTCAGTAAACAATAAACAGTAAAATAAAAGGATAGTCCTTAACAAATATAAGAAGTCCACAATGTTTGCAAGCCTGTGAAAGAGTTATTCTGGCAGAGCCCCCAAAGCTGAATTATATGGCTCTGTTACAGGACTTCTTCCCTACTGCCTCCTTCCACAAAGCCTCACTCAGCTTAGGGAAAACCATAGAAACTGAAAAGAAAATCCTAAAAAAGCTTGAAAGCAAATGAGGCAATAATCCCCTTGTGAGGATCATCTGTTTAAGGTGCTTTCCTATGGAGAAAACCACTGATACCCTTTTTTTTCTTTTTTTTTTTTTTTTTCCCTCAGGGCAAACTATGCTTCTAGTACTGAGATTTTTATTTTCGGATTTTTTAATTCTGCCTTACAAGAGAATTGACTATACCACCGCATTTAGCTCAAGTAAAACCTTTTCCCTGCTGTTAAAAGATGTAGCAAGGAAATAACTCATAAACCACATTTGCCAGTGAATTTTAGCTGTTCTGTGCCATTTCTGAAAGGCAAAGCAGTTGTAAAACTACCAGACTGATTAAGGTAAAAAAATGATGGTCACATCATGTAGGTCAGTTGGAATGCACCAGAAAACCTGTCGTTAAAAGTAATTTTAGCTTATTTTAAGTTTTTTAATAGCTGTGAAAATATATCTTCAAATTTAACGCAGTCATTGCTTCTATAGAATCAGGGATTCCAGTAAGTTGGAAGGGACCTCTAGAGGTCACAATGTCCAACTTCTAGCTCAGCATGGATCAATTTAGAGATGGTTGCTAAAGCACTTGTTGAGTTTTGAATATCTCCAAGCATGGTGATACTCAGTCTCTCTGGGTAGTTTTTCTGTGCTTGACCACTCTTACTATAAAGAATCTTTTAATTATGCAATCCATTGCAATTTCCTGCATTGAAAATTTTGGCCATTGCCTCTTTTCCTCTCACTTAGTCAGCCTTTGCTGGACTCATTCTGGTATGTTAATGATGGTCATCTAGCATGGAAAAAAAATGTATCAGCCCTTGTCATGATTCTGGACATTTCACTAGGACATACCATTTACCAAATGATACCTGACTTCATTATCAACATAAAATCTGCTTTCCTAACATCACAAGATGTTGCTATCTTTTTGTCTTAGGGCTTCCATCTGCAAATGAGATTTTCTGGCAGTGCATGCCTGAATGTTCACACCTACCTTTTTCAGCTGGTAACAACTTGGCACTTGATTGAATAACAGAAAATTAGGCTGGGCAGAGCCTTAAGGGGGTTCATCCATTTCCCTTTCTGGAGGAAAAATAATTCTTAATTAAATAAGTTGCTATAAACATTTGTGACTGTCCTTAACATTTTCTATTGACATATAGCCTGCATTTTCCCAGGCAATCTGTTCTGAAGTTTCACTTCCATTATTGTAACAGTGTTTGCTCTAAAATTTAACTGAAATCTTGCTTGCTCTATTTAAGTGCATTACTTCTTTTCCTTTCTGTTTCTTCTGTCTTCCTCTTTGCAGGTATCTTGCGTATGCTGAAGGCTTTTATTGTAACTCATCCTTAAGTAACTCAACTTATCATTTGCACTCTTCCTATTTATACAGTAGATTCTGTATTACTTCTTCCTCATATAGCGTGTTTTCTATGTCAGTCAACTGAAAACTTTCTTTTCTAATTTCTCTTCAGTAGGGTTCATCTTCAAATGTGGAATCCAGCTTTTGGACATAGAATAGAATTGCTAACTACAACAGAAATATCTTTTCAACTGACCTAAAGAGGATGCTTCTATTTTTATAGTCTACTGTAGGGCTTCTCATTGGGGAGCTTATGGCTTCAGTCCAACGTCAGATATTTTTCTGCAAAGATTTTTTTCTGTCACATATCTTTCTGCACCTGACTTGTCTCTCGACTCAATGAACAAGAGTTGTTACTCTTTATTTGTGCAGTTGGTTGTTTCCATCTTTAGTATTTTGCACTTGCCTTTATTTAATTGCAGCACACAGAGATAATGTACTGAATTTCTCCTGGTAATTTTGAAATCCAGTTATGGTCTAGTCACCAGATACGTATCGTCTGCAAACCTAATCAATAAGCTATTTCTTGCTGAAAATTCTGGGGTTTACTCAATGTATTGTTCCAATTTGTCAGTATGAAAAATAGGGATAGGGGTAGTGCAAAAGGTGCTGTTTTAATTAGTCTTTCATTCTCACCACCCAAATATATTCTAATTGACCATGCATTAAAATATTTTTCCTCAAGTCTGTTTTGGCTTTGATGGCAACTGGTAAATGATGTTTCTGTCTTTATATCAGCCCAAGAGCTTTCTTTATATCTTTCCTCCCTCTGTTCTGTTGAGCAGAGAAAGGGAAAGAGTAGCTGTGTGGGCATCTGGAAGCTGGACAAGGTCAACACACAATAGATAGTGTATAAAAGGGTCTATACACTTGGCCTCAAAAACATTTCTGATCAATCACAGGGAGCAGCTACTCTCCAAATACAACAATATCTTGATTATCTCCTTCCATGTCTGTCTTTACAACTCAGTTTTCTGAGCAGCTGGCAGGAGTGGAGACTCTAATTTAAACTCCTGATAGCTTTCCTTCTAGGATTTGCATCAATGGTCAAAGAGGAAATACATTGTAGAATATTTGTATATGTTTTCCAGTCTGTGTTAAATAAGATTTGTATGTTCAGCTACAAGTGCTAAAATTAGTTGAGTATGTTTGTATGACTCTACAAATATTCAGTTGTGCAGTAAGGAAAGGGAGGATATTCCAGACCTTACCTGTTGAAGTCCAAAGCTAGTTAGGCACACCTCTAGGATGCACATGACCTTTGGAAGTAAATCCTTCTATTCTGAACCAAGTTCTTATGAAACCATACACAAAGCAGGAAGTCATTGCATACAGGATAGGATAGATTTACTTGTAACAAATTGTATCTGAATAGGTTCAGTATGTTTTTTAATATCAGCAACACATTGGCCCTTTTAGTCATGAATCCCAGTAGTGATGTCAAGATGTCCTTGTGCAAGCAGAAAACAGAGGGTAGTCTGGAGACACGTGTTTGTGTATCTGGCAAATAAGGAATTTAGCAAAATGCTGGAAGATGCAGCTCTGTTACAGATGACTTGTGAAAATTGTGGTCTGCCACCAAAAAGGACACGTGGTGGGTATGGACATCCAATACTATAAAATATCTGCGGGATTTGATAAAAACAGAACTGGAAATCTAGTTGAAAAGATGAAGAGCTGTGAATTTCATCATAGTTAAAAGTTCAATACCATTAATTTATTTAATGAATTTAGTTTTCAGCTGTCTCTTGATTTTAAGGTATTCGATCTTTATAGTACCAATTGTGTTTATGCATTATTTCAAGGTTCACTATGACTTTGGGCTTAGAAATATCCTGTCTGTTTTAAGAACACTTGGAGCAGTGAAAAGATCTAATCCTCAAGAGCCAGAGAAAACTGTTGTGATGAGAGTTCTACGGGACATGAACCTTTCCAAACTGGTACTGTAACACTGGTGACTTTCCCAAAAGAGTATTTTGTTTGCATATTTAAAGGCATTTATTATGCACTTTGAAAAGCTGTTTTCCTTCAGCAGTTGAACACATTATTTTGCAGTTTTTAAAGTGATCTATCAGTGAGTGGAGAATCAAAATAGAGTTACTGTGTGAGAACTATTTGTCTTTTAAAGAGAGGAAAACATGTCAGAAGCTTTAGCTGAAAAAATCATTGGAAATACCATCAGGTCGTAGGGGTCCTACCTGCTCCTCTAATTTGTTCTTGTTTTTAATTCTTTCTGCCCTAGGGAAAGAAAGGAAGAATACATTTTATTAACTTTTAATAATGTCATCAAAGATCTTTCTTAATCCAGAATTTCAATTTATACATTTCTTGGGATTCTGTTGCCTTTTCAGAACCTTGTAAGAATTGCAGTAGGTGAGGTAATTGGAAGCAGCTAACACCTACTTGTATAGCCTAATGTCTTTCAATAATACTATTCAAAGTATTCATCTTTCTTTTTATTGCTGTAATTAAAAGGTTATAGCATGTCTAGACTCTGTGTATTTACCTTGGGAGCCAGTTTGTGATGGAGACAGTTACTCTTTCTCTGATATTAATCTTTTCAGTGCAGTGGTACATGTGTTCAAACCTATAGCAATGCTTCAGTGATTTACAAAAGGAGAAAATTATAAAAATTCTAAGGCAAAATACAATTGGAATCTTAGTGACTTATGTAACAAATGAAGAAATGTGTATGTGTATATATTGAAGAAAACTGTATTAAGTTGTTAACATTTTTATAAGCTTTAAGTATTGAATTTAGAAATTACTACCTGTGATTGCCTTGTATGAAATTCAGTCCATAAAACTGATGGATAATTATAATATTTGCTTTGGAAAAGATAGTATTTTCTACTTCCCTCTTTTAAATGGCATGTTCTTGAAGATTGTTTACAGTTGTAATAATTTTGATAAATAAATAATATTCTTCCCTCTACTTTATCCTTGACAGGTAGATGAAGATGAGCCTTTATTTATGAGTCTCATTAATGACCTGTTCCCTGGAATTACTCTGGATAAAGCTGGGTATCCTGAGCTACAGTCAGCCATCCAAAAACAGACGGAGAAAGCAGGGCTTATTCATCATCCACCATGGATGCTTAAGCTTATTCAGCTGTATGAAACTCAGCGAGTCCGACATGGTAAGCATGCTAGATGAGGTTTTGAGACTGCATAAAAGCAATATTTTTTATATATAATCTGCTACAGAATGCAGATTATTTTCATGAAGAATGTATTTTTAAATTGAACAGATGTAATTTTTAAAGTCTGTGTGGATATTTTGAGAGGAAGCAGTTATGACTTTCTTTTAGCGTGTAATGCATGCTAAAAAGCACGCTAAAAATCTCACCCATAGTGAGATTTTAGCTTTGTTGTGTTACATTTTTGTGGGAAATACGAGTGTGGCCTTCAGTGACTGAACTTTCTATAGAACAAGTTGAAATATATACATTAGAATTCAGAAATAGTGATTTTGTTTAGTGTTCTGAAAACAATTGTTGCCCTCAGACAGAGTTCAGTCATGAAGCTCAAGTTTAATGTTACCATGCAATTATAATGCTGAGAAGATTGCAAAAAATAACCTTTCAAACCTTTACTTTGATAGATTCCACCATGCATGCAATATAATGACACTCTGGTTGTGGGTTTGATCCCTGTAGGGGCCATTAACTTAAGAGTTGGACTCAATGATTCTTGTGGGTCCCTTCCAACTCAGAATGCTCTGTGATTAAGATGTGAGAGCTATATAAATTCAAGTGTTCTCTTTGTAAGTGATTCTTGCCATTTATACTGAGGAGAAATAAGCCTGCCTCCTGCTGGACCAGGGGAATTGGACAAGGCAGGCTCCGGAGATTTCTTCCAACCTCAAACCTATGAAAATGCATTTTTACAGTGCACAAAAAGCTATCGAGTAGTTTATCCTGTCCTTAGAAGGGTATCAAAGACAGTAGTAAATCCAGGTTTACAATTCATAGTTGAGTGGAAAAAACCCCAAAACCCCTACTTTGAAATGTCCCCCGTGCCCCTAGGCTCTAACAATTAATGATTTTTTAGTATGATAAAGAAAAATATAAAGGAAATGTAACTAAAGGAACAAAGATTTGTGAAGATGTCATCCTTCTTATAGCTTAAACTAATGAAACAAATAAAAGGAAATACTCATTCAGTAGCACAGTCTGAGCTCTTAATGCCTCACACTTTTAATTCAGATTATTGGTTAGACCAAAGAACTGATTAGTGGTGTGCAGAGTTAGTAATTTACATCCAGATAGCCAGATTCAGTGTTCCATATCAAACCATAACAGCTATTTCTTTATAGGAACCGTGGAAGTTTTAATGATTTCAGCCATTATTAAAAGCGTTTCTTGTTAGAAGAAGCTGTTTGATCTGTGAGACACCACAGATCCACCGTTCCTCAAAAATCTTCAGGATTCACTGTGAGATTGTGCTGAGATGCCTCTTCTCTCTACACATCCCTACTATTCCCAGGTCATGCAGTTCCAGTAGGCCAAACAGTTGGATACTGAGGCCTCTGTATGACAGAAGTTACTGCATGGAGGGAAAAAAAGTTTTTTTCATGACTTCCATTTGTCCTATTCATGATACATGGATTTATGGAGAGGTCACCATGGGATTTCAAATAATCAAGAAAATATCTGTAAAATGTATGACTTCTCAAAGTTAAAATAGAGGCAGTATGTACACACAAAGTGCTTGTACACACATACATGCATGTATGCATGGATATTCAGTGCAGGGATCCTGAAATCTGTCTGGCATAACAATTTTGATTAAAATACCATTGAAACCAGCAGAAAGGCCATTTTATTAACGCTGAAGGGCTTGTTTAGATTTCCCCATATGTAACATGTGGCACAAATAAGTGATTTTCTGGGTCCTCAGATTGTTTTGGGGAACATCCAGCTCCTTTTAGTTTTAAAGAAAACATCAAGCAATCTGGATTGTACTGGATTAGGTTTGTAACTTGTTTTTTTTAATTGTTCTTTTGATGTCTTTGTTGAAGATGTTTCCTTTTTCAAAGCCAACTAAGGATTATTTTGTCCAGTTGCCTTTAGGGTAAGAGGGGTTATCTAGCTCCCTTAAATGACTTTGGAAGTGTCAGTTTGAATGTCCCATCTGATTTCGGACAGATTCTGAGCCTCTTCAATAGGTGATTTAGAAAATATAACTAAAGAAGATCACCTGTAGGCTCAATTTATTGTTGAAGACTTGATTCATTTTCCTTAGGCAACATGTGTATACACTGATGAAATTAAGTGTAGTTGCTGTTAACTGCTTTTATGTAAAATGTATTAAAATGTCAGTACGGATGGATGCAGGTATATATTTTTGCTACTTTTGCTTCAGAAAGATACACTCAATTTTGTATATCATTGGGAGCTACTCCATTTTCATTAAATGTATTTAGAAATTACTGGGTTTGTTTGCCACCAGTCATGTCAATGTCATTGCATGCAAACATCAGAAGGCAGTTGTGTTTTCCCACTAGAAAAAGGAAAAGAACTGCCTGAGGGAAGATACAGACCCACATAGGCCTGCCTATCATAATAGAACAGACATTTATAGAGGCCTTTTAATAATATTTTCAAATTCTGTTTCAATCAACATTAACTGGAGTGAGAAACATCTTTTTTATATTGGCTTTTGATAAAAATAAAACGAGGATCGTTGATGCAATGAACCATTAAATGGTAGCATGACATATTGGCATTTCATTTTAAACCATGTTTGTATTGTTTTAGGTATGATGACTCTAGGCCCAACTGGTGCAGGAAAGACAAAATGCATTAATATTTTGATGAAAGCAATGACAGATTGTGGTGCTCCTCATAAAGAGATGAGAATGAACCCAAAGGCAATCACAGCTTCCCAGATGTTTGGTACCCTTGATGTTGCTACAAATGACTGGACAGATGGTATTTTCTCTACATTATGGAGAAAAACTTTAAAAGCAAAGAAGGTAATGGATATTGTATCATGATAGTTAATAAAGACATTTAGTACTGTTTCTGTAAGGTCTCATTACCTGTCATTTATCTGAGAGATCTTCTGTTATAAAACCAAATGGGAATATGCAATGTTAGTTCTGCTTTGTGTCTGATGAGTTCAATGTATGCAAGAGTCGGAATTATGTATATATGCCAGATCACACTAGGCTTCCCAAGCATTTGAGGTTCCAGAATTGATTGGGAAAAGCTTTTAAGGGATTTGCTTCCTTCTGTAAACAGGTAGTCCTACCATTCAAACACAAAAGCTAGGTCTGTTCATATTTTGATGTGAGGACAGAAAAGTTAATTTTCTCCTGTCTGGTTTTATGTCATTGTCACTGTATTTCTCTAGTTGTATCAGAATGTAAGAGGCTTTGGTAATAATATTGGTATTTCCCAGTTCTTCTATCAAACCTGCAGATCATGTTTTATGGAATCATAATTGCACTCAGCTCTTCTGAAAAGTCACTCAGTTCTCAGTTGGAAAATGGGAAGCCTTACTTGGGTAACATCCCACATGGATTCACCTTGTGGCTTTATCTGTGACTGCATTTAATGGGGGATGTTTTCATCCATCTTGATGGATGCTGGGCTGGATGATGTACTTTTATAGAGGAAAGATACAGTTTTATGCTCAGTACAGGACAAATTAATTTTTGTTACTATCCTTAGTATCCTTGTTTGTGTGACACAAGATAGCAAAAGAAGGATTAAAATCACTGAGCAAATGATAAAAATTGCATTTCATGCTGAGCACCAAATGATGACTCCCTGTGTATATTTAAGCATACATTCTCTGATATGAAGTAAATGTGTATTTTTGGTCAACGTAATTAAAGCTGCATGTGTGTGTCTTCCCTGTTTTTTTTAGGGTGAGCATATCTGGATAGTTTTGGATGGACCTGTTGATGCAGTATGGATTGAAAATCTGAACTCTGTTCTGGATGATAATAAGACCCTTACTTTGGCCAATGGAGATCGCATTCCAATGTCCCCCAATTGCAAAATTATTTTTGAACCTCACAACATTGACAATGCTTCCCCTGCAACAGTTTCTCGTAACGGGATGGTCTTCATGAGTTCCTCAGTGTTAGACTGGAAGCCCATTTTAAAGGCTTGGCTGCAAACACTACCTATTACATGTTCTGATGTCCTATGGAATTGCTTTAGTGCTGTATTTCAGGTACTGAATTAACCACCTCAGGAAAAAAAATTGCATCTCTTATTCTTCATTTAATGAATCATTGTTTCTTCCTAAGCGCTTTTTCAATTATTTGCATCTCTTTGTTTATGTAAAAAAATAAAGATGAAAGATTAAAAAAAAAAAGAGAGAGAGAGAAAATTATCTCTAACGTTAATGAATGACTGAAACTATAACAGATGAATAATTTGGATGTTTTGTTTTGTTTGCGTACTTCAGTTGGCAAAACAGATACTCTTTTTGCTTGTAATCGTTGCTGCAATTTTAATTCTTGTTAGGATACACAAAGGAAGTGTGTAAACTTGTTTGTTTTAAATATAAAGAAGCAAATTCATAAAGAAATTAAGCTAGTTTTACAGCTGGCTAAACAGGAAGGCATTTGATCCATTAGTTATTTTTAAAAGACAAATTTGAATTAACCCAGGATAGTTCTGTGCTCTGTGCTGTTGAAAGCTCAGGGTAGGTTTTCTCTTCTGATTTTATTATCCATGTTTGTCTTGCAAAGGAGATTTTTGAAATGGCGTCTCTTTCATACATTGTCTGGCTAAGTTGTGTTTAATCAGTAGATCGAAAGCAAGAATGCTGAATGTTTTTCCCACCTCCATTTGGCTTTAGCTTACTGAATGATTAGAAAGGTCTCAGTAATATTATGGATGGTTATATTCGATAGTGGGTATAAAAGCATAACCTCTGTAGGATACTTTCTCAATTACATTGAAATATTTATTTTTGCTTTGGAATTTTTTTTAAGAAATAGGGATGTCTTTGCAATTCTTTCACTGTTGTTATCTTCTGATTTCCTCAGCATCCGTGAAGTAAATGCAACTTCCCACATACCTTGGCTTCCCATCAGCTTGGTTCTGCCTGTTTGGTTGTGTAATTGGTGTTGAATTTCACAAGGGTTTCTCCTGTCATACTTTTCATTGCTGTTGGATTTTAAAAATGCAGTTTTTAATGAACTTTGAGTGACATTAAAGGCTTTTTTTTTTAAATAAATCATGATAAAAGCAATGATTGATACAGGTTTGGAATGCCCTGAATGTTAACAAATGTCTTCTTACAAATATTTTTCATTTCAGTGCCCATTTACTTTAAACGCAATGTTTAACAAGCTATTCATTTTGTTCTACCTCCAAAACATAATGATACAACATAGTATTTACTGCAGCAGCAAGAAAAACAATTCTGATAATGAATTTTAAAATATGCTTCCAAAGTAATGTATATGTGGGTCAATTTACTGCTTCTTTGCCACAATTCTATTTATGTTTTATGCTACAACTAGCTCTGAAAACATAATAACAACATTTAAAATGCCCAAGCCTGAAGCAATAGCAATAAAGTCCAGAAAAATATGTATTTTATTAGATTGAGAGATGAAAATGCAGTGAAATATGAAGTTACTTCAGTGCTGAAGGCTGCATTTAGAACTATCAAAATGTAAATGAAAGCTGTCATGCTGGCAGTTTTCTTTCACTTTTAATGTGCTGTCTTTGCTTCTCAAATAATAGAAGCAATAAAAGTGATTTTACAGATGAGAGTAACACTACTTTTGTGTTCACATGTTTCTTTTTATAGTTATTATTTTCTCACACATTAAAAAAAAAGGATAAAATTCAAAAAGAAAATTTTTGAAATAAGATGCATCAGCAGTGGTAGTCAAATCCCAAATACAGATCTTGGTGAATTTAATGCTAGTATTAAGAAAAGAATGGATATAAACATCTTACAAATATCTGATTTTTCAAAGAAAATGAAGATTAGTCTATAGATGGAAATACAGTAATTAAGGAGACTCATTATTTCAAGTAGACATATAGAGACTTTTTAAAATCAATTTAAATTCAACCAAAATAAATGTAAGACAACTGCTATAGTAATTCCAAATTGCTTATGAAAGACTCTCATTATTTATGCTAATCAAAATAGCATTTGTCTCTGAGGGTCTTCACATTGGATAAAATCATTGTTAACAGAGGTAGAGCAAGTAGCAGTAATGGAGGAGGAAACAGCAGAGAATAATAGTTGTGAATCAGTGGAAAGAACGTATTTATTCTCTTAATGTATATTATAAATTACAATGTAAGTCATCAGTTTAAAAAAATATAAATTATAAAAAAATTCAAAAGACAAAGACAAGAAGTGCCACCCCAAACAACCCCCCAAAATCAACCTCATTTTAAGATTATCTTATAGTCTTTTCTATTTCCACAGGATTTTTTTTAAACAGTATTTCAAGGGTTGGACTTTAACCCTTTCTTTCTTGTAAGCAACATTTCCTGCTTAGCAGTAATTTCAAGTAAGCTCCCATCCCTATAAAAAGACTGTGCTCTTAAATTTAGAAGCTCTCCTG
Source organism: Xenops minutus (assembly GCA_035221455.1). NCBI lineage: Eukaryota > Metazoa > Chordata > Aves > Passeriformes > Furnariidae > Xenops > Xenops minutus. Next base: position 89,370,817 of record JAWWEE010000074.1, on the reverse strand, counting down.
CCAGTTCCTTGTCTGTGAATAGTACTGCTACCTGTAAGCAACAGAATTGCTTAGCTAATGGAAGTAATTCTCTAAGACAGTTTCAAAGAACTGAAATAATTAAAATAATTACCTGAGTGATGTTATTAAGTTTGCCTGCAAAGTGCGAAGCTCAAACCAGGGATGGATGCTATGTGAGTAACACAAGTTTCAGTATGTCTATGTATTGTTTAAATGAAAAAAATCTAGTAGGAACTTCAGCTTCAGATGTGACTAATTCCTTCCTCCACATTAAATCTCACAGTAATCCAATTTGTGTAAAGGCTGGTATTGCCCCTGCAGCATAGAGGTGAATATATAATCCAAACAGTTTCTTAATGTTGAAATACTGATGTTAATATTACAAATATTAATAACTTTACGTTATTGAGTTGCTCTCGTGCTTGTCTAAACCCTTTGAGCATATTACTAACATCGTGTCCTGAAGAGTCTAGTGAGTTCCATAGTGATTATGCAAAAGGATCTTTTTTTCGTATGTGTTTTTAGCATCTGGCTTCCTTTTTCAGTGTCTCGTAAGGGATAGTAAATTCCTGATTCAAATCTGCACAATCTATGTGTATTTGTTACAACACAACTAATTTTTCCAGTCCCCCTGTCCCAACAATTCATGCAAGTTCATTCATGCAAATTTTTATCTTGATACTGCATCCTTTTTTCAGCCATCTACTGTTTTAAAAATCATAGTAGTAATAAAATACTAGCATATATGAAACTGATTTTTTTTCATAAACTCAAAGAATAAGAATTACAGAAACCTCACTGGAATCATAAGCACCATAAAACTAGTTCTGGTGAAAACTGGGCTCTTGACAGCACAGAATACTTCGACGCATGAAATATCTTTATTCTCTGTGTATCAAATCAATTATTAAACAATTTACAGTGTCTTATGAGACATCTAGTCTATTTTACAGTTGAAGAAGCTGAATCTCATTGATATTTAGGTCCAAATTCTAAAAGTCTTTAGACTTTAATTTCCCACACTGCTTTTGGGCACTCTCTTGTGGCACCCACAAACCCCCAGTTACTCAACCGAGTGCCCTATGTATTGTTTGGAGCAAACCAGGCATTTTGGAGGGAAAGCCATAAAAAGCAGCACACAGAGATGGAAACAGTTTTGCTACACAAGGAGAAATATCAAAAAGTGCAAGCTGATAGAGTGGCATCCCTGCCCATGGTGGGGTGATGAAACATAATGAGCTTTCAACTCCCTTACAACCCAACCCATTCTATGATTCTGTGTATGCCCATATTCAGATTGTCTTTTTAGACCACTTATCCATGAGCCCTATTCTAGATTAAGACGCCTAAGTGAGTTTTTTTACTGCAATATGTATTTTTGTTGTGTGTGTTACCTGGTATTCTAGTGAGATGGAACTCAGGAGGATGGGTAAAAATCTTTATTCAGTCTCTGCCAATAAATATCTGCATAGGGTACTTGGAGAACTTTACAGAAACAAACCTGGTGAGAATGTGGGTAAACAGCTCAGTGATTTTTAAAAAATACCTAGCTAATTGTTTACATCTTTGGGTGATTGAATGTCTTCATTAACTTAGCCTTCTCCCTCACAGGATATGACACCTATAAGTGGAATTTCTCCAAAATTAGCCTCCCATAGTGTCCCTGTTGCACTTTCACTTCTCAGAATGAGGGGGCAGTATTGATTTCCAAAGATTACAAAGGCAAATGGAATGCATAGTGAGGGAATTATATTAAAGATTGTTAAATGGAAGTGCCAATAGGCTGTAATTTACATCAGTCTGTACTATGGGTGGCAGCTGATATTTTAAACAATTTTGCACTGCAAATCTCAGAGAGATTTGAAAATCAATTTGAAACATCTGTTTGAAACTTTGCTCAGGATATTGCAGAACACTTGACAAAGGCAGGCATGGTAGCCATCACTATGAAGAAACCTGAGGGAAGTCTTAAGTTCCATTAAAATCAATCCCAAAATTCTGTTTGGATCCTGTTAGGATTCCAAAGAAAAATGAGAATATTGGTTTCAAAGGGGACATTATGGTGCAGTCAGAACAGATCAGATAGACAGGAATTTATAGTGGTGAGGTTATGCATTGGACTCGATGATCCTTGTAGGTCCCTTCCAACTTGGCATCTTCTGTGATTCTGTGATTGTATATATATTTATATATGTATCATTGCAGCAATTCTAGTACTTTTATCTTCCTACTTCAAAAATGGCAATGGTAGATTAAAATCTCCAGTGAAGAGCACAAATGGCAGATCCCTGATGCAACTGAAAAGCAGACTTCAAATTGCTCTTCAGGAAATTACTGTTTGGAGCTCATATGAATAGTTCTGCCAGCTGTGGTACATCAAAGTTATTTTTCTAATATGTTGTTGTTATAAAAAATGATGATCTAAGTCTGAATATCATCCCAGAAATGGGGGAAAATAGTGTTTGGGATTAAGTTTAGAACATATTTGAAATTAAGAAATTGGTCTAATCCAAGAATTAATCATACTGGTGAAACAGAATTTTTAAAAGACTTTTTTTTTCCCCCCAGGATGTGATGGATTTTGTTTTCTCTGCTGTGACACCAAAAATGTCAATTTTAGAATGCATGTACATCAAACAAGCTATTGACCTCCTACAGGTAGATACGGCATTCCATTTTTCTCTCTCTGATTCTGTTATTTGTGCTGGGACATTGTTCTAGGAGGGCAGTAGTTATATATTGCATCTACTTTGCAGGGTTTACTTTCTGACCGAGATGAGAAGCAGCTCAGTGAGGAACATCTTGCTCGCTTGTTCATTTTCGCTGTGATGTGGTCAGCTGGAGCTCTTTTGGAACCAGATGACAAGTTGAAAATGGAGCTGTTCCTACGGAAGCACTCTGCAGTGAAAGGACTACCAGCTGTGAAGGGAGAAGAAACTATGTTTGAATTTGGTATCGATTCCTGTGGCCAGTGGGAGCACTGGTCAAAGAGGGTTTGTATGCTGCAACATGTTAAGCTTTCCTAATGAGTACACAAGATATATTTGGTAAGAGACACCTTTTTTTTTTTTATTATTGCAAACCCTATACAATTTGGTTAGGAAGATTAATCCTACCAAATGTTCAAGGGTTTCTTTTTTGAAAGATGTTTTTCTTTTTCTCTATAAATATCTTTGGCAGAGAATAGAAACATGTATTTGAAATAGCTTTGGAAGTGAAACAGGGGTGATCTTAGCTTTGCCTACTGTCTATCGCCCTGCTGTTTTAAGAACTCCCAGCAAGGAAAAGGTTTTATCATGTACTAGAGAATAGTGGAGTGAAAACATAGTCTTAACATCCCTTTATAAAAGCTTGGCAGGGTACTGATTGATTATAAATGGATGCTTGGCTTTCAGGAAGAAAAGTTTTGTTAATGTAAATTTTATAAAGTACATTTGATTTTGTGTTCTGATGCAAAGTAATTGTGTGGGCAGATAGAAATTCTCAGGCTTTATGCATGTCTTCCTCATGCAGGTCCCCGAATATATTTATCCTAAAGATTCAGTACCAGAATATACCTCCATTCTAGTTCCAAACGTAGACAGTGTCCGAACAGACTTTCTAATGCACATTATCATGAGGCAAGGAAAAGCTGTTCTGCTAATTGGGGAACAGGGAACAGCCAAAACAGTTATGATTAAGGTAGGTGGAATGGAAAAAACATATGTAATGTATTAGTATGATAACATTGCATGAGTTGACATTGGCACAAGTGTTAAATTGAAATGTAACAGTAGTTTGATTTTTCTTCAGATTATATACTAGCATTCTTACTGAGGCCTTTTGCCAGTACTCACATGGACTTCAAGCAAAAAAACCCCAAATATCTACATTTTATTATGAAGGTTTCTTTTAAACTTTGCTAACTGCAGCCACAAGGTCATGTGATAAATGCCCTCTTATGTGCTTTCTTTTCTTTTGAGAAGTCAAACTGTAGCTTTTGCTAAGAAAATATTGATCCTTGGAGATTTTTTTATTTTCCTGTGCTTTGTCAGTGGTGCCACGTGTGAACCAATCTTTTGTACACCCGTGTTGCACAGTCTTCACAAGCCAAATTGAAGAAAAGGAAAGAACTTCCTTCTTTACTCAGAGTGGTTTTCAGAGGGTAAATTTATTGCTTATTGTCTGCTCTCTCAATTTCTTCACTGAAAATGACATATTGTTATTTCTTTAGAAGAAAGTAACAACCGGATTGCTATTAAATAAACAAGTACATGTTTTCTGTATTTTAAATGGTGCAGATTAAACATATGTCACTTACAAATATTAGTGACTTACTACAAAAAAGTCAATAATCAAAAGGCTAAACAAACTCAGATGTCATACCAAGCTTGGCATCCCCTACTTGAAAAAATGTAAGTGTAATGGTTTTCAGCATGATGTCTGTGTTTTCCAGGGGAATCTGTAGACTCTTTGATCAAAGAGAGGTAGCTAAATAAAACTGATCTGCTGTTGGGACAGCTGAATTTGGCATACAGGCATCTGTACTGCCACTGGAGGATTTGCAGAGGTCTTGAAATTGAAATAGCTGAAAAACACTGGCCTAAACTGACCTTTGGCTTTCTTAAAATCTGGAGCCATTTTGTGCCCTCCAGCCATGTGCTTTCTGAGCCCTGACATAAAGCGAGTTGTAGCCATGCCAGCAGCCATTAATACTACTTTTTCAGCTTGGCTGTCGATGCCAACATGCATGCCGGTGTAATGTCAACTTCTGTTCCTGGCACCAGCTGGAGAACTATTTTAGCAGAGTGCAGAGGCGGGGTCTGGGTGGTGGTCTTGATATTCCACATACTGGATTTTGTCCAGTTACTGGCAACCTCCAGCCTTCAGCTGCCATTCCTGTTCCTAAAAATAATTGGAGCTGATTCCTGGGAGTTGCTTTCCCTGAGTCTATGCTATAGAGCAGAGTATGTTCCTTACACAAGAGAGCATAATGCCAGTAGATATTTGATCTCATTTAAGATAGGAATGAGTTTTATCTGCCTTCACAACTGTTCCCCTTCTGCTTTCACCTTCTTTAGGATTTTGCTTTACTACACCTGGTGGAAAAGAAACTTCCATATTAAACGGTTGGTTTCATGAGAAAGTAAAAAGGTTTTCATATATAACATTTCAGGTAGTAATCTAAATTAATCTGAGTAATCTTCAGTGTTAAGTAAAGCAACATATAAATTGTAGTATAAATTAAAATAAAAAGAACTTATAATTGAATGTTAATTTGTGACCTTTATTCTCTGTATATTAATTCACAAATTGCAACAAACAAAAATTTAACATGAACCTAAGTCAGTTGAAAATTTTCTGACAGTTTAACTAACAAAAATAATCCCATTCAACAATCTCTTACTTTTCAAAGATTGTTCTCATTTATGTATTGTGCAATATTACAGTTACCATGTAAACAGTTTGAAATGCCATAATGATTAAAACAAAAGCATGTTTTTTGAATGGTTGAGAATTCCTAGTTGCAGTGGGTTCACCTTGCCCAGCTGCAAGACCCCCACCCAGCTGCTGGTTCCCTCCCCTCCATCAGCAGCACAGGGGTTAAGGTAAAGACAGGGAGATCCTAACTCAACAATTACTATCACAGGAAAAACATTTGACTTGGGAAACTCTTTTAAAATTTATTTCTAATTAAAAATTGAATTGGATAGTGAAAAACAAAGAGAGTACTAAAACTATCCCCTCTTCACCCCCTCTTCTTTCCAGGCTCACCTTCACTCCTTCATGCCTGACTCCTCTACAAGGAGAGCAGAGCAGCACAGGTGGGATGGGGAATGGGGGCCCTGGTCAGTCCATAACAGCTGCCTCCCCTTTGTCTTTTTGTTATTCCTTCCTCCAACACGGGGTCCCTTCCATGGGATACAATTCTTACCACGGCTGAAGCACTTCATAAACTATTCCAGTGTGGGTCCCCTACAGGGTCACACGTCCTGCCAGCAAACCTGTTCCAGCCTGGGCTTCCCACCATGGTTCTGCAGGTCCTTCTCAGAGTTCCAGTGCAGGCTTCCCACGGGGCCACAGCCTCCTTTGGGCATTCACCTGCTCTAGCATAGGGTTCTCCATGGGCCATAGGTGAATGTCTGCTCCCATGTGGACCTCCATGGGCTGCAGGGGAATAGTCTGCCTCCCCATGGTCTGCACCATGGGCTGCAGAGGTATCTGTGCTGCCATTCTTGCTATTCTCACCTTGGTGTCTGCAGGGCTGTTTCTCTTACATTTTTCCCCACTTCTCTTTCTCTCAGCTTACAGGCAGCATTTTGCCCTTTCTTACACAGGCTGAGTGTTTCCAGTGTGTCTGCTGGAGGTGGCTGGAACCAATTGTGTCTGGGATGGGGAAGGCCTGTCCTCTTCTCCCAAGGGGCTGCCCCACAGACCCTGCTACCAACACCTGGTACATCAGCTTTGCACAAATTGTTGGAGTGCTGAGGAGAGGTCTGAGCAGTGACCTGTACCAGCACTGTCAATGCACCAAATACGGGACTGTTGCATATACATTGCACATATAGACTGTTGTTTGTATGAGGTCTGAGTAAAACCTGCTTCTGAAGGGCACCTTTTCTTAAGCTGTGATCACTGTATCAACAAAATTAACAGTTTAACAGTATTCATCAAAATATTTTGAGGGTGTTTAGCTGTATCTTCCTTTCTGTTGTCAAACAAAATATACGTCTCACTGGAGTTGTTCTTAGAGCACTTTATCAGCAATGGTATAGATTTATCCTTCTGAGGTATCAAAATGGGAACATTTCTAGCCAACCCTCTTATACAGATAAGAATTTAAGTGATTTTCAACTTTGTCATCCTTGCAGAAGAACTGAATCTTTAAAAAGAAATTATGTTGGAAAAATGGAATTTTTAAAACTATTTTTATGACCCAGGACTTTTCCTAAACAGAGTATTTCCTATACTATATATATATATAGTATAGGAAATACTCTGTATTGTCACCAAAGGAGATCTATATATCTATATATCTAGATATATAGATCTATCTACCTACCTATCTATCTATCTATCTATCTATCTATCTATCTATCTATCTATCTATCTATCTCCTTTGGTGTGACTTCAGGGTTACATATTTTTATTATGAAGCCTCACTAAATATGAAGAGTGTGACTTTATTGCTTTAGGGCATCCTCAGCAGCTGTGGGAATTGTAGGTGTTCCTAAAATTTAAGGATTCCTTTTTTCACTAAGAGAAGATGGCTATTAGTAAATGCAGTATAACTGGGTTTGATTTTAAACTACTTTTCCTTTGCACTGCTTTTGTTGTAAGATATGGTGCTGTAGTGTAAACATGAAAAAGGATTTGGATTTTCACTTGTTCCCTGCAGTCTACTGTAATAGATCATCACTAACGGCTTGAATTTAGAAAAAAACCCTGACAGTTGCTAATGCAAAGTTTATTTGCATCTTGAGCTGGCACATATCTACTTGTTGTAACATTTAGTGAAGTCTATTAAAAGCTTATAAATTTTAATACTTAGAAATTTTATGCAAAGGAATAACTGACTGAATTTCAAGTTGCAGATGATATATTTATCTTAAATAAACTGGGGTTTGAGATTTTAAAGTTAATAGCAGGACTGCGATTTTTGCAGGGCTGCTGAGCATCTGCGTCTCCTTTTAGCTGTATTGATCTGAAATTACTGGTGCATTTTACTTAAAATTGGTTTGTCTTGCAGAATTATACAAGCAAGTATGATCCTGATGTTCACTTGACCAAATGCCTAAACTTTTCTTCTGCAACTCTGCCAAATATGTTCCAAAGGAGCATAGAAAGTTACATAGATAAAAGAATGGGCACCACATATGGTCCTCCAGCAGGGAAGAAAATGACTGTCTTTATTGATGACATCAATATGCCTGTGATTAATGAGTGGGGTGATCAGGTAAAACAAAAATATTAACATTTGAGAATTGGTGGTCTTACCATTGTTGCAGATGGAAAACTGATCTGTGGGTTACAAAAATGGGACTGTTTAGAAAAAAAGATATCATAAGACAGACTAGACCAAGTATATTTACTAAAAACAATTTCCCCGAGCCAGTTTTTGACAGGACTAATATACTGGAATTCCTAAATGATCAGGAACAGTTTCTAGCTGCTTGTTGCAATCACTTTAGCTTTTAAGTATTTTGGTTTAGATACATGCAGAGCTACTAGAATTTCCAAACTAACAATTCTCACAACGAGTCTGGGAAAGGAAGCATGCAAATACAAGGAGCACTCAGAGATTCTTTCTTTTTTTGATCTGCTCTGGATTTTAAATTGCAGTTACTATTATGTGAGGTGATGAGTCTAGAGAACAAGACTTATGAGGAGTGGCTGAGGGAACTGGGGTTGTTGAGCCTTGAGTAAAGAAGGCTCAAGGAAGATGTTATTGCTCTCTACAAATGCCTGAAAGGAGGTTGTAGCCAAGTGGATGTTGATCTCTTCTCCCAGGTAACAAGCATTAGGACAAGGGGAATGGAGCTCAAGTTGCACCAGGGGAGGTTTAGATTGATATCAGGGAAAAAATTTCTTCATCAAAAGGGTTGTCAAGCATTGGACCTGGCTGTCCAGGGAAGTGGTGGAGTCACCATCCTTGGAGGTGTTTAAAAGACATGTGGATGTGGCACTTAATGACATGGCTTAGTCAGTATTAAAGTGCCTGTATCAATCAGAATATATAGTCTGGATTGAGAGTTCAAAGCGCTGAATTTTCTTCAGTTGAAATCATGTAAATCTAGCTGAATGTCTGACTTCTGTCCACAACTACTTATCAGAAGAAGCTTACATGTGGCCAATCCACTGCATCTGAGTGCTTGATTGCCATGCCACTTAACTTTTTCCTTTTTTCTTTTGTTCCTTTTTTTTTTTTTTTTTGATATCTAGATCACCAATGAGATTGTAAGACAGCTGATGGAACAGAAAGGTTTCTACAGTTTGGAGAAGCCAGGAGAGTTCACGAATGTTGTTGACATCCAGTTTGTAGCTGCTATGATTCACCCTGGGGGAGGTCGGAATGACATCCCACAGCGCCTGAAACGCCAGTTCACCATCTACAACTGCACACTGCCTTCTAGTTCCTCTATTGATAAAATATTTCAAACAATAGCTGAAGGTTATTTCTGTGAACAACGGCATTTCCCTGCAGAAATACGTAAACTGGCTTCAGCATTAGTACCTACAAGTCGAAAGATTTGGCAAATGACAAAAGGAAAGGTAAAATCACTTATTGCCTATTATTACTATATATGAAGCCCTTGAAATATTTGACCCTGGCCTTTTGTACTGTCGTGTGTGTTCATACTTCATATTGTGAAGCTGTGGCCCATGTGTGTAACTACCTGTTGATGCCTCTGTTCTGAATTGGTTGCCCTCAGGACCTATTTAGCTGACTAAAAACATAATCACATGCAGTTTCTTCCATAGGTAATATAAGAATATAGGTATATAGAAGAATATATATATAATATGATTGAGAGATCTTCTGGCTGAGAAAATGCCAAGAGCACAAGGAACCAGAAATTAAAAATTAGATAGAAATCTTCTGTAAAGATGTTTGGGATTGTGGCAAATTTTAAAGATCTGAATTAAAAGAAAGAAGTCTAAATATTGTATTTTTCCATTTCAAACAGAATGTTAAAAACATTTAACTGTAATTCCTAAGCAAATTTTACAGTGAAATTTGAAAAGAGTAAAATTTCAGCATAGAAATATGTGTCAAATTTGTTCTTCTAATGAGAAAAGCAAAAGAGAGTGGTGGAAAGATAGGGATTTGTTAAATTATATTTTGTAGTCCAGAAGAGGTTGGTCAGAATTTCACAAACAACTCACTATAGGCATAAACTTGGCTTACACAGAGAAATAGAGAGATTTCTAGTGAAATTCTTGACTTGTCAATATTGACCACTCTATTCAACAGAAATGGTGCTTATTACTGCTAATTATTTTCTTTTTTTTTTGCTGTTTTGTTTTGTTTTCTTTTCCTCCTCTACTTTCCCTTTTCCTCATGAACCTTTCCTCACATGTTCTTGGAAAGGACAAAAGAGAGTAACAGAAATGGTCTGGAGGAAAGGGCAGGAGCAACACCACAGGTTAAGCAATGCTGATATTTTTAGCATGGCCTTCAATGCCATCATTAACTAACCTGTCTTGGCTACCCTTCAGTGCATGTGCCTGGGAATTGAAAGATTCAAAGAAACTCAAATGAAATCTATGTGAAATTAAAGAGCTGGTAATTGCTAATGTAATTTTTTCATTTTTACCGTTGCCTTTTAAATGCCAAGCATGTATTTTTGCTTTAATGTAAGACCGAAGTTTGTGAAAATTTCCATATTAATTTAATACTAAGTAGAAAATAGTTTTCTTTTGCAGTTATTTGAGTGTAGTTTATGACTTACTTTTTAGATGTTGCCAACTCCAGCTAAATTTCATTACATCTTCAATTTACGAGACCTGAGTCGTATTTGGCAAGGAATACTTACAGTTACTTCTGACGTCTGCCAGAGCATCAGTGTTTTGGTAGCCTTGTTCCAACATGAATGCAGACGTGTTATTGCAGACAGGTTCATCAGCCAAAGTGATAAAGACTGGTTTGACGATATGCTGAAAAAGGTAAGCAAATAGTGTTCTACTATTTGCCACAGAGATAGGCCAATGACATATTTCATTACTGAAGCAATCCATAATGTATTGTTGTAGATTGTTTCTGCAGAACATGGTCAAAATCTATTTGAGGATAAATCCAGAGAATTATACTTTGTGGATTTCTTACGTGATGTCCCAGAGACTACTGGAGATGAACCTGATGATGCAGAGTTGAAACCTCCAAAAATTTATGAGCCTGTCCCATCTTTGAATTATTTGGCAGAAAGATTACAGATGTTCATGCAACAATACAATGAAACTGTCAGAGGATCAAAGATGGATTTAGTATTTTTCAAGGTATTGCTGCTTGTAATTATATTAGTACAGAAATTGCCTGGTGTTTTGCACTTATTGATACATAGATATTGTATGTTTCTATCACACTATTTTGGGAATAGCTCAGGATGGCTAGTTCTGTGTCCAAAGAGACTTACAAATGAGCTCTATAAAGCCATGCTGCCAACTCTAGCTGCCTACAAATGATTCCATCTCTTTGCGTTTCCTCATCTTCTCTTTCTCCTTCTTTGCATAGTGCAAAGCACAACTAACTTGTTCATACTGTGCACATTGTGAATCTCTTCTTGCTTTCCTGAAAATTACCTCCTTCTCAAAAATCTTGATGCACAATGCTTTCTTGAGCCTTAGACCGGATGGTTTGGTAGGATTTTAGGGCATTTCAGATTAATTCTTGCTCTAAGATAAATACAAATAAATATTTGTAAAAATTTGACCAATTTGTAAAATATTTGTATTTTACTTTTGTCAGCCTATTGAGAGAGCCTGTAAATAGCTCAGCTGAAAGGCTGGGGGAGTCCTATATGCTCCTATGGAGCATGTCCTCTGCTCTGCTGACTACAAACAGTGCTTATTACATTACTTCATATAAGGACATTTCTCTTAGGCTAGCCCTTCTGCCCACTGAAGTCAGGGGGAAATCTCCTGTTGATTTTGATAAGTACAGGACTGAGTCTTTGGCATTGGCTTTAGAGAAGTCATCTAGCTGTTAAGAGGCAGTTACTTGATGACATGCTTCTAGCTGATTATATATTGCATTATTTTTACATCTCTTCATCCCCTTTTCTCTCAATACACAGGACGCAATCATCCATTTGATTAAAATATCACGGATTATTCGTACTCCACAAGGAAATGCATTGTTGGTGGGTGTGGGTGGATCTGGAAAACAGAGTCTGACCAGACTAGCATCATATATTGCTGGATATGAGAGCTTTCAGATTACTTTAACAAGGTAACACAGTGCAATGTGCATAGAAATTAGCTCCTTAATTTGCCACAGAAATGAATGTCTCACAATCAACTTAGAGAAATGCAAACCTCTCAAACATTGTATCCCTCATCGTAAACTATATTTTTGATTAAAGTATCTGCAAATGCACAGTCTGTAATTAACAGTTCTTTGTTTTTCTGACTTTATGCTATTGACAAGAAATACGTCTTTCCTTCAGCATTTGAGTTTGCAATGCATCTTTTTGATACCCCACTAAAATACAATTTTGCACAAAAAATAACATGGAATAATCTGCTGGTTTTTGCTTCATAGTAGGCAAACGCTGATGGGCCAGGGGAGATAGTAACTTTTTCTATAGGTCCTTATGTAGCCAGATTGTATTCTTACAACTGCTATGAGTGACCTAATATTTTGTAGATCTGGAATTCAGTAATTTATAGAAATTTGAAGGTTTGGGAAGTAACTGCTGTCTTTCTTAGGTGTCTGTTTTGACATAGGGTTTACTGGGGTGAGCAGTGAGGGTCAGCAGAGTGTATTTCACTTTGCAAACTATTTAATGTGCTGAGAAATATTCCTTAGAGACGCATATCAGGTCTTTGAATAATGTTATGAGGTTTATGGTGAAAGGAAAGATAAAGAAAGATATGTCACAATCTTTTCCTGTGTTTCAGAAGCAAAAGGAAGGAACAGTGGGAACAAAACAAAAAAAAAATAAAAAGAGGGAAAGAAAAAAAATGAAGAGTAACAGAACAGAGCCCCTTGACTTGGGAGATTCAAAATGCATGAATAAGGCTAAGATATATATTTTAGTCACTTAGGAAAGGTTCATTTGCTGAAGCTGACTGGAGGCAGGCTAAAAGCAGGTAGCTAAAAGTGTGTATTTACCAAGCAGATAGTCCGCTTTTGTAACTTGCCACAGGAGGCTGTGAACCCAATATTAGGTGATTCATAATTGGACACTGAGAGGACAAGATGGACATACCTTTTAGCATTCACACAATAGCACTGGACATGGAGGGGAGAACAGAATGAGCAGTGAAAAGTGGATGCTGCCTCATGTTTTCTTTCTAAGTATCATTTCCCATTGCTGGTGATAAGATTATTGAATTAGATAGACTGCTATTCTGACTCAGTAGAGAAATTCTTCTGTTCTTATCAGAATACCACAAATCACTGTAAAAACTGCAGCTGAACCATGCAAGCTGAAGAGCCAGAGTGTTTCACAAGCTCTGCAGTGCTTGTATTAGGGCTGTTTGTGGAGCAGAGGTAAGATGGAGCTGGAAGAGAACTGGAACTTCTGTATAGCATATTTATATAAAAAATAGAGACTCAAATAGTGAAGAATGGGTCATGAATGTATTGTAAGAATTATTTATGACTTTGAAGAGATTCTTGTAAAAAAGAGACTGGTTTCAAAGAAAAGAAGGTCCTAATTTCAGCTTTAATTAGCTAAAGACAAAATCTGCCATTTTATTAACCTTACTTTACTCCATTTTATATTGTACAATCTGAAATCTGTAGTTGAATTTGTGTGGACTTCATCTGAATCTTACCTGTGTGCACCAGCTGTAAGAAGCATAATGACAGAACCAGTCATGGTCTTCATTTGCAACAGAGTGGATCAGCCCAAGTGATAATGTTCAAACATTGTTTCTGGGGCTTGATTTTAGTTAAGCCATATAACATGATAACCCCCTCAGTTTTGTTGTCTCTTGTCTCTTAAGGATTTCCTTAACCTGCATTCAATATCTTCTATAGATAATCCAGCTGTATTTACGTAATGGTTTACAGGTATCAAAACCTACTTGACAATTTAATCCAGCTGTATTAACCTACATTTCTAATAAAGAATTTACGTCTGCAAACGTGGGGATGCAAACAGCATTATAATTTCCTTAGACATAGTGTTGCTCTCATTATCATTTTATCCAGCACATTGTTTTATTGATTTAACCTGCTTTCACATGATTTATGTTACTGAGCATTCACTTTGGGAAAATGTTTAAGAAAAAGCCTAAAAAATGTAACCGGGAGAAATAGTATTAATTTCTTTTCTAGATCTTTTCTTGCCTTAGGGAAGCTGATCCTGTTGATAGATATCTCCTGAAATGGTCTGCAATTCTTGTTTTCTTTCTCTTTAATCCTTCTCTACTCCAGAACATATGCCATCAACAACCTTTTGGATGATCTGAAAATGTTGTACCGCACTGCTGGGCAAAAAGGAAAGGGCGTTGTCTTTATATTCACTGACAACGAAGTCAGAGACGAATCTTTTCTTGAGTACTTGAACAGTGTTTTGGCTTCAGGTGAAGTCTCAAATCTTTTTGCACGAGATGAAATAGATGAAATCACACAAGACCTGATACCGGCAATGAAGAAGGAGTACCCAAGGCGTACTCCCACTGGTGAAAATCTTTATGATTACTTTCTTGCTCGAGTTCGGAATAACCTGCACGTGGTTCTTTGTTTCTCTCCTGTTGGGGAAAAATTCAGAACTCGTGCACTCAGATTTCCAGGTCTGATTTCAGGCTGTACCATGGACTGGTTCCAGCACTGGCCTAAAGATGCTCTTGTAGCAGTTGCACAGCATTTCTTAGCTTCCTACCATATTGAGTGTACAGATGAAGTGAAACAGAGTGTTGTTAACACCATGGGGACAATTCAAGATATTGTAGCTGAAAAATGTGTTGAATACTTTGAACGATATAGGCGACGAACATTTGTGACTCCAAAATCCTACCTGTACTTCATTGGAGGCTACAAAGCTATTTACAAAGAAAAGTTGGACAGTGTTGGATGTTTGTCTGAACGCATGAGAACAGGTACTATAAAATATGTTTGATTTTTTTTCTTTGTTGGTTTTTAAAAGGGTGAGAAAAATCTGAATAAAAGAGCCTAAAATTATGGGCTTAAATTGTGAGCTCATTTTCATTTGGAAGCAGACTTATGTTTTCAGCTGTGTTGTATGTGATTAAAAAATTTGCTAAGGTTTTGTTTCAATGGACTTTATGAATGTTCAGATTATTAGTTGGCAGTTAAAATACTTGAAACTCTTGCTTTGACCTGTATGCATGCCAAGGAACTACTGACATCCTAGTTTTCACATTTAAGCATGCTAAAAGTAAATCTAATAGAAGGTAAGTAAATGTTCATATTCAGTCTCTGAAGAAAAGTCTCTTTTGAAGAAAAGAAAAATAAAATATTACCCCTGCGTAATTTTGATGTTCAACAAATGGCATCAGTCACTGATGTTCCTAAATATGAATCTGAGCGACTTGTTTTAAATATCCACATTGTTTCACTGAGGTTTCTCTCTTAGTAGATCTTCCTGTTGCTAAAATGGAATTTGTCCACCACAGGTCTTGCAAAACTGATGGAAGCTGAGGTTTCAGTAAATCAGCTCTCTGAAGAGTTGGCTATGAAGGAGAAAGATTTGTCTGTAGCTTCAAAAAAAGCTGATGAAGTTTTATTGGAAGTAACTATGAAAGCCCACGCTGCTGAAAAGGTGAAAATGCAGGTGCAAAAAGTAAAAGACAAGGCTCAGGCTATTGTGGATGACATTGCCATTGATAAAGCAGCAGCAGAAGAGAAACTTGAAGCTGCAAGACCCGCACTGGAAGAAGCTGAGGCAGCCCTGCAGGTCGGGATCAAGTATATTCTGGACATGCCTATAGTTAATGACTATTATTTGTAATAACATGGCTTATGCTTCTGACCTGGGGGAGGTTGTGGGGGATAGGGCAGGAAAGATTGAAAGAACTAGCACTGGCCTGTAAATCCTTGTTGAAAAAAACATGAAAACTGAAAAGGTGAAGAGGTAAGATGGGCAGTACTCTATTTTCAGGTAATAAGGTAGTTGCTGAGTGGTACTACCTTTAAGGACTTCCTGTGAAAGTGCATCTGAGTGACCAGCAAACCTGTCATAACTGCATTACATATGCAGTCCATTACATATTTTCTTTCATAATTTTTCAGACAATAAAGCCTTCTGACATTGCAACTGTTCGCAAACTGGGTAAACCTCCTCACTTGATAATGCGGATTATGGATTGTGTGCTACTTTTATTCCAAAGAAAAGTAGATGCTGTAGCTCTAGATCAAGAACGCCCAGGTGTGAAGCCATCGTGGACTGAGGCTCAGAAGCTAATGAATAATTCAGGATTTCTTAGCATGTTGCTTACTTTTCAGAAGGTAAGAAGTTAATAGGGGCACTACTGCTCCTACAACTGTCTTCAGGGGTCACATGAAAGTGTCTTCCACCATCCAAAGCAGTTTGAAACAGACGAGGCTTTCATGTATCTATAGTTGTAGGTACCTTCTTGACTCTATTCCTCTTCATGTTCATGGTTCATTATTTCATTAGTTTTTCTCCTGGGCCACACAGTTTTGATGACAGACAGAAGTATCCCAAACATTAGACCAAATCTTGACAAGCCTAGTGTTATCTTTATTCAGGCAGTTCCTGCTTCTAAGTAGGAACTTGCCTTGCAAGGGTCCACTCTTGCTCTTTGAAATGGCTCACCTCCAAAGTCACCAGGCCTGTTTTCCTACAAGGCACTCTAGAGCTCTGCCTCCATTTTTGTAGGGAGTTATCAAGAAATACAGAAGAAAATGAGCATCCTGTTAGGAGAAATACTGACATGCTGGGGGACTTTTTGGGTTCTCTCACTAGAAAAGCAGCAAAATGAAGAATGATCTGAGAATCTTAATGCCAACTGTAAGAAAAATAAAAGCAAACACAGGTATTTATTTCTGTCAGGACATAACGTCCTTTTTATAGCAGGGTTCTCTGAACTGTGAGACAAGGGAAAATTCTCTATAATAAGGAGAAGAAAGATGTCACTGGTAGCTGGACCAGAAAAAGACCTAGGCTGGAATATGAAATAGCAGAATCATGGTACAGCTTTTAAATACAGAAAACCAGCCAGGTTTCAGCAAAACCTGTTTTGTTGGGGTTTTTTTTGGCAATGTTGCAGAAAATACTCTTTCATTTAAACACTAATTTTTAAAATCTGTTTTAGCTGTGAGTTTTACTGGTGCCTTTTCTAAGCCGTTGGACTGTTTTTGTTGTAAAGTTCATTCTCACTATCCCCAGGAGCCATTTCTCCCAAGGAACCATATTGTCGAGGCGCCGTGTGGAAACTTGCATTGCCTCTGTAGACAGCTTCTTCCTGGGGCTGTCAATCTGGCCACTTTTCCAAGTGCTATCTTTGCTAAACAGAAAGAGGAAATGAGTTTAAAGATAGCAGGGACTAATTATGCACTCCATACCCAAGCCTCTCTCTAATGAGGCTTCCAGTTTTGGCATTTATTAATAGTGTATGTATTCCTGCTGGTAGTTTGCAACACATTTAACTTTACTCAGAGGAGTCAGAACAACTTCTGTGGGACCGAGTTCTTGCATGAAGTGATACTGATGAATGTGGTATAGAATACTAGACTACTTCTGTGCCTGATGAGGTACCTCACATGCTGTCCTCCTGCCTCATTTTTCTTTTCTGAGTATATATGATAAGCAAGTTTGTTATGTTTGGAATCCTGAGTAGACTCCATGCTTACTTATTTGTGAGATTTTTGTTCTTTGCTAAATTTTTTAGGCATTGAAATTTAGTGAATGTAGTAGTTCCCTGGGTTTAAAATTCATTATTTGGAAGGGAAAGTGTGACATTTTCCAACCTTTTGAACTGAGGTTTATGCTGACTGGTCTTTGCTTCACCTTTGTCAGCTTGCTAGCTGTCTTAGTTCGAGGGGAGAACTAAGATATTTATGTTGGCCAATGAATAATTCCTCTCCTTTAAATTTAGAAACAG
>JAWWEE010000074.1:89322501-89352978 GCA_035221455.1 Xenops minutus | reverse complement strand
TTAAACCTTTTATCGGTTCTAAGGCGTTGCCTCCAAGCTTTGGAAGGAATTCCAACTGATTTTGAAACTATAACACTAGCTCATAACTTTGAGTATAAGAAAGGAAAAAGGTGAAATGTTTGTCCCGCACTATTTTACATTTTAGCAAATGATCATAGTGAAAACACCACCATGGCTGATCTTGGGAATAATACAGTGAATGCCTTTGTTACTAGAGTAGCTAGGGATCAGACAAGTACAAGGCATTCCTTTCTGCTGTGCAGAATACAGGAAAAGGGTAAATTGCTTGACAGTATGAATGGTGGTTGATTTTTAGATGCTTTAAAAGAAAGGCATTAATACATTGCCAAAAAAAAAAAAAAGGATGATTCTTAACACCTCTATTGTTAAGCAACTATTGTTACCCTGTATAAGCTCTTCTACTCTCTACATTGCTGAAGGAGATGAATTCTATTTCCTTCTTACACTTACATAATTATAGATTAGCCACCATCATCAAAGATCTGGCTTTTCATGTTCTCAACAGATTGGGAAAGGGGGAAAAAAGCTGATATTACAATAACAGCTGAAAGAAATCTCTTTTGAGGTTAAGGAAGAGGGTTAGCTTCAGGGAAGTGAAGTCAGTGCCTTGCAGTTTCATCCTTTTCCTTCCCAAAGCTGAATGTCTGACTCCCTGAGCTGTGCTCACATTGGTGCCTGTCTGATGCCATGGGGAGCTTGTTCTAGGAACTGGACTAGAAATAAATTAATCAGTACTTCCCTGACTTAGGTTTCTGTTGTTATGATATTATGATATGCTATTATGATAGCTTCTAAACTAAGTCACTGAGCATTTGTGATGATATTAAAGATGGGGCAAGAACACCTGGTTGAGGGGGAAAGGAAAGAAGGTACAGTGTTGTAACAGCAATAACTTAAATCAGCTTAAATTGTCATGGAGCTGTTAGTACAAGTAATGTCTGTAAGTCTTATGGGTCAGTTAGGGATATTAAATGCCAGCTAAAGTCAATCTGTTGCAATGGAAGTAGGAGTTACTTTCATGAGTTCACAGAAAACTACTAATCTATCCTTTATAAGAGTGAAAGGCAACAGTGCTGTTTTGTTAAGAAGCGATGGCCCCATGATTTTAAAAATAAAAATGTTTCTGTGAAGCAAAACTTACTCTAATATCCATTTAAAAATAACTTTTCCTTTCCATTGACTAGGATTCAATTACAGGAGAAACTGTGGAGCTTTTAGAGCCTTATTTGGATATGGAGGATTATAATCTTGAGACGGCTAAAAAAGTGTGTGGAAATGTAGCAGGTCTTTGCTCATGGACACAAGCAATGGCTTACTTCTACGGTATTAATAAAGAAGTTCTTCCTCTTAAGGTATTTCATATTGCTTATTTTATTTTTTTTGAGGGATGAATATAGTCAAGTGGAAAAAAAAATGTTGTCTTATCTTGGCTAAAAAAAGATTACAAGTTATGAGAGATTCTTGTTTTTTCACATGCATTTGTGAAGTCAAGCATACACAGCTTATATATGTCCAGCCGATTTTTTCCCCTTACACAGCTATCCTGTGGTACATTTGTTACTTGTGTGAACACAGTCATTTTTCAGTGGATGCTTTATAGAGCCTGGTTAGCTGTAAGTGGGAGATAATGATACCCTCTCTGCTCTCAGCCTTGGTGCCTGGGACTATGGCTTTAAGAGAACTCCTCAGTCCTCCTGGTCTGGGAAGGAGCCTACTTATTGTGAATCTGGGTAAAATGTGGGAGAGGAGAAACCATTCATGGCACAGAAGTATTCTTTAATGAATTTATAAGGGATTCATCTCTCTAAAAAAGTTTTGGAGTTTCAAACCGTTATATTCAAGTGTACATAGATAATAAAGTAAGTAGCCACCAGGCACAGAATTCTGTTGTAACACTGAACTACGGTAAAAGGGGATCAGCTACTGCTGATCTGCATTCCTACAGATAGCTTTATTGTCTTGGAAATGTTTCATTTATGAGCATATTGAAAAAAAGACTTTGACTATTTATATAATGGTTTATGATCATTGCTTCTACAGGGATTTTTATGGCTCTTTTCTGAAGAAATACATTCAATCAGTTATGCTTCTGCTGTACTTATGTTCAGTTTCTTATTGAATAAGCTGCTGTATCAATGGTATATTCAAAACTCTTGGCATAATCTTTTAGTATACCTAGACAGATCTGATTCAAATTCGTTAAAAGTATATTTTTTATTCAAGTAACTGATAGAGAAGGCTATATTTCTGTGATACCTACGTAGCTATTCCCTTTTCAAATAATGGGATGTTCACTAATGAAAACAGAATTTGAAATGTTGTGATTGAGAGCTATAAAAGAGAGCAAGACCTAGGGGAAATAGTGGCTTTATATGCAAATGCAACTCAGAAAGCTGAAAAAGTTCTCCTGCAGTTTTTATTTAAATAGGATTACGTGTAAATTTAACTTTATGTTCAAGTATTTGCATTCTTGTCACACTGCAGCTGATAAAACCCGTAACATACGTTTCTTGGCGAAGTGGTGCCTACTGTCAGGTATAGCAACAGTCACAAATACTTTAAAAAATGAAGATGACAGAGGGAGGAAGTGTTTGAAGTATGCAGGAGATACTGCGGGAAGCAGTGGGGTGATGCTAAGAAAATAATTGAAAATAAATGTACAATTAAACTGCATAAAGTACTGGCACAGGCTAAATCATCCAGTGCTAAAAGCAGGTTTACTGAATGAATTAATCAAGCTGCTTTATCCTAATGGCTGTTCTAGGATATAAATCCCCTTCAACACCTGCAAAATCAATCTGCTGTATTTTTAAATTGCATCTTAAGTGAGACTCAGTGCCTTGTTTATCTTAAAGAAGACAACTTGTAAAAACTAATTAATAGTGACTTATATTTTAGTAAATAAAGTGTGCAAAAATCAACTCATTTCTAGGAATGGGTACTGACATTCTTTAGATATGTGGCCTGCATCCCACGGATTATTAACTAGAATCAAACACAGAAAGTATAACCAAAGGTTGCCTGCAAATACAATGCTGTGTGGTTGCTTATCATACAGCAGTCACCATGTCTTTCCTTCAGGACGACGGGGAGCCATTCTTCTCTAGCTTTGTAAAAATGCCTGCTGGATTAACCTGAGAATTTTGAAACAGCACTTGGTATTTGTCTGTTAGTGGAAGAATATAACAGCAGAATGGAGAAGCCCGACCTTTTCCTATGATTCAGTTAGCCTCAAATTAAAATACTGTGTATAGAAGTATAATTTCTCTTAGAAATGTTTCCAGTGATTTTAATTAACTTTTCCTTAGGCCTGTTACGATGATCAAGGGAAGTTTGTCTACAGCTTATAAATTCTATTTGATATTGAGGGTTCTCCCTGTCAAACTCAGTTTTGAATTTGAGGCTTTATTGCCTTTTCTGCTTTTGCTTGTCTCCATGCTGAACTAAAAACCACAGCAGGCAATAAAAGGAAATTTGCACCTGAGGAAGAGGTAATAGTCAAGAAGTGCTGAAATTTGATTGTTGTCCATTTAAATACATGTGTCCTTGTCAAGGTGATGCCCACTGGGCAGCAAAACAAATATGCAAGACTGAATTCAAGGCCCATGATAACTGTGCAAGGAGAGCATATACTCTGGGGGGCTGAAGGGGAGGATTAGTTCACCTAAGTGAATGAAGTCAGGACATGTAATTGAATGAAAAATATGGACAGTCGTTCAGTAGCTAGTAGAGACTGTGAAAAACAGATAAGAGACATGATCTCTGTGCCTTTCAAAGGTTATTTTAATCCCAAAGAATGGTCAGTGATAGCAAAGAAAGTGAGGCCAAGATTTCATTGATGTCACTCTGCATCGATCTGTTTGCATGTGTATATATATATATATATATGTATATATATGTACACATGGGGGCTTTTTTGTTTGTTTTCTTTGGTTTTTTTTTTGTATCGGTGAGGTGAAAAGATTGTTTCTGGAATGTCTGCAAAACCTGTGTATGTGTTTGCCTCTTTCACAATGTTTCCCTAAATAATGGTGGTACAAGCATATAATTATATTGAATGGCTGAGAAAGTTGAAACAAAACCAGTTGAGTGTCTATAGGAAAAATCTGCAGTAATCTGAGACAGGAGCTGTTTTGAGATTGCATTTCCATGAAGAGTTTCAGTCAGATGCCATGTGCTCAGAACAGGACTGAAGCAAAAGGCAAAGATGCCCACTCAGCACATCCCCTGAGATTCAGGAGCAGAGTGGCAGAATCCAAGTGCAAAAAACCTTCTGGCACAGTCTAGCAGCAGTGAGTGCTCAATGGACTGTAAGAACAGGGAACTTGGAAAGCTAAAATTCTTTAAACAAGATAAGTGCTAGGAAAGCTCCAAATCTACCTTACCTGTAGTGAACTCTAAAATTTTGGCTGCTTTAAAAAAAAAAAAAAAAAGTAAATTAATGGATTCTCCTAGTAACATTTCCTGAATTTACTGAGTTGCTTTTCAGAGTGATTTGGAGTTGGTCTGGACATTCTATTTAAGAGCAGGAATGGAATTAAATGGTGTGAGGCTTTTTATGTTAGAGAAGTCATTTTTATTGAACTGTCTTCCTGGATCAGGGTCAGATATACTCAGTACTTTGCAAAATTGTGTTTGCAGTGAATCAGAGAGAAACTTAACGTCTATGTCAATACTAATAAATTAAATAGTACTAGCAATTTTTTTCCAGGAAAAGTTCAGGAAAATTGGAAAGTGATCATCTGCACTGTTAAATTGTTAGAATGATCCCTAATGTGAATTTGGTCTTGGCTAAGCAGGATTTTCTCAACAATCTTGGGGCGCCTTTCAGGAACTAGTCTGGTCCAAGGGCCATTTCCACAACACTCTTTGCATGCAGTCATACCATTTTAGACACAAGGAGAGCTTAATGTGGGCTGTTTTATGGTAGTTAACCTCAGTGCCAGAGAAAGGTCTGGAGTGTGTTACATGTAAGAGTATAGCTGTGACTCTAATTACGTGTTTATTTGTTCTGGTTTTATGTGAAATACAAAAAAGTTAAAAGAGACTGGATCACCTTACCAACTATTATGAAGTCCTCTGTGAGGACAGCTTGAAAGAAGGCAAAATAGCTTTTTAACTGTCTAGTCTGTGGCCCTTGTTGGCACAGGTACTGTTTCCATACTTGTCCCATGCAGATAGATCCAGAGACCAGGTAGAGGCAGTGGCTGGAGCAGACATTGAGAGGATTGTGTGTCTGGTTCCCCACAATGCCAAAGGCAAGAAAGGGCCGAAGCTGCTGTTCTCATCTGAGCCTAGGCATGTTCTAGTGTAGCCCCACCTCTCTGGCAGCAAATAAGTGTGGATCTCATCTTGAATTCTCATGATTCATTCACATAAAATCCATTTATTCAGGCTTTCACACTGCATCCAATTGGAAAAAATTGTGAATCCTTGCTTTGCTGCATGACTCAGAGGGATGAAATGAAGGGTGTGAAGCTTGTTCACATAGAAATGCCACTAAAATTAGAAAGGCTACAATTGTTCTTTGTGGTTGAGAAACACATTTCCTTCCTGTCTTCTATTGGCTGGAAATCTTTGCATGAAGCTGCTTACATCTGTAATAGTCTTCTTGGGCAGAAGATTCTCTTTGGCAGCAGAACTCACCTCCTGCTCTCATGGCAAAGCCCTACAAAGGAAGCTGCCAGCCAACCTGCCAGTGATGTCAACACAAAAGCTGTGTTTTACCCATGCAGTTTTGAGAAGTTGAGTTTGAAAAAAAACCAACAGGGAGAGAGCAAATAGTGGTGATTTCAAAGGGTAATCTGAAACAAGTAGTCTTTCTGCCTTTGGAAATAACATAGGTATATCCTATGTATAGGTATAGGTATATCCTGGTATCTCAAACTAATACTAAAATGTCTTATACTTTGTTATGATTACCCTTAAATCGGCTGAGAACTTTGCTTAAATTGTCTGTAAAGTAGTTTCTTATTATAAGTCATATTCTAGAGAACCCGTAAAGTCTTGGGTAAATAATTTTGGGGTAGTTTTTTTTTCATGTTATAATACAATATATTTTTTCTTTTGTATTAATTTGGAATATTTTTTCATTGTCCCTACATCTTCAAAGCTGGTAGCCTTTTAAGAGCTTTTAAGAATGGAAAAGTCTGTTTTAGCAATGTTTTGCACATTTCTGGGTAGTTTATTGCTGCACAAAGGTCTGCTTTTCATATTTACAAGGCATCAGTGCTCATATGTATTGGGAATTCACATGCCCATCTTTTTCCATTGAAGTTCACATCCTGCTGCGATAAATGTCAAGGTAAAATATGAATCCACACAGCCAGGTGTAAGTTCTCTGTTGTTCCAGCTGTTCTGCCTAGGTAGTTCTTCCCAGCCCTCCAAGGATCTTGTTCCCTTGTATAACCTAACAATTTGTCACCTGGGGCTGAAACAATGTGTCATAACATTGCTTTAATCTCATTTTTAGCCCTCCGGGAATCTGAGGGAAAGAGGATGCTCTGCAGTGGCGAAGAACAGGGCTAGTGCAGGGCTCTTTCTGGATCTCTGTAAGAAAGGCCTGACAACAGATGGCTTAGTGAGGTAACTGCTTTAATAAGACAGAATAATAAAAGGAGTCTATAATAGTTTGAATGACCAAAATAGAGAGTTTTCTCTCCATGGACAGGATCTACTCTGCACAGTGTGCCATGAGAAAAACTAGCCAGACTCTGATGCTGCTGGGTGCCCAACACCCAGCATGAAGAGTTGCAAAGTTTACTCACTATCTATGTTTACCTTCTTCTCATGAGTCTTTTTAAAGCAATTCTCTTCTTAAGCCTTTTGTTGCCAGGCCTTTCTTATTAAGATCCAGAAAGAGCCCTGCACTGTGTGTCTCTCTCTCCTTTACCTCACCCTGCCTGTCTCTCCCCTTGTGCAGGACACAGTAACAGTACATCAATTCCTCAAAACTCCTTGGTGTTTAAACTTTTTCTGATGATCCAAGACTCATTGAAAAATAACAGCAGTGGTTCTGAAATCTGTTTAGCTGGATTTTAAAAAGATTCACTGATTTAACAGTATTTATCTCTAGGAGATGCTGTTTAACGTGTGCTTTGATAAACAGTGAAGAAAAAGTATATCAGCATTCTTACATGATGGAAATTTTGTGAACAGCCATTTTACTGGTTTATCTTGATTCTGAAATATCTTTTTATCTCTAGGATCTCTCAACAGACAAGGTGGCCGCAGTAAATTGAGATTTTGCTGACAGTGCTATTCTCTAACATATACTGTCTACATATACTTTGATTACTAATATACATATACATAGATACATGTCATTTACCTGTACACAATACACGTGTATACAACAGACATGTACACAGATATTAGTAATCTGCTTCATTGATTAGTACATATGTGCTTCTCTAATTCCCTGCTCACAGACCTGTCTTTTGAAATACACCAGACTTCATTCTGCATTTTTTGCTATGCCTTGATCTCAAACTACAGCCTTGGCTTCTCTCTCTCTCTCTCTGTCTCTCTCTCTGTCTTTTTTTAAACTTTTTCCTTCCCTATGCAAAACAAGAAGAATTTGCTGCTTCTGAAGTATTTTGACAAGAATTAGATCTATATTTTTAGTTAAGATTTTATGTAAAAATCCAACCCATGGATATACTGCTCAATAACAGTCATCCCAGAGGTGCCTTGTACTGATACTCTTCTAGTGTGACAAAATGTGTCAAGTTTCATATTTGTAATAAAACAAGTTTTTGCAGATTCTTGGTTTCCATCTTCATAATTCTTATAGAAGAAAAAAAAAGAAATAAGATACATGATATTTAAACAAGTGTTTTAAATATTCAGAGTAAATGGAAACAACCTTTATCTCTAAGTGTGAATTTCATAAGAACTTTGTCAGGCTCTAATCCTTTGCAAAGATATATATGGAAATGCATTCTGAATTCGCAGAATATTTTTTCCCTGCTGTTAGGAATATAAAAGTTAAGAGGCCACATTTAAATGACTGGTAACTCATCATGAAAATTTATATAGAAATGTGAGAAATGTCTCTAGAGGTTTACTTTCCAGAGGAGCAAAATATGCACTTGTTATATTTTTATTGTAGAAGTAATTGATGGAAGAAGAGAGAAGAGTACTTTTTGTTATCATTACTATTATTTTATAATCAGTGAGGACAATCTTAATTTTCTTTTGCACTGACAATATAGTACAGAAAACATTGTATACATTGCCTCATATATCTAGTATACCACTATTTCAAGTGTATTGTGATTTAAAATCATTGGTCATTGATCATTCTGATATAGATCATTCTGAAAATATTATTGAAACATTTTAGGATTACCTTGAATAACTTTAATGCTATGCTTCTGTTCCAGAAGTGAAAAGAAAAAAGAATTCTGTCATCTTAAACACGTATGATTTTTAAATGTTTCCAATACAGTATGGGCCATTGAATGAACATTGTTTGCTCTTGACAAATAATAGGAATTAACTACTCTTAACTTTCAAATGTTTATAGGCAAATTTAGCCTTGCAAGAGGGAAGACTTGCAGCTGCCCAAACAGAACTGAATAGTGCACAAATTCAGCTGGATGAGAAGCAAATGGAACTGGATGAAGTACAAGCCATGTATGATGCTGCTATGAAAGAGAAGCAGGCTTTGCTTGATGATGCTGAGGCATGCAGAAGGAAGATGAACAATGCCACAGCTCTCATTGAAGGATTAGGTGGAGAAAAGGTATTGGCACATACGAGTAGGTTTCCAGCACAAAGTAGGTGGGCAGTTTTGAGAATACTGCATAATGATCATTAGCAGTGCTCAAGAAATTCAAGGCATGGTGACATCTCAATATCATATGACAATTTTTTTAGTTATATGTATGGTTGTTTTGCTTGAAGTTAATGTATCTAACAGAGTAAAACATTTTCTTGTGTTAATTCTTCTGTATAAAGATTTATGTTGTGTCATATGACTCATATTAGGATAAAGTTCAGATTTAAAGCCAAGGAACCAAATTCCTTTTAGCTTTAGTAAGAAGAGGAATTAGACTTAACCTAAATAATTGCCCTAAAATATTTATAAGAAGGATTACTCTCTTTTTCTCACGAAGTATAAAAGGACACGAATTTGAAGCTTGACTACTTTCCTGAATTATAATTGAAGTTCAGATTTCTGCTGGAACCTTTTACAGAATTATGGGCTAATTGTTATCCTGTGCACTGAGCTTGAAATTTACCTTTACTGTGCAGGTGTTTCTGATTTCAGCCTGAAGGTTTTCAGAGGAAGCAGGAAACTTTTTCCTTTCTGATTATTTGCTTTGTTAATTCCTTGGTTGATTCCACACAAAGTCAAAATTGATGAGAGCTTTGACTTCAACCACTGTGTCCTGTGAGGCTAGAACTTCAGCTTTTGTTTACATAGCTGTGCTTCAAAATATATCAGTCAAAAATGTTAGTTGCTGTCTGTTTTCAAGGTTAAATAATCTCACTTCTCTCAGCTGAGGCTGCCCCTGAACTTTACATCCCTGACCAGTTCTTTTTTGTCTGCAAATCTGAGGTTCAGCAAACTTCCTTTCCCTCATTAGTCCCACAGTTAGCTGTGTTCAGAATTTTTGTTAATGCACTCTTTAAAACCTGCAGGATTGCTTGTGTCTTGCTTTTTTGTCCCTTCAGAAGATACCAAGTGGTTGAAGTCCCCTGCATAGACCAGCCCTGTGAATGCAAGGTTTCTTCCCATTATCTGAAAAAGACCTCATCTACTTCTTGCTAATCACGTTGTCTGTGACAGACACACAGGCCTCATCCACATTGGTCTGCTCTCTAATTCTAACCCATGAGCTCTCAACTGGCATATTGTCTATCCCAAAGTCTCAGATGCAGAACTCCATGCATTTCAGCAGCTTTCTCATGTGAAAGAAAATTCCTCACCTCTCCAGCCTGTCCACCCTACAGTTGTGGAAGTCTTCCCACCATGTTCCCATGATCCCCATACCATCATGACTCTGCAACCACATGCAGAGTCTTTGTTCTCCTTGCTGTGCACATTCATGTACAAGCACTTCAGAGAGGTGCACAGCTGTGCTAATTTCCTATAAATAGTAGGAAAGCTGTCCCCACCATTCTCTCTGGTGGGCACTGCTCTGTTTATGTGAACGTGCTTAGGGTGGTCCTCCCTTAGCCCCGCTTTATTGATAACAGGGTCCCTACTGTTTATATATATATATATCCCACACATTTTGTTTGCCAGCCCAGTCCTCCACTTCTTCACATGACTGTTGGTCTTCCTGTCCCTCCCATTTCATTCATCCTTTAAAGTACTTCTTACCAGTCTGGCCAACTTGTTGGCAAATATGCTTTTTCTTCATTTGTTCAGGTGGTTGCCAGCACTTCCAAGCAAACTTTTACTTCTGAAAAGAATGGTTTAAAGAAAAAAATACTCTTGGTTCAAAGAAAAATGATTCCTCAGAAAGAGATAAATTCTGAAGTTAGATTGTTCCTGTTAGTTTTGTGTCTGCTTAAGCTAACTTCTCTGTAATATTTTACATACAGCTTCGCTGGACAGCAAGCAGCAAAAACTTTCAAAATCAAATTACTAATTTGGTGGGGAATGTTCTTCTGGCCACTGGATTTCTCTCTTACTCTGGACCTTTCAATCAGGAGTACAGGAATTTGCTGCTTCTATTGTGGAAGAAAGAGATGAACAACAACAAGATTCCATACAGTAATGTAAGTGTTCACACTCTGTCCTGACCTTACTCTTTTTCTTGCAAGAGAAATAATATGCAGAGTATTTCTTTCCATAAATGTACATAATTGGAAGATTATATGTAGGCTGTCATAATCCATCAACTTTTTAATAAATAAAAAATCTGAACAGTTGACAACTGATCTTGTAAGCCAGTATTTTTGAAGTTCCTCTTTATACTGTCAGCTGTTTCAAGATTGATAGGTAAGCCATTGCTGTGGCAAATCTGAGAGAGAGATGCTGTCTGAAGTCAGCTGCCCTTGGAGGAAATTGCCTAATATGGGAAACAAAGTAAAATTTATCAGCTTAGAACACATTTGCCTTTTCATAAAAGGATACATAAAGTCTGCACCTCTGTGTATTATCAATAAATACCCTCCTGTCATACCCTGTGCTGTGTACTCACATCATTTAGTTTAGTTAATTTGAAGTATCTTATGGAAATGGTTAACTTAGACAAAACCTGGATTTTGCAAGGCTTGGTTTATACCACTTCAGCTTGCTCCAGTCTAAGCTTTTAAATCCCATGTACATTTGTCACCCGTGAGGCTGTTCCAGTGAGACATTGCATCAACTGGCCCATGTCTGTGCAGACAGAGGTGGTCTAAAATGCAGGAGCCAGGGTCCTACCAAGCACCTTCAGTTCCCTGCCTCTGCATATACCACCCTTACTAAAGTGAGCAACCAGCATGCTGGTGCTATGATACAGGGCTGGATACTTTATATGAATCTTGCAAGGGAGACCTTTACCCCATCTTCCTCAGGAGTGTCAGAGCTGGCAGCTGTTCTGGTGCATAGGCTTTGCTCATGGCCAGCAGCAGCCTTGTTGCTATTCCATGACTTTTAGGAGGTCTGTCTAATATTCTTCCCTGCACCTGGAAGACATATTCATGCTGAAGGCAGAATTTAGGCCATAATAATCAAAACTGTCTTTCTGGGTAATTTATGTTGACTTTCACTGGATTTTGTGAATACCTGTGCACATTATTTTCTCCAGTAAAGGTTGGGGAAATAGTTCAGGGACATTCAGTACAGGAGTTGAGACTCGAATGGCTCCTGTTCTCAGCTGTCAGAGCTTTTGACAGAGCAGGTACTGCTGAGAAATGCTATGAGCTAGTAAGCAACCTGTGAACAGCAGTGGCTATATCATTGTGAAACAGTTAAAAGGAGATCACCATTGACTCTTCTTTTCAGGTTTTGGGGGATTTGGCTGTTAAAACCTCTATCTCTTTGCTATGAGAAGTCTGTTCACCTCATAGAAGTTACTTGCAAATCTCTTTTTTATTATTTTTTTTTTTTTATGTTAGGTGGTGCATAATGCGTCTTGTAATGCTGATTAACCTCGACCTAGCAGAGTGAACCTAGCAGTCCAGCCCAATTTATGCTATGAATTAGAAAGATGAATGGTTCTGACTTGCCCAGCAAAGCCCTTTAAAAGCTCTTGTTTAGAAAAAATATGTAAGGCCAAGATGGATTTATTAACCAAGTACCAGGAGCAGTGCAGTTTCAGGCAAGATTCTTTACCAGTGTCATATGGGAGTTATCCTACATACATTCACCCCAGGGAGGCTCTTTCTCAAATTCAGTGTACAAAATGTTCTTAAAACCTACTTACCTTGGGAAAAATCTGTCAAGATCCTTACCATTTAAGCATGAGAAATTGGATGTATAATGTCCTTAGAAAGCAAGACATAAAGAACTAACATTCTGCCTCTATGAAGGTGTTCTGACCACATTACTATTCAGCTGTATCCTTGAAAATTTGAGTAATACTTTCTGATTGTTTCTGTGTTGCTATCCCCCCCACCCCCATATGTCTGGGTTAGATGGAGATTGCCATAATTAACGAGTTTCAAAACATAATTACCATTCTGTTTAGATAGTTACCATTAAAGATGGAATTATGATTTCAATCATAGTGGATGGAAGAGAGTTTTAATTTTTTCCAGTGAATTAAGTACTCACAAAAGGCAGCATATGGGCCTTTCTTGATACTTCACACCACAGGAAAGACAGCAGCTTTGCAGTTCAAGCAAAAGGCTTGACATCTGCCTTACTTTGTCACAGGCTGACTGACCGTGTGAGTCATTTATGGATAACAATTTTAAAAGACCTATTTAAAATTAGTTATCTACCTGTGTAGTTAGGTACTTAAATTAGCTACATTTCAGAGTTACAGGGTGACTGATACTTTTTGCTGCAGTAAGAAAAAATTCAAAGGTGTTTGGATCCTATTCATCTGCTTAAGGAGCTAAATATGGGTTTAGATTCAAATCGCTGAAAATTTTGGCTATTAAATGCTTTACTGTCCTTTGCAGAAATGGAATTTAGGTCCTAAAATTTCTCTGCCTTCTCAGAATGGCTTGTATAGCTTCATTCAGAGTCTTCATAAATTATAGCAGTAAAAAAATCAAAGGGATAAAAAGGCTTTGGAGTCTTGCAGCCACTGGTATCAGTAACTCCCATGATTGTATCACGTCTCACAGTATTTGAAGTTTTGCTTTAGTGTTCAGATACTGAATTATGTGATTTTTGCAGGACTTGCAAGCTTTTTCTTTCTTTCATGTCTTTCTTTCAATCATGTTGTTTGTAGAGAGAGCTACAAATAGGAATTCTTGAATGAAAAATGTAAGGAGCAAATAAAAAACCCCTTCCATTTTATTATTTTTAAACTTTCAATCTATAGGAAGGTACTTTTTTTAAATTGGAGAGCTTGTGTTGTTATTTTATGTACTGTTTTACTTCACGTACATGTTTTTGAGGGGCCACTCACTTTTCATAGTGAATAAAACAAAGCAGGTTAGTTGACATGTGCAAATCGAACTTTAGGAGGATATGTAAACTCTGAAGGATTTTGACTTAGCAAAAATAACCTTCCGTGACAGTTTATTGATCCATAGTGTATCTTTTTCTTCTCTTAGTATCCCATCCTATATTCATATACACACTTGGAAGGCACTTTCCAGCAGGTGGGAGCTCTTGTGATCAAGATGATGCTTCCTCTTGAACTAGCAGGAAAAGAGTTTGCTAATACCAAAATCAGTTTGTCATTATATATTGAACTGGCTTCAGAGTTTTTAAGATGCTCTTTGATGGACATCAAAACCTCAACAGAATTCGCTTTCATTGTTGCTCAACTGCAGTGATTTAGCCACTGAACTTTAAAGAAAAGAAACACTATGCAATAACTGCCACATACACTCTATCATGCATTATGATCAGAATAAGAAGAAAAAAAGTCCATCAGATATTTTAGAATAGCTCCTCTAACTTGTACAAAATTTTTAATTTCATATTTTCTATTAGAACTTGAACCTTACTGGTATGCTTGTTGACAATGCTACAGTGGGTGAATGGAATCTCCAGGGTCTTCCAAATGATGACCTTTCAATTCAGAATGGCATTATTGTCACAAAAGCATCTAGATACCCATTGCTGATTGATCCACAAGGTCAAGGAAAGATCTGGATTAAAAATAAGGAAAGGAATAATGGACTTCAGGTAAATAGTTAATTTACTTTTTTTTTTTTCTGTGTGTGTCATTTCAAATCATATGATGCATGTTTGTGGTATACAGTTAAGCAGAAATTAAAACAAGACTGACAGAATCTGTAATCAATATCAGGGCAAAATAGCTTGGAAAGGTATGTTATTTCATATCTATTTTTATAATGAATCTTTTAATTGCTTGCCATAGTCAAAGAGAAACAAAGAGGGAAGTAAAACACTTGCAAAATTATGACCAGACAGAATCAGGGAGTTGATGCTGCTTGGCAATAACATTTTAATGTAAGCATTTTAAAGTGGAAAATAGGGAAAAGAAAAAGGGAGGAATTGGAAAAGAATGGTGGACTGAATTAGAATGGAAATTTAATGATCTTTGAGGCATATCAAATGCCAAGTCCAATTCTACACTGCATCTTGATGATTAAATGCACGTGATAAAAATATTTATTGCTTAATTTATCCACCCTCTTTACTTTCTGTCTATCAGTGTATCCCGTTTGGGATCTGGATCTTCTATTTAATTCAAAATTGCCTTTTTTTTCCTCACCTTCTAATCAGCCTAATCTCTGAGGGTTTTTCATCAATAAGGATAAGATGGGTTATGACAAAAATCTAAACACACATAATATATTGACAGAACAGATCAAGCATGATACTAAAGAGTTAGCTGTTAATAAATCAAGTCTGTCCTACAACTGTAGTTTATCATATGAATACCATGGTATATTCTCTTCACTCAAAATGAGAATAATGGAGGAGAAAAAGAAACTGAATGAATATAAGGATAGTGACATCCAGAGAGCTGATGACACCATAGTGATGTCATTGGCTAAAGCCTTAACTTTCTAGAGCTTTATCCAAGTCTGTTTTTCTCAGAACTGTTCATAAAGGTCAAACATTCAATACCACACTAAATCCAGTTTCTGATGAGTTGAATACGCTCAAAAAATGATGTAGAAACAGGAAGTATTGTCTAAGAAGCAGAAAAGTAATGTACAATATTCAAAGATCTTAGAAAAATGGGTGTATTTATTTAAAATATGATGAAGATCTCTCCTCAAATGTATGACTGGTATTCACAGAAGTGTTTAGGCATTTTGTGAGAGTGTGAAATCTACTGTCTTCAGTAATAACATGGCTTCCTCTAAATTACATCAGACCTTAGTTTGACTGCCAAAAATTGAATTGTGTGACTACCCAACAGGAAACAATAGAGAGAAGATTGTGTCTCATATTCCACCTTCCTTGAGACTTGGATCTCCTACTCAGGATTTCAGAGAGCTGCCAAACTGAGCTCAGGAGTGGCAACAGTGAATCTCCTTCAGTTAGGGACCTGCACTGACTCTATTGTGCTGGAGGGCCTTTTCCCCAGTAATTTTAGTGTTCAAGCTGCAACTTCCTCTTCCCTCCCTTAAGGAGCACTGAGTCTGTGTTGGTGCTCTCCAAGGGGCTGCACTTGCCATGTGCAGGCAGGGTGCATCCTGCGGAAGGGGACTGTGAAAACACAGGTTCCATTCTCCGGTCCAGTAATTCCATAAGGATCTTAGATCATGTACTCACCTAAGCAGGGACTGGGAGATCTGGATTAAAATACAACTTCCTCTCTCCCCACTATTGAAATACTATAAGTGACATTTGACAGATGAGCCAGAGAAAAAATGTCTACCAGGCTTGACTTGTGTTCAGTATGTGTGAATATCCAGCATATAAAATTTGTGAATCCTGACGGGACTTAACTACTGAGCTGCTGAGTATTCTCAAAATTTACACAGCTTTGAGTACACACAGATGCAGTTTCTAAATGCAGAGGAAGCTTTTAGTGATGAAAATGCAGCCAGTTACAGGATTTTAGACACGCTGGCTCAGGTGTCAGCTGTGTTAGAACAATCTGAGTTCTCCCTCATAAAGTCCAGGAGGAACAGGGTTATGTCAAGAGTCTAAATACCCAAGTGTTTAGTTTATGGCTTAACATCTGGGATATTTTAATTTGTTGTGTTCTTGTTAGGATTATGTTGTGGGTGACTAGCTTTATCCCTCAGTTTACTTTGATGTAAAAATGTAGGCAACAGGCTTCTTTTGGTGGGTACACATATGCCCACAGTATAACAAAGCAAATGTGGTGAAACAGAGTAGTAGTTTTTAAATAATATACTGGTTTAAGATTGTTTAATGTACCTCTAGATATTTTAAATATACTTTTTTTCAAAGAGCATTGCCTGCCAGGCAAGAATTTATTTTAAAAACATGTCTACCCTAATTTTTTTTTTCTGAATAAGAAGCCACCCATGGCTTAAGAGAGGCTATTCAATTATCACCTCAAAGACTTACATTAAATATATTATGTTTAAATAAATGAAAAGGAGTCTATACTATTTTTAGCCATTTTAAGACTGGTGGAACTGAATTAGAAATTCAACATCTGATGTCAGATCAGGCATCCTGCGTAACACTGGTTCCCCGTCTGGAACCCATAAATATTTCCCTGTTTCACATTAGTGTTCTAAGCATAAATCTATTAATATTCAAAAGATATTAAGATATTACAGTGCTTAGATAGATGTGCAGATAAATAAGTAAATAGACAACAATTAAGTAATGTGACCTCCTATTCTGTTGAGTTTAAAGCAAAACTTCCATTTCAGCAGAGGCGAGTGTTGGTCCCTGGAATGTAATTGTTTGTGTACATATCCCAGGATGAGTTTAATTTTTTTAAGCTGCTGTAGATTTGATGCTGTTTTCTATGTGCTTGCAAATGCATGCTGTATTGTGAATCAATCTTCCTAGGTGACAGCTATGAACCACAAGTTCTTCAGAAGTCATATAGAAGACTGCTTGTCCCTTGGCCGACCTTTGTTAATTGAAGATGTTGGAGAGGAACTTGATCCTGCTCTGGATAACATCTTGGAAAAAAATTTCATAAAATCTGGTTCAGCACTCAAAGTAAGACAAATTGTAAACATGAAAGTAAAACCCAATAGGACAGATGTTGGGTATCAGGTAGTCTGAATACTCACGAGATTCATACCTTCACAGCATTTAGGAAGTGAATAGTGAACTCATGGGATTGCTGGAGGAGTTTTTTTACCCTATAGGCAGAAAATTTAAAAAGTATAAATTAAAATGTAAAAAAAAAAGTTCATAAATTTTTTATTGGATAAAATAACTCTTTTTTCCTAATACAGATTTTGAAAATTGAGTAAAATGTTTTATTTTTCAGGTGAAAGTAGGTGACAAAGAGGTAGATCTGATGAA
This sequence comes from Xenops minutus, assembly GCA_035221455.1. Lineage (NCBI taxonomy): Eukaryota > Metazoa > Chordata > Aves > Passeriformes > Furnariidae > Xenops > Xenops minutus. The sequence goes on along the minus strand of JAWWEE010000074.1, from coordinate 89,335,442 downwards.
GGGGTTTACCCTCTATATGACAACAAAACTGGCCAATCCTGTCTATACTCCAGAAATCAGTGCAAGAACAACTGTGATTGACTTTACTGTTACTATGAAGGGGCTGGAAGATCAGCTCCTTGGCCGTGTCATCCTCACAGAAAAACAGGTATCTAGTAGCTTGCAGTATTTGTATAAAAAGAAGGCTTGTTCAGTATCTGCACTATGCATACATATCTATTCAACATCATGGCTGAAATCAAATGCAAGAACAAAATTTTGAATGAAGGTTTAAGGGCTGTGCATTTGCTGAAAGATAACGTGAAACTGTGTTTTAATTGAACAGAGGAACCTAAACATTTATTTTAAGATCTGGTCTTGGAAAGAGAAGAAAGAAAGTTATTCATTAAAAATACATCACAGGCATATACATGACATACATAAAACATCTTTATTCCTTCATATATAGCAAGGGCTTCTTGTTCAGCCAGAAATCTCTTTTATTTCTGAATTCCTTTTTAAACTTAATTTGAATTACATGAAAAAATGCTTACGAACTTGAACTATTTTTGCCAGCAAGCCTTTAGTGTGCAAAGAGATAAAAGATTCTTATGGAGCCCTGAACACTGACTTGATTCTCCTCTTACTAAAATTTGCATTGATTATATGGAAGTAAATATAAAGAAGAAAATCCTCTCTCAGGTGAGAGAAGAAAAACTAAGGTTTGGATTAGCACAGCTACTGCTTTCAGTAAGTAGCTCAGGTAGGCTTTCTTATATAAGAGCAGTTCTCTGCTTAAGGGATTCATTCCACCTTCTTTGACTTCCCAAAGCATATTCTCACCATTGTGCTTTAGTGGTGCTGTCATTTTCTCCAGCCAACACCCTCCCTTTCACTTTGTTCAAGTGAGCATTTACTGAAGTAAGGACTGAAATTTAAGTGCTCTCCTTCAGTCTGACAGCCACAACCAGAGGCTGGAAAGTCATTGTTAAGCACAAACTTCCTGTGAATTGTTCCATGAAAAGTGGAAAAACTGTAACAGCAAGTGCTGGGGAAAAAGCCATCCATTAACAGTGTGGGACAAATGCTATGGATGCAAAAGTAGATATACATTTATGTAAGCAAAATTGAACAGCATCAGGAGGAGTAGATGGGACTATCCTGACTAACTTACCTCTCATGGGAGGGTGTGATCTAAATTAAGATAGAAGTTAAATAAATTCCTCATTACCTACATATAAAACTCATTTTCCCACACAGAGATAGCCTTGTGCTGTATTGGTTTTCTTTTCCTTAACAGAACTGGTAGAGAATTCATATGGAATGTATGTAGCAACACCTAGACTACATTTTGTGTCAAAAATATAGTCACTGGGAAATATTCATCCAGTACTTTACATCAGCTGAGGAGAGCTGCAAGGGTACCTGCTTAGTATCAGCACTACTTGCTGCACAGAATTGTGGTTGCAGCTCATCAACATTTCTTAAACTTCCTCCCTGTAACAGATATGGAGACATTCTGTCTCTTCTATCTCAATAAGAGTTGAACATCATGGTGTAGATAGCCAGAGCCAATGGGATTCTGATAAATTTAGTTCAAACAAAGTACAGAACATGAACAGAGGCTCTGAAGAACAGGTTTTCTATTACAAAGAGACAACTTTATGGTCACTGAGCTAAAGTAATAGATTAAAGGAACCAAGACATTCTTAAAGATCTATAGTGATCGGTGAAATATGATCCAAGAAATGTTCCTTTTTCTCAGCTTTATAGGTTGCTCCTCTAACTATATGAAAAAAAATGTTATCAGCATCTTTTTGAACTTTGATAACGAAATTGCTGCCACTATTTGTGTTCAGAACAGGTATTTTTTATGTTACAGATGTAGTTGTGCAGTTCTCTTGCAAACAAAAACCTTGCATCTGGTATATTTGCTAATTCTGAAAGATACAAACAGAATGAGTAGTCTCTTTTCATAAACAAAGCATATCCTTATCCTTACATGGAATTTAAGCATGTACTTACATGCATGTTTGATTATTCTGTATAACAATTTCTTTTGTGTAGTTCTAATATTATTTTTTTTTTTTACATTAGTTGTATGGAAAGAGGAGTAAATGCAGAAAACTGGAAGCTGAATGACTGAGTGTCCTCTTTTGGGATGCAGTTACTTGTAGCTTTCACACTCTATAGCCCTAGAACATATTTCAAGCAGGTTTCCAAATCAGAAGTTTGTGAAACTAAAGAAATTTGTCACTTCTTTGAAATATGGGTGAACCTCTCCTGTACTGTATAACTCTGTGCATCTCCTTTTTTCCTCTACCTTGATGTGTTGACAAGAATGAAAATGAACTGAAGCTATAGGTGTACGTAGACTATTATTAACTACCTTTTTCTTACAGAAAGGTTGGCGTGATTGATTAAATAAAGGTAGCCAGCAAGGGTATCCCTGAGCCGTGTTGGATTGTGCAGTATAGATGCCTCATTTCAGTTGGCATTGTGTTGACTTGTCTGTCATTTTCCCTTTGTCATTGTCTATCTTGTAGAAATGGCACAGAAATTCCATATGACATAAATAATATTTGTAGCATTTCCTATTTTATAAGCAGTAGAGGATTGTATCTTTCAAAGTCACAGAATCATAGAAATTAGAAATGGTCATCCAGCCAACTTTACTCATGCTGTAAAATCCATCCACACAATGCATGTTTCAGTCCTTGGTCTGATTTAATTTTAAGTATTTAATATGATGTGGCTTTTATCACTTCCCATTCGAAACTAGCTTTAGTGCTTTTTGCATCTTACTATGAGGAAACTTTTCCAGGTAATTCTGATGTTTTCATTCCCCAGTACACTGCATTGCTCAAATAAATACAGTGTACATATAAATTAATTTGGTATATGTATGCTCCATATACATATAAATTGCTTTAGTACAGAAATATTTAGTAGTATTTCTGTATGTTGTGGAAAAGGCAACAAAGACCCCAATCTGACATGCATGAAATCAGGTTTTTTCTGTGTCTTTGTAAGAAATCTTTCCTCGAATTTATCTTAAATATTCTGTGGAAACTTTCTGAATGCAGGAACTGGAGGCAGAAAGAACCAAATTGATGGAACAAGTGACATCTAACAAGAGGAAAATGCAGGAGCTTGAAGATAATCTACTCTGCCGTCTAACCAGTATGGAAGGCTCATTGGTTGAAGATGAGTCTCTGATAGAAGTTCTAAGGACCACTAAAACAACTGCAGAAGAGGTGATTTTTTAATGCACTGCATATACATTCTGTAATTTTAATGTAAAGATTATGTGTAGGCAGATTTTTGTTCTTGTTTTGGTTATTTTTATTGTGCAGAGGCACTATATAACATCTGATTTCCCAACAAATAAGTAGTGGAAACATTGTAATTTTTTTCTACATAAATTGTTGCAAAATTAAACTGTTACCTGGATACTGTTTTATATTCCCAGCATATTTCGCAGGTGTAAATTCAAATCAATTCCCCTTGTGCTAGGTGTTGGAACGCATGAAGACACAATGTCTCTGTTGAAACACTTGCAGAGGGAGCTCAACTGAAAATGCTATTGTGATCTTATTCAAGACCTTTTCTTTTTGCTTGTGCAGTAAAACCCACAAGTAACACAACTTAATCTTCACAGTCTTTTCCATTAATTTTAAGGTCAGTGAAAAATTAAGCATAGCAACGCAGACAGAGGTGAAAATCAATGCTGCACGCGAAGAGTATCGGCCCGTTGCAGGTCGTGGCAGCATCCTTTATTTCCTTATTGTGGAAATGAGCTTGGTTAATGTCATGTACCAAACATCCTTACGGCAGTTCCTTGGCATTTTTGACTTATCGGTGGAAAGATCTCAGAAATCTCAGATCACAGCAAAAAGGGTAGTATACATAATCGAGCATCTAACCTATGAAGTCTTCAAGTACACAGTTCGAGGGATGTATGAAAATCACAGATTCCTGTTTACTTTGCTTCTGGCACTGAAGATTGACTTACAGGCCAAGAAAATTTCACATGCTGAGTTTGAGACACTGATCAAAGGTAATTTCTCTAAGAATGTACCTGTTTACGTCTGTCTGTTAAACTGCAGTGCTTGCATTAACAATATGTTCTATCCCGTGCATCTACTGTTTTTCAACTGGTGAATGAAAGCATATATAGTATAGCCCAAGAAGGAATTAATACAGATTTTCCAGAACAAGAGCAATATAGATTTGTTATCAAAATAGTGCTTAGATGCAAACTATTTTAACTGTTTTACCATGCAAAACAGTGCCTCTTTTCCAAGTTGCCACATGCCTACGTCTGAGATTGTAGACCATAATGAAAAGCTCTCTTGATGCCTGATAAGCAGGAGGACTCTGTACCACAGTTAAGTATCAGTATAAAAAGGTGGAAGTCTCTTACATGCTGTAAAACACTGTTATATTGCATTGCATTATGCCACCACTGTATGTCATTTCTCAGACGCAATGACAAAGAAAAGTTTTAGAAAAGTTTATAAAACTGGATGGGGATCAACCCCACCATCTCCAAGATATAATAAGTGCAATCTGGTACAAAGATAAGTACAGTTGGGTATTTGGCATCCAAATATCTCAGTTTGTTTGGCAAACACTGATTTTCTCCTCAGCTGTGATGGAGGTGCAAACTGGCATGATGCTGAGTAGTGGTTGAACTAAAAGGCTCTTGAAATTCCGCAGTCCTGGAAATGAATGCCCCACATGCTTTCTTATTCTTTAGACTGAGTGAAGGGAGACTCTACTAACCATAGGTCCTTTTTACATCTGGTCTGAAGACTTGGGTTTGAGTGTTATTTTAGGTAGTCATGTTTTATTCCAACTCAACAAAGGGAGAAGAAGCAGCATGGAAATTACTGGGATGTCAGCTTTGGGAGGGACTGAGACTACTTTCCCAATGGGTCTTTGTTAAATGATTCTTCCATGCAAGTTCTAGGTCTCTATATTCTGGTTTACATTGATTTTACTACCTAAATTATATAAATAAGTATTTTTTGCTTCTTGTAATTTTTTTTCTGTTTAACAATGTTTCTTTTTCTCTATAATGCTTTCACTTTGCAGGAGGTGCCAGTTTGGACATTAATTCTGTGGAACCAAAACCAAAAAAGTGGATCCTTGACATGACGTGGCTCAATCTTGTGCAGTTATCTAACTTGTACCCTTTCAACCAACTTCTGGTGCAAATTGTTAACAATGAAAAGTCTTGGAAAGCTTGGTTTGATGAAGAAGCACCTGAAAAAGCTGTTATTCCTGATGGGTATGACAATGTACTGGATGAGTTCCATAAGCTGCTCCTTGTTCGTAGCTGGTGTCCTGATCATATCGTTGCCCAAGTAAGATATGCTTTCAATGCTTATGCCGTGTCGCATCTCCTGTATAACTGCTAGCTCCATGTTTTCTGAATTTGTTGTTACCATAGTATTTGTTGCAGAGTGAGCTATTTTGAAAAAGCAATATTGAAATCCTCATAATAAATAAATGTGAAAATACTAATTTATTTAATTGCAATGAATTAGAAACCAGAACATGAAATAAATTTTGTTGGAGCTGTTAGAATACCATTCTTTTTGTGTGGTGCTTCTACATTTGAGTCATGAAACCTATAAAGCAGTTGCATTCTTCTGGTGAATCAAAATGTACATCCCTGGGTTTTTTTCACAGAAGTGGAAAGAGAACAGTTCACTTTTATGACAGGTGCACTAAAATAGCAGATAAACTATTTACTTACCCTCCATACTGAGGAAGTAATAATTAAGACTGTCTTATGGCAAGTATCGTAAAAGCAATTGCAATAGACTAGCAGTTTCTCCCCAGTCTGTGATGTTTGGACTTTTCTTCTCTGTGTAGGTGTAAAAGACATGTATATGAGCCTTTGAGTATCCTCTTTACACTGTTTGGGATTTTTTTTTTTTTTTTTTTTTTTTTTTTTTTTTTTTGTTGTGGGGGGTTTTTTTGTTCGTTTTGTTTATTTTGCTGGGGAGGTTGTATTTTGGTTTGGGTTTTTTTTTGGCTGTTTGGTCTTTATCCTGTAAAGTAGTCCTTTTCCTTTCCTGCATATCTCAACTTTATGTTACATGCTGTGATACCATCTGTGTTGTATTTAGGATGACATTTCTTTCATGGACCTCTTTTATAGCAAGACTCCCTCCATCCTTTTTCCTTTTCTATTCTTCAGCTGGCAAGTAGTATATAAGTATGGGGGCTCCCTCTGCCACAATTTAAACAGAGTGAAATGATAAAGCTGCTACTGCTTATTTGTCAATACTCTTATTGTCTGGCACAACCATCTTTGAGAAAGACTGTCTCTGAACAATAGCTGCAAAAAAATACATTTTTATTGTTGAGGAAAGAGGGGATCTTTTTTGTTACTATCTTCTTTATCTTTTCTTTCCCTACTGTGTTTTCACAAGTATTAGAAATTTGACTTGCCTTCACTAGGGCAGAAGTTACACTGAATTATGGATGACTAATTTTTACCTTTTATATGCAAATGATATCTTCCTTAGTCCACGTTGTTCCTGCGTGTTTCTCTTCATCAAACATACCTCAGAATCTGTGCTAGTCACTGCATAGCTAGGAAATCACATCTGTCAAAAAAGTATCTCTTATACTAGGGTAGCTTTAGAAGTTCTTTGAGAAAATGTCTCAGAAAAGAAGAAAATAGGGGCATGGAGAGGGTTTGACCTTTAAGGATAAAGTCTGAGCTGTGTTTATGTTTTGTAGGAACAGATATTCAGTGTAAGAGACTTGAATTGGATAACCACTGGACAGGAGAATTTGTTTGAAGTTCCAACAAATATATAGGAGATTGTAACTGGGTCAGATGAGAGATCTGTCTAATCCACTGTGCTGTAGGGACAGTGTCAACAATACATGCTTAGAGGAGCTAAGAATGGAACTGGTATAGAGCAACTCTTTTGTTTGGCTACCCACCAAGTTTTAGCACTCAGTAATTTAGGGGCAATATCTGGGCTGTGCTCAAAGCTGACAGTGGATCTATTCTGCATGGATTTTTTTTGAGTTCTTGTATGAAAACCAAACATTCAGCATCCTCTAGCAACAATGTTTACAGGATGGCTGTTGCATGTGCAGAATTCTCTCTTTCCTTTGTTTGAAGTTTGCTATCTCAGAATTTCAATGGTTGCCTCCTGTGGACTGTAACTTTTGTTACATGGAAGTTGAAAATTAAATTTTAGAAAGTTATTGCCTTCCAGTGTAGGTATTGGTAAATTCCACATCAGTGATTAAAGCTAAATTTAAAAAGGTAAAGGTGTATATATATCTCTGGTAACTACTTTTTTCCCCCAGGCTCGACACTACATTGCAGAATCTCTCGGAGGGAAATATGCAGAAGGATTTATTCTTGAAATGGAAGCAATGTGGGCAGAAAGTGACTGTCGAACACCTTTGACATGCTTTTTATCAGTGGGGTCTGACCCCACTGAAAATATAGAACGTCTTGCAAAATCAAAGGTATCTTCTAAACTGAGTTGTCTGCAGCTGATAAAGACAATTTTAACTGTCTTTTGCACTAGAAATGGTATCTGAACATCTTATAGAAGTTCAGTCATGACATTTTTATTCATACTAGGGTTCTGTGGAAGTTAATTTTTGACAAGTAGCCAAAATGTGTTTACTAGGAAGTGGAAATGTTGCAGTCGTGCTTTTTGCAATTGTTTGAGTCCAGTGAGTGCTCTGTCTTTATGCAGCAGTCAATGATAGTCGATTACTTAGGAAAAGTACTGAGCTATGAGAAAAAAACAGTATTTGTGGTTTACATTATGTTGCATTTACTGTAGGAGCTGACAGTAATAACAATTACAGGAAGATACAGAAAAAAGAAAAATTGTAAATATGATGCCAAGAGAAATTAATTTGAAGACCCTACCATTCAATCTGTTCACGTGATGGAGACAGTTAACATTTCTTAGAGCACAGCATCACTTTAAGGCACTCTGTGCTTTCTGTTATGGTTCATAATGTAGATGCATGTAAAATTTTCCCAAGAGGAAGTAATTTACAGTAGATCTCTGTAAATTTTCCTCTTTGCTGGAAAGCATCTTCATTTAATGGGGCAGGATTTTGGTATACACTAAATAAGACATGTTTGCAAAAGTGGGAGAACCTGTAAATCTCTTTATCTTATTAATTAGAATTTGTAGATGCTTGTTCTCTTTGAAAATCAGGACTCTTATTTGTCTATCTGTGTTGAAGACAGCTTAGATTATGATCTCTCACTTAAGTGTTTAGATTTAGGAATCTTAAGTCTGAAGTTATTAATCTGATCCTTGTCCTCCAAAACTGTGCAGACAGTTAGCCACTAATACACAGATATAGAGAGGGAGAAGAACAACAGTTGTGTGAGCAGAATTTTTAGGCTTATTGGAAGCAATGCATTGTAAAAATGCATCACAAAGAATTCTATTTCCTTTTCCTAAGATAGGAGAACCATTTTGACTTTGTAGAAGATTTGAAATTAATGGAAAGAATATTTATAAACCAGAAATAGGCAAATTTTTCTAGTTGCTTTTCAAGTTCAAGTAAACGCATTAGATGATTGTAATTGGATTCCTGTTTTCATGGTATATGGTGTGAATACAAATGTGCCACCTTTGTGATGATGTTTGCATTCACCTGTCCAGCTCTTTGACATATGTCTCCTGTGACATGGACTCCTAGATGGGTACACGTTGTCTCCAGTAGGAGTCAGTTTCTGTAATCAATAAAGAGAAGCACTAACTCAGTTGAAAGCAATTCAGAGCATTCAGCTGGATTTTAACTCTGACTTGCATCGAGTTGAGTATTTCTATCACATTAGCTGTGTAAGGGGATGAGGAACACGAACCTCCTAACAGAGTCACTTGAAGTCATCCAGTCACTTAGAGTCACTCTTGCAGGGAGTGGAACACAACTCATTCCTATTCTGTCAAATCTTAAGCAGGACCTTAGCCTGTCTGAGGAAGTGCTGGTAGGTAGAAGGTGCTCTATCACCGTGGCTGTTAAAATACAGAAATTTTTGCTGCCTATCCAAGAGCATATGGCAGTGGACAGTCTTAATATGTTTCTATGCTTTAAAGAAACATGTATAGAATAAATAGAAAGTGAGCTGGCAAAAGAGCTTTGTTTATTCACTCATGGTTTATGAACAACGCAACATCAGCAAGGCTGTCATAACCTGAAGTTCGACTGTAATGTAAAGTCCACTACAATGTTTAACTGTAACGTTCTTGTCTAATCTCTTGAAGTTAAGATCTAACCCCACAGTGTATAGAAACCTTCCAAGTTTTCTAAAGCCATCCAAATTCAGCAATTCGAACTACAGACACAGATATTTTTTGAAATAAAAATGTATATTAACATTGTGGAACTTGAGGAGCTCTTCAGTAGTTCTCTAGCTTTTGAGAAGTGTATCCAGAAATCATTTACAGTTTTCAGAAATGTTTGCAAGAGGGCTTTGTGTTTACTTTGCTAGTTTGTCAATAAATTGTACCTGGTTCCTGCCTTTCTTTGGGATTTCTTTGCTTATTTCCAGATGAAACCTTTAACAGAGATTAGCTGTACCAAGGATCTGATCTTGGTGCATATGCAATTCTGTACCTCCAAAGCATCCTGTTCATTAGCCAGTGGAGGAGGGGGAAGGTGTTGTTTGATTTTTTTTAATTCTTAATGATAAAAAACTTCCAAGATATACACTAGGCCTTTTTTAAGGATTTACCTTTTACAGGCATGATTTGTAGTCTTAAAGGTGATTGTCAGTACAGATGGTACCTCTAAGCATAATATTAGCAGTATAAATCAATTATCTGCAGTTGCAAATGTTCCAATTTGTGTCCAGAATTTATTTTTCACTCTAAAATTTAGTTGTCCAGGTGGCCTTCTCCCCCAAATGGAAACAGTATCTGTGACTAATGAGCAATATAGCCTTGTTTATAAACCAACCAGGTTCTATCTTAAAACCAGTTGCATTTCTGCCCCCTTTACGTTCACTTGAAAATGAAGTGAAAATTTAACTTTCCGTATTAAAATGAAGTTCATTATTCCTGGCCCTTTGACCGCTTTTACTCCATTAAAACCTGATTTTTAAACTTTTTTTTTTTTTTAATTTTAAAAGTAGTTTCTTCTTTTAGGGAGCACTGCACAGAACTGTTAGCAGAACTGTCAGGGCCACTGTGGTGACTAAAATGTATTTTCATCTGGATAGCGGTGCATTAAGATGACGCCTATATATTGGTATGACTCACTATTGAAAGAAACATTGTGTATGCAGACATTTTGATAGGGTTCTTTGAGAAGAAGTAAAATGAAGACAATCCATAGTGAAAAATATTTTTTCCCTCTTTCGATGTTTCCATAACCTTTAATTATTGTGCATTTGAGAGGTACCATTGCTGAGAAGAGCAAATTATGAGTAAATCCTTTGTTGGGGAATAATGTATCAGCTGAATATTTATGCACTCTTATGCAGTATTCATAGTCTTTGACTTATGGGAGTGCTAGCTGTGCTCAGATGCATCTTAGAAAAGGTAAAGTTTCTCACCCCTGCAGCATATAGCCAACTTCACAGGCTGTTTAGCGTTACTTCTTTTAGCTACAGTTTCAGGTTTTACTGACCTGAGAGTAGGATTTACCTGCTTTCTTAGCTTTGGCATTCTCTTCTCCTTTAATCTTGCCAGAATGTGAAGGATCATATACAACAGCTGTATTTTTGCTGTTCTGCAAAATCAGGTCAGGGCCCATTTTCTCACCCTATGGCCAAATGACCCAGCACAGCTTGTGTCCATATGCTTAATTTTCTTCTCCTGCAAAAGTAGGGTAGCCTCATTCACACTGTTTAGGAGTACATACCTTCCTTCTTTTTTTGTTTCACAGTAAGAAAGTCTCAGTAGCAGTAAAGCTCAAGATTAACCTTTGTAGCTCTCAGCCAGCTAAAGACAGGCCCAGACTGATCAGTCTTTGTGCATCTTATTGCTCCCAGCATGAGGGATGCTCAGCTGTAGATCTTGAACATGAACCTGTCCATGAAACATAGTATTTTCATTGATTCTTTTGCCCTCAATGTCTATACAGAACAAAACACTCAATTGGGTTCTGGTATTCCCTCACAGGAGTCAGGCAGTCGACCTAAGCCAGGGGGCTGCTTACAAGCTGACAAGAGTAGTAAGAGCAATAAGCAAGAGAGGATCTGCCTACATGTTACTGGCAGACTTGTGTGATCCTGATCACAGCCTTGTCTTTTTTGGATCCTCTTGTCATCCCCTTGAGAACTCACGTCATCTGGTTTTCTAAATAACTGGCTTTATTCTCTCATAGCTTCTGGAGAAAAGGTTCCATAAAATTCCAGAATTCCTGTGTTTGCATTTATTAGCTTTGTCTTTTCTGAATCTAGATCTGCTCTAAATCTGCTAGAGCTATCAGATCACCAACCTAGGATCCTCTGAATCAGTGGCTCCACAGCTGCCATTTAAAAATACAGGATGTTTCCCGAGGAATGATTAAATGTGAACCAATGTTTCCTGTCCTATCTGCTTCATTGACAGTCTGCTTTTAGCTTAAACAAATATATTCAGACAGTAAGAAGACACCTGAATTGTTGGGTTTACTCTGTGCATTAATTATCTGAAGCCTTAATATCTGCTCATCTCAAGATAGTCCATGTCATAGAAAAAGAATGGTCAGGCAGCTATGTTGCTGTGTTTACGTCTTGCTTTATTTGGAAAAAGAAGGGAAAATGTTTCAGTTGTCCTATCCCATTGATTTTGTTAGACCAGCAAAAAAATATTATGTCTGGTAGGTGTAGTTTTCATTCAACAGGTGGAAGATAAAAGGAACTTGAAGGGTTTTGATTTTTTTTATTCTGTTTTAATATAATCGATATACATTGATAACAATAGTTTTCTTTGTGGCACAATGTCACTACATGTGGACCTACAGAATCAATCTATGTCATGTATATAATCATTCTAAGGAACTACATAAAAAAGAAACTTTGTTTTTTCATTCCAGAACATTCCGTGTCATGCCATTTCAATGGGTCAGGGCCAGGAAGTCCATGCAAGGCACCTGTTAAACCAGTGCATGCAAGATGGAGGATGGCTCCTTCTACAGAACTGCCACCTTGGCTTGGAGTTTCTTAGTGAGTTAATGGACACCATCACAACCAGAGAGTCTATGAGTGAAGATTTCAGAACTTGGATCACTACAGAGGCTCACCCAGAATTTCCTATTACTCTTTTACAGTCCTCTATAAAATTTACCAATGACCCTCCTCAAGGTAGGAAACCATGTTTCTTTTGAGTTTTGGGTCTTGCTTTTCAACCCCCACCAAGTGAGTATCACTATACTTTATGCAGTGTTTTAGGTTTTATTCTCCATTTTTTCATCAGCTAAATGCAGCACTGTGTAAGTCAGTCTTGCAATGTGTAAAGCATGACTCTTTTGGGAAGAAAATAGATATTGTTTGGTTTTGTAACAGAAATTGATAGTGATTTTGTTATTTGTGTAGAATCTGTGGAGAATCCCAGGACAGTGGTCCTGTCTTAAGTTTAATACACTTCATCAGGCCTTTTCTTTTTGTCCTGTTGACCCCACTCAAGGATGCAGAGCAGGACCAATCCTGTTCTCTACTGAATAAGGAAAAGGTGTGGAGGTTTAAGTTGGCACCCTGCCAAGGCCAACTGCTGGCCACACAGATTCCCCCCCACCACCCTGAGAAAGAAGGGAAAAAAAAGTATCAAAAAGACAATTGTATTTAAAGTATATATATATATATATTCACATATATTACAATTATATACAAACACTATGAGTCTACAGAACAAATCCCAAAACAACCCTAAAAGGGAAAAAGGGGGAAAGGGAAGTGGGACAAAAATGGGTAAAACCAAATAAAAACAGGTACACACACACTCGTAAACTCAGGGAAA
>JAWWEE010000074.1:89235201-89322401 GCA_035221455.1 Xenops minutus | reverse complement strand
GATAAGAGCCGAGCCGACAGAGAGCTGATGTCCTCCAAGCACACGAAAGGAAGAGAGAGAGAGAGGAAACTTTCCTCTTGTCTTTATATACACCTGATTACGTGAAGGAATGGTGTGGAACACTTCCTTAGTTATGACATTGTTACCAAGGAAGGCCTAAACCAAACCAAGAAAACTAAACCACCACAAAAGGGAAGACTCTCTGAACACCTAACCTCATCCAAATCTGCAGTATATAGTTGTGGCTGTTGTTTCCTGTTATGTCATCTGGCACTGCTGACTGAAGACTGGTCCCAGCATCTTTTATTTTGTCTTTAATTATTTATGAGCTGCTACTGAATCACCCCTTAGCCCCTGCCAAGGGAGCTAATACCAACTCACAGTGGATTTGAATACTGTGATTTCCTTAAGAACTGATGAGATTAGGGCTTTTTTGCTATTTACTTAGCTTTTACACTCACGTAATCATACTCCCAGCCTTCTGTATTGCATTGTCTTGACTTCTTTTCCCATAGGAGGGATTGCTGCTGGTCCAGGAACATCAAGCAGAAAGTAATGTTGGTTTCACTGTACAGCTACTTGAAGCTGCCAGTCTTGGGCATTACTGGCCTATAGGTCCCTGGGTGTCCCCTGACGTTTGCCTCCATGCACCTCCCTATCTCCAGGATCTTTCCCCACTTCCAGAATTTTTCTTCAAACTAGGATGCTTTCTGGGCCTCTAAGCCACTTTTTCTAAGCTCACTGGTTTATATATAAAAGAAAAAGGTATGATCTGCATCTTAATTAGCAGTTTGGACTCATGTTTCTGTATTAATTGGAGTGCAAGGAAAACATGGATGGAATGAGTCCAGTGAGAGGCCACAAAGTTGCTGAAGGGATTGGAGAACACATCATATGAGGACAGGCCAAGAGGATTGCTTAGCCTTGAGGAGAGAAGGGGTATCTTATCAGTGCATATAAATCTGTGATGGAAATGAGTAAAGAAAACTACAAGACTCTTCTTAGTGGTTCCAAGTGACAGAAAGAGAGGTGATTGACAAAAATGGAAATCCATGAAATTCCACTTCAACATCAGAAAAAACTTAACTCACTGTGAAAGTGATCAAATATTGGCACAACTTGTTCAGTGAGTTTGTAGGCTCCACCCTCAAAACCCACATGGACATGGTGCTGAGGAACCCGCTGCAGTTCATCCTGCTTCGAGATGAGGTGTTGTGCAAGGTGACCTCCAGGGGTCCCTTCCAGTGCCAACTATTTGGTTTTATTCTATGTAATATGAAAACATCCAGCTTTTCTACATAGTCTCTAACCTGTCTTCTGCTGTTGAATCTCTCTCTCTTACCCAGACTACACAGCTACATGCAGACATTATTCATTTGTTTATAGAAGCAATTTATAATCCTGCTTTATATCTACTCCTTATGTATGATGGGAGAGGGTTACTTTGTATTTTGGACTATAGGAAAAAGGAATCCTCCAGCCTGACACCAACTTTATTTTTTAATTCACTGACTGTTAACAAACTGTGTAATGCATTAACTTGCCCTTTATTTATATATATGTTTTGCCACTGATTTCAGTTGATGTTGTCCGTAGGAACGGAGAATTTCTATCCAAGGTCATATTTAAAGTTTCAGACATTTAAACCTCTTATTTCAGTATTTATCTTCCTTTGAACATTAGTAGCATGTCTACAAAATGTTTGATCTTGTTAAATACATCCTGTTTCAGCATATATACTCCACTCTCAAGCTAGTCAGTCTATTGTTAAAAATTTCTAACTTCTTTCTCTTCTCCTCTCCCCTTTTTTAATTCAGTGCTCAGCATCTTTTTATTGCACTATGGTCCTCTCCTTATCATTCTAATGGTAACAACCTAGAGCTCCAAGAGGTTATTTCAGAGGCCAAGTTGTAGCCAATTTACAACTTGCATTTAAAACCAGAAATATGCATGGCGCAAAAATATAAATCAGGACGAAATATAAACAGTTTTAGTTTTCTAATACTGCCCTGCCACCTTGGTAGCACAATGTGATAAAGCATTTTCATTTGATTTTGGAACACTCTTATGATACCCTTATTATATTAGGAAAAGCTATGTGTTTGAATATTGTTCTACAGGATCTTTGTGAAGTAGGAGAGAAGCAAAAGAACTTTTATTGTGTCGTAGGAAGTCTGATGACTTGGACAACCTATTCACTGCACTTGAAACCTGTCTTTTTAGACTTGTGTTAAGCTGATTAGGTGGAAGACATTAGAAGAGGCACCTGATGTCAGTTACTCATGCTTAGGTTGTTTGCCAAAGGCAGATGACGCTTGAGCAGCATTGCCTGAAAGCATCTGGGAGTAGTCAGGCTTATGTATTCCATGGAAGCTTAGGCTGTATCAGTATCAACTGCCTAAAGCTGTTCCTGGGATACGAGATGTCACTGCTCAAACAAACCTCCCCAAGTATCAGCATTTCCACTATGAATTTAGGTTCTCATCTCATCATCTTGGTGCCTGTAGGCCAGTTGGAGAACCTGCATACAGAATTTTGAGATTTTAATAGGAATCAAATCTAAATGAAATTGTCTTAGGTATAACTAAAATCTCATTTTATAAGTAAATATCAAAATAAACCCTTGGATATTCAGTCCTATATTTCTCATGATGTTAGGTGTCTTTTTGATTGCCATATAGTTGCTGAATAGTGATTATATTCCAGTGATTATTTGGAACATTTAGAATATGATTGCTCCATTTTAATTCCTTCCAGGATCCTGGACTGAATTTCATGTGTTATCTAACTGAAACAAAATGTTATTGAAGTTTGCCTGCTATGACCAGCTGAACAGATAATTGGTTCTAAGAGATTATTTGAAGGCATAAGTAAGATGATGCTGTAAATGGGAATAGAGAATTATACTTAACAGATGTTGGACTTATGGGTTCCATACATGTTTTTGCTCAGATAGTCCATTTTTATACTTATTTTCTAGGTGTGAAAGCTGGCTTAAAACGAACATACTCAGCCATTACTCAGGATCTGCTAGAAGTGAGCAAAATGCCACAGTGGAAACCATTGCTATATGCTGTAGCATTTCTTCACACAACTGTTCAGGTTTAAAAATATATTTCTTTTCATCTATCATAAACCCATGTTTCATGTGTTAAAGAACCTTGTGATTAAATGAAAAATGTGTTTAAATGGAAGTCCCATGTTGGTAAATTAACACAAATAAAATAAGAAAGGAAACAACACACCTCTATTACTACAACTGTTTTAGAACTTACAATTCTGCTCATGTTTGTCTTGTATCTCCAACAGAGATGGTGTTTCAGAGGCAAAAAGGGCAATCAGCCAGTGATCTGTTAGAGTATTCTTCTGTTAAAGTCTTGGGACGTGATTATGTGATGTCTTTTAACTAACTGGTTTTTCACTAATTTTTTAAGTCATAAAAGCACATTAAAAAAACTTACAGATGTTTGAAAAAACATGATCTTAAATTGCTGCATTCATAATGAAAAGGTCTAAGAGGGTTACTGTAAGTCCTTTCTGCTCTGAAGTATGTAGGAGGAAATGTAAGTGGAAGATGATTTTGGGTCTTGACTTCGAGGTATTCCATTAAAGAAAGTGCTTATCGGATTAACCACAACTTTTTATCTTTCTGTTGATAGATTTTGGAGTATCCTTAGTTTATACAGGCAGCCTACTTAATTTAGTTCTATGGCATCCATGCACTGACACATTGTGGTCCAATGAAAGCCTGTTGTATGCTTTTCTTTGGCCCATCACTTCTTTCTTGGTGGAAATTAAAAAAAATAATTATCAGATATTGCTCTAACAACTACATACTTCAGCTGAATCTGTAAATGATTCACTAAGAGACAGTCTTTCCTACTGTGCATTTGCACCTTAAAGAGGCAGCATGTGGTATGAATATATCTAGTCCATAGAAGGACCACAGACAATTATCATGACTGATGAGTTTGGACTCTCTTTCCTCAAGCAGTAGCTTAATTTTTGAAATTCAAATGCTTTAATTCTAGAGTCACTTATTTGCTGCACTTAAAAAAGATTTTTTTGTTTATGAAAATGGTAATATTCCCATTATTTGTTTGCATGAGTAGATATTTAGCTACTAGATAATTAATCAAGCATTTGGCCCTGTGTATGTTAAAAATATTTTTTTTTAAAGTTGGTGAAACAGAGGTCCAGCTGGACTACTGCATTCTTAGCGTATTTCATGTATTCTTCTGCACTTAAGTTTTCTTCACAATTGCTATCAATGAGTCTTTTACCTTTAGTTGTGTCTGTCTTACAGGAAAGACGGAAGTTTGGTCCATTGGGCTGGAATATTCCTTATGAATTTAATCAAGCGGACTTCACGGCCAGTGTGCAATTCGTTCAGAACCATTTGAATGATATGGATGTTAAACATGGAGTGAACTGGAGCTGTGTCCGCTATATGCTTGGAGAAGTACAGTATGGTGGCCGTGTCACCGATGACCTCGACAAAGTGCTGCTGAATACGTATGCAAGAGTGTGGTTTGGAGAGCATATGTTTAGTGAAAAGTTTTGTTTCTACAAAGACTATGTTATTCCAAAAGGGAAAACAGTTGAAGACTATCTCCAGTACATAGAGCAATTGCCAGTGATTGATACACCAGAGGTAAAATATTTTAATCTATTAAAGGGAGTTTTTGTCAGATAAATAACAGTCTGCTATATTTTTCAGCACCATGTGTGCATAGCTCAAGATTAGCAGGCAGACCATTGTAGCAGGTATTCAGTGTAGATCTGCTGACCAGAAACAGGTAGATGAGGCCTTCTTCAAACAGTCAGAAGATGTCTCATATACACAGTCTCCACTCCCCTCATGGAAAGCTTTTAACCACCCTAATTATCTGCTGAAATGGTGATACATCAGGGTTCAAGCACTGCAGGAGATTTCTTGAGTGCAATAGTGTTGACTTCTTGGCACAAATAACTGGATTTTACAAAAACTACAAAAAGATGGCTAGGGAAACTGTGGGACCATTGCTCAGTGCAGCAGGAGAACTTCGGAGAAATTATATGGAAAAGACTGAGTGCCTTCTTGGCCTTAGTCTTTAGCAGTAAATTGGCCTCCAGGAGTCCCAGACCCGTGAGATGAAAAGTCCAGAACAAGGAACCTGCCCCTGGTGGTAGAGGACCAGTTGGGGAGCTTTGAAACAAACTGAACATCAATAAGTTCATGGTGTCTGATGGGTAGCACCCATGAGTGCTGAGGCAGCTGACTCTTGTCATGTTCAGGTTTTTTCCAATTACTTTTATATGGTGATGGTGATTGGAAGAGGTTCCTGAAGAATGGAAGATAGCAAGTATCACTCCAATCTTCAAGAAGCAAAGAAGAAAGATCTGGGGAACTACAGGCTGGCCAGCTTCACCTCAGTCCCTGGGAAGGTGCTGGAGAAAATCCTCTTGCAAAACATTTCCAAATACATAAAAGACAAGCACATGACTGAGAGTAGCCAGCATGGATTTGTAAAGGAGAAATTATGCTTAACAACCTGTCAGTTTTCTACAACGAGGTGACCAGCTTGGTGGATTAGGGGAGAGCAGTGGATATTTTTTAATTCAGCTTTAGTAAGACCTTTGACCTTACCTCCCATAACAATTTCATAGGCAAGTTGACAATGGATGGGTTAGATAAGTGTCATATGACATGGATCTGTCATATGAGGAAAGGCTGAGAGATCAGGAACTCTTTAGCTTAGAAAAGAGGATGCTCATGTGGGATCTTATCAATGTGTACAAAAACCTGTTGCAGTGGTGTGAAGACGGAGACAGTCTTTTCAATAATACCCAGTGAAAGAACAAGAAGCAATGGGCATAAATTAAGCAACAGGAAATTCCATCTGAGAACAAGAGCACACTGTTTTACAGTGAAGATGATCAATCACTGGCAGAGTTTGCCTGGAGAGGTTGTGGAGTCTCAGTTCTTGTAGACATTGAAGTCCCAACTGAACATTGTCTGGACAGCCTGCTGACACCTGCTGACCCTGCTTGAACAGGTGGTTTGGATTAAATGACTCTCAGAAGCCCCTTCCAAACCAACCTATTTAGTGGCTTTGCAATTCCATATGGGATTGAGCAGGCATGCAATCTGAGAAATAATGAAAGTAAAAAAGCCCTATGGTCTCATTTTGCAAGTTATAATTGGGAGATTATTCCATTTTGACAACAGAAGGATACGGATGTTGCCATGAATTGATGGGATAGGGTGCAGGGTAGCTCCTGGTTGCAACCACTTTTACATGACCCAACATGCGGGTGCTGCAATACTCAAAATGATGGACGATGGTGACTCTCTGCTCCCTCTAGTACAGGCACACATGATGAAGTTTGTTAAAATTGAAGCAAAAGTGAATACTCTGGAAAATTAAAAGAGAACTGAATGCTCTGGATTTCTGTCTCATTTCTATTAAGCTGATAAATGCCATTGGAATAAGTCCTATTAAAATTAAACAGACAGAACTGTACAGAAAAAACTGGTTTTCAGTTACTGATAATACACTGTCTGAGAGGGTTAGAAGTTTCCAAGGTCATAACTTGAAGCATTCTGAATCTCTGAAGGTAGTGAAAACAGAATGCAAAGGTATTTGTGCCAGCAGTGATGCACCTTTTCCAAGCGAGGGTGAATGCAGACATGATAATGCACCAGTGGGATCCATTTGAGCTCGCCTCGTGGAGTGGTTCCTATCAGTGTCTGAACCTTGGCTCTATCAGATTTCATGTGCTACTTCCACAGATCTGCTTTTTTAAGTGCTTGGGGACCTATCTCACAATGCTGCAATGTATTTTAAAGTGTTTTGATGCCTGTAAAAAAATCTGTGTATATGGTTTGAGGTAGGGGAATTTTACCTTTGGCTTTTATGTAAATAGGAGTAAGTCCAGGAATGCAAACATCTTTTTGTCCTTCACGGTTTCATTCCTTAGGAAGAAAGCTATGACTTTCTTCTGTCATTTCAAAATCTGTCAAAATTGCTCATGAAAACCTTTAACCTTTCAATCTCCCACCAGTCTTCTTCATTTTACAAAGGATATTGTACTAGTGAGAACAGTGTATTTTTGTTTCCTCCCTTTCCAGTTTTGGTTAAGAAAGAAACACTGAATCAGTCTGCTTGCTGTGGCCTTACTCTTCTGATGAAATTTCATCCTCTGAGCAGAATGAACAGTGACTTCTGAAGAGGGCTGCGGAGCTCAGTGTATTGGGTTTGTGTGGCAAGATTTCAGTAGTGGGGAGCTACAAGGATGGCTTCTGTGAGAAGCTGCCTGAAGCTTCCCCCCTATCTGACAGTGCCAATGCCAGGCAGCTCCAAGATGGACCTGCTGCTGGCCAAGGCTGAGCTTGTGCTTCTGGGATAATGATTTTAAGGATAAAAACTGGCATGTGAACCTTCAACCAGAGAGAGGAGTGAGAATATGTGAGAGAAACAGCTCTGGAGTCTGCAGGATCAGTGAAGAAAGAGGGGCAGGAGATGTTCCAGGTGCTGGAGCAGAGATTCCCCTGCAGCCTGTGATGCAGACCATGATGAGGCAGGGTGTCCCCCTGCAGCCCGTGGATGTCCATGACAGAGCAAAGAAAGTGAAAGATCCCATGCTGGAGCAGGTGGATGACTGAAGGAGACTGTGGTGACCCCATGGGAAGTCTGGGATGGAACAGGTTCCTGACAGGACCGTTGGGCCTGTGGAGAGAGGAGTTCATACTGGAGCAGGTTTTCTGGCAGGACTTGGGACCCAAGGGTGTGGAGAGAGGAGTTCATACTGGAGTAGGTTTTCTGGCAGGACTTGGGACCCAAGGGTGACCCATGCTGGAGCAGCCTGCTCCTGAAGGAATGCACTCTGTGGAAGGGACCTGCCCTGGAGCCATTCATGAGGAACTGCAGCCCATGGGAAGGACTCATATTGGAGAAATTCATGGAGAACTGTCTTGTGTGGGAGAGACTCCATGCTGGAGCAGGGGAAGAGTGTGAGGAGTCCTCCCCTTGAGGAGGAAGGAGTCAGAGAGAATGTGTGATACACTGACCATAGTTCCTGTTCCTCATTCCTCATCTCCCTGTGCCACTGTGAGAGAGAGGAGGTAAAGAATTTGGGAATTAAATTAAGCCTGGGAAGAAGGGAGAGGTGGGAAGGTGTTTTTAAGATTTGTTTTTATTTCTCATGATCCTACTTTGATTTGATTGGTAATAAATTCAATTAATTTGCCTAATTTGAGTCTGTTTTGCCTGTGACTGTTACTGGTGATTTATCTCTCCCAATCCTTATCTAAGACCATGAGCCTTGTGTTATATTTTTTCTGCCCTGTCCGGTTGAGGAGGGGATGATAGAGTGGTTTTGGGGGGCACCTGGCATCCAGCCTGGGTGAACCCAACTCAGCAATCCCCTTGAAAATTACTTTGATTTCAGAGGAGTGTAGAGATTTAGCAATTGGTTTTGAGGATTTGTAAGGCTAAAAAACCCTGAAAGACAGAATCTTCTTTTTTAATAAAAATTTCCAGAGGCTTGGGATCAAAAAGAATTAGCTACTTGATATACAGGGCATGCAGAACACTGGTCCACCCACTGGTTTCTTTGTTCTTATTTCTTCATACATCACTTCCATAAAACCATAGAACCAGAGTTATCTGCCATGTAGCAGTCCTGTCTTTGTTAATATTACACAAATATTTGTTAGCCCTTGGACTAGCACTCCAATTTACATTCACAATAGCAGATATTCTTCATGTTTCTAACTTGGGTTATAATATTGCCACAAAATCTGATAGAGCAAAACCAAACAAATAAGCCCTTACTCTGCAAGAGCAAAAGCAGAAAAGAGTATGCCTTCAAATGTGTATTTCCTTCCATATAGAATATGAGTGTAATAAAGTGCATTGGTATTTTCACTTTTTACAGCTCTAAATATTCAGTTTGAGTAAACCACTATGTGTAAAAAATTAAATCCTATCTAATTGCATACTAATTATAGTCACACCTTCTCTCGCATGGTCTGTACTGTGTTCTTTGTGCTGTTATAAGATCCTCAAATGGTCTAATCAGTGCAGCTTTACTGGCTCTGGCACTGAGACAACCACTTATATCGCTTATCTCTGAGTTTCTAGATTTGCAAGTGTAACAATATTAAATGAACCTTTTAATTCTATCCTCAGAATATGTAAATACTGGTTTCCAGAAGAGCCTTTTTGTAATATACCATTTCTATTGTAAAATACGAAAACATGAAAAATGAGAAACAGAAATTTGTTTGGCTTTCATGTTCCATTTAAAGGACAAGACTTCCTCATTGTAGGATGGGTGGTTCAAAGTTTCCGAGAGATAGTTAACAGCTATAATTAAATGAGGGCTTGTGAATTAAGTCATATTAAATACAATTCCTCCTGGAGAAGAGTTGCAATTGTCAATCTGACAATTATAGACTTACTGATATTTCAGTGGAAGTTTCTGAGAAAGCTATTATCATTCAGACAAAGGGCAGCTTTGCAGTAATTCTGTGCAACTGTATCTTAAATAAAATAATTCAATTTGAGAAGGAAAAGAAGTAAGAAGGGGGAAATTTCAACCAAAAATAGCTAAACCATAAAATATCCTAAATATGTCATCATCTTTAGGTACTTTGCAATATTCTATTCACCATGCTACATGCCTTATAAACCTCAGAGACTGAATTGAATAAAACATGTTAGAAATGTTAACTGCTCTGATTATTAGAGGCATCTACTTGAACTGGTACAATAGCAATAGACCTGCAGAGACAAAGAACTAGTGGTAAGGGATCAGTGTCCACCTATGATGTGCTTCCAACAACCTCTGGTCTGAACCAGTGGAAAAGATTCTCTTTGTACCCCTGATAGTACTCTGTGGCAGGGGACCTGCAGTGTCAGAAATGGAAGAATTCATGCCAGAAATGGGCCTGTGAAGAAAATGAAGAAGCTAGCCAAAATGCCTTAAAAACTGAAGCTTTTACTGTGTTGTGGAATGGATTCCTTGTCCTTTTTTCCCTTAGTCATGTTTTCTTCTCACTCCTAAAGTGCTCCACATGAGCCATGTGAAGATAATCAGAATATCAGTTAAAAAACCCCTCTCCACTGGTATGAATTAAGATGCTATTGTATATGCAGCCTATGTTAATGTTTTTATGTAACTTGGTCCTTGGCTGGTTAGATGGATGCACTTCCACTGACCTGCTCATGTATTTTGTTTTATGGAGCTGAGAATTTTCCTCCTTGTTTATCAATTTTCATGCCTTCTTTCATGTAAATAGTTTTAGAAGAAAAATTGCCGGGTTTTTTCCTACTTTTTTCCCCTCTTCCTTTAAGGTATTTGGACTTCACCCTAATGCCGATATAACTTACCAGACCAATCTGGCTAATGAGACATTAAGCACAATAGTGAGCATCCAGCCCAAAGACAGCAGTGCTGGAGGAGGGGAAACCCGAGAAGCAGTGGTGCAGCGACTTGCTGATGAGATGCTAGAGAAGTTACCTCCAGATTATAACCCTCATGAGGTATGTGCTACATTATAATGAAGATGTTTTATGTATGCATGCATGTATGTTTATGTTTTATGAGTTTTATTGTACTTCTTAAATTTATGTGGCATGTGTTTTAAAAAGCTCTTAAAATTATGCATAGTGCAATAGTGCATATAAGTGCAATAAGACTGTCTTGGTTTATTATCTAAAATATTCCTACATAAGAAACATATTTCAAATGCCACAGTCCACTTAGTCACCTTAACTCAGAAGAGCCATTAAGGAGTTTATAAAGTTCTTGGCTTCCTTAGCTTACAGAAGGATCCCAGTGCCTCTTTCTGAAGGACTGGAGATCCTGTAGTGGTTACAGCATTCTCTTTACCTACTGCTATTACATAGGATATATATCACCTAATAGAAGAGATACCACCACAATGAAGAATGGATTTTATCACTGACCTTTTCATGCCACAAATTTTTTAGAGTTTGAGCCATTTGTCCAACTTTTCTTTCATTTTTAATTAACATTCTCATTAAATGGAAAAAAATAGCATAAAGACGCTTGCATCAGTTTGTAGTAGGGTCTGCCATCTTTTCAAGTGTTTCATGAACTGTAAATGTTGAAACCCCCTCATTTACATGACTTTATTCTTTACAATTTTGTTTTACATTGATAGTGCTTTTTTTCCACGCCTGGTTGCAGTTCAAGCTTGTAGATTGCTCAGTTTCAAGTACTGCAATTTGTTATGCATGCTTTGTTTTCTTCTCTGGCCAATTTACAGTGTCCACTTAGGTAACAGTGAGTAATAATCTTGGGGCCCTGGCAACATTTCTTGTCTTCTCGTCTACTATTCATCTCAGATTTAATGTATCTTGTATAAAAGCCACTTATGTAGTGTCATAATCCAACTCAGAACTTCTCTTTTCATTCGCCTGCTGGCAAGCTATTTACAGTCTCCAGCTTCTTTGGTGAGGTTTACTAACATCTGTCTCCATATTGTTATTTTTCCATCCATCCCTGCTTGTCTCTCTCTTTTGTCACCTGCTTGTTGAGCGATTCTCAGTGATAGTATATAAATAATTTATTTGTAGAATTTGATTAAGAATGGAGTCAGTTTTCTAGTTTTTATATTATTACTAGTGAATAAATATTAGAACTAGCATATACAATGAAATATAGTAAGTCTTAATTACCAATTTAATAAATGTAATAATTTACACCTTAGATCTACACCTACGATTTACACCTTGGATTTTTATCAGTCCTCTTCACTTATCCTTCCTATCAGAGTAAAGCTTTTTTATGGAGCTAAGTTCTTCTAGTTTCATTCAGCTCCTTAAAATATTTTTTTTTAATTTCCAGTAGCAGCAAAATACTGAATGCCTATGTACCATTTATGCTTTTGCCATATTTGTAGTATGTGTATTGAGATAATTTTTTTCCATATATTTGCTAGACCTTCCAAAGGATTATTTCTTTATTCCCTTGTTGAACTGCCAACTTTTTTCCCCTTGAAGAATTTTTAATACATAGAAAACATCAATAATACTTACTCCTCTTTATATTGTAACCAGAAGGTAGACTTAACCTCAGGTTTTACCCCTGGGAAATTTGTGCAGTGACTTTTAGTCAGGTAAAATACACACACATTTATTTAATCCAAATTTCCCTTAAAAATTGTTTAAACAAATACTTTATTTCTCTGGCATCTCTTCTGTTTAATCTTAGTCTCATTCACTCTCATGCCTTCTTGGTTTATCTCTTGGGTTATTCTCAAAAACCACACACAGAGTACACCTTCCCTTTATGGTAACTTTATCAATTGTCTTAGCTTTGGACACAACCAGTTATGGAGACAGGGGCTGTAGTTAAGGGCAAAAAGTCTGAAGGATTTATTTTGGACATTCCATCCTTCACTCTTGTCTCTGTTTTACTGCTGCATTTGGTTATAACACATACTTTTCCATGGGACTGTATTAAAAAAATCACCACCAATTGATTTCATTGTCCTGTCGCTGTCATCATCAAGTATAGTATGACAGGCTATTATCTTTCCTCATGATCTGCCAATCATACATGCAGAGTTTTATTTTCTTATAAGCAATCATCTTTATAATGATGCTCACAATTAGAATTTCTTTGCCTCTGTACTGCTTGTCTTACATTTTCTATGAGCTGTGAAGGAAACTTCTTTTGCCTTCAATTTGTGTGACAGCTGTTCTCTTATGATTCAAGTTAGGAGATTTGAATTCTTACAGAGGATGTCCTATTGGATCTAATTTTTTCTTCTGTATTTTTTGTAAATGTGTTCTGAGCTCAAGATATAACTTTCATTCTCTTATCAGTAAGTGTAGATAACCACCTCTTCTTGGTGGCATCTTGTTTTCTCAGGCTCTGTACATCTTGATCTGTGAATTACACTTCACTGTGATTAATTATACCGCTCTATTTACACACTTTTTCTTCAGTCTGCATTACTGATGGGTGGCACGGTACCTTTCCACAGAAACATCCTAAAATTATGCTTTATTTCTGTAGTATGGTAGTCATTCCTTTGCTCTATCTACAGAACATCCTCTAGTCATTTTCTAAGAGTTTATTATTGGTAATAATATATTCCTCTGTATATCTCTTTGGCTATCTTAGCTGCATTGCAGCTTCAGATTTTACTTCTGCAGTGTTATGAGATTTGACATTGTTTCTTCCAGTTCCTGATCCTTCAGTATTTCTTTCTTCAGTTTGCCTAATGAATTTACCCTTTCTCCCATTCCCTAGATCTTAGAACTTGATTTGGTCTTAACAAATGCTGTCATTGTTGAAGGGGAATTTCTCTTTTCTGCCATTAGTGCCCAGTTCCACATCTTTGCTGTTGATAATGTGCTAGGAGTGCAGCTACTTCTACACAATAAGCAAAAACATCTGTATCAAATGTGTTTCTCATCTGAACTGTCACTCCATTATTCTGGAACCTCTTAGAAAGGATGGAGAGGGCTGAAGAGAGCTATAAAGAAAGCTAAATTTGAAAAAAATTGAAAAAAATGAAAAAAATGAAATTTTGCGTAAACTGAAACACCCCCCCAAAATGTCTAAAACACGAAAAGAAAAAAAAAATATTACTATGCTCCCTAACATATAACGAAGAATTGCATTAATCAGAGCAGAAAATAATGGAGAATTTAGATATTCTCTGAGGGAAGAAGCAACAGAATTTAGCAGAAGCTACAATATGGCAAATGAAATTATGCTTGCAAGTATAAGGAGAGAAATGGATTATGTAATTACTTCCTGTGGTGTCTGGAAAAAAGGCAACAAGATGAGTTCTGTTGTTTGCCAATTTGAGTCAACATTTGGTCATTCGGGACATTATTACATACTATATTAGTTTAACATATATGAAACAGATAAAACTAATATCCTAAATTGTAAGAGACTGAGGGAATGTGTCAGAAAAAGAGTTTCTATGCATGCCTCATTGGATAACAGCAGTAAAAAGAGAAAGATTCATTAGTCCTAGCAGTGCAGCTTGGGTTTGCTTTTAGAAGAATTCTGTGCTCCAGTAATGCCATGGCGTGTTAGTCTTTGAAAATCCAGGTATAGAGATCCTATCTGTAGAGAAAAGGCACAAAAAATTTAGGAAATAAATGAAGGTGATTAAAAGCAAATTCTCTTTGGGGAAAGTGGCAGGTGCCTTTGCTACCTTTGATCAGTTCTTGTGGCTCCCTTTAGAAAGTATGGAGTGAATTTGCTCAGAGCTAAAGCCCCAACAGACTAGGTTAGGGACAGATGGTACTGAAACCAATTATTTGCTGACATTCAGAGCTCTGGATTGTATTTTCTCTTGATACATTATGGATCCACAGA
This sequence comes from Xenops minutus, assembly GCA_035221455.1. Lineage (NCBI taxonomy): Eukaryota > Metazoa > Chordata > Aves > Passeriformes > Furnariidae > Xenops > Xenops minutus. Next base: position 89,308,040 of record JAWWEE010000074.1, on the reverse strand, counting down.
AAATTCAGGCTGTCACCCAGGGGCCTTCATTTCTCAAATACTAGCCTTTGGCAATGACTTCGGTATCAACAACTTTCAAAACAGGGCAACCATTTCCCCCCATGATATATGCTGCTTCTTTCATTGTGCTCTTGTAGTGCTCCTCACCAGTCAAGCAACTTACCCAAAAGGCTATAAACAAAATGAGTGACTTTGCATGCTTTCTCAGACTGCAGTTTGACACAGGTGATGGAAAAGCAAAATAAACCTTCCTCCTGACCTAAAACTGTCCTCATTTTTCTCTGAGTAAGAATTCTGCTTTCATGGCCCCTTTTGCTTCTGGGCCTTGCCTCACAGGTAAGAGAGAGATTAGTGGTAAAATGATTAGGTCCAGTCAGTCTATGTGAGTGAAGACAGAAGCAAGAATAAATGTCAGCCTGTCACACAGAGAAGTTTACAATGAAAATGGTTCTTGCAGCTTGACAAACAGCTTTCTAGGGAATAGCAAGTAGCAATGTTTTTTCCTTTAAATATTTTTTGTAGTATTGATTTCGCCGTAATGTCTGCTAAGGCTATGATATTGGCAAGTACTGCATGGAAAGAGGAGTTCCTCTGAGGACCCCAGGCCTTTGTTAGATGTTTTACTGGGGACTTTGCCTTGGTCTAACTCTAGTCTGGGCCTGCAGGCTGAACACCCATTAGACTCCCTGAAGCATAACTTTTGGGTTACTTTAATTTGAAGCTAAGCCACTTTTTTGCCTGGAGTCTAGTTTTCAGTGCAGGTTTTTGCTACTAAAAAAAAATAAAATCAGAGTCTGAACCAAAACACTATCATAGATGCTTCTGTAATATGTCTCTGATTTATTTGCCAACTTGATGGGATATGATAGTCATCCAGCTCTGGAGCTTCAGCGATTTTCTATATATTTCACTGTCCGCTTCTGTATGTACAACAGGGAAGGGGTCCTTGGCACCACTTGAAAAGAGCATCGACTTGTCCATCATCCATCTACAGAATGATGGACTTCCCATTTCTGCTGACAAAGAATGGCAAGCAACTAAGTCTAATTGAAAATAATAGCATTTGCTGTAAATGATAGGCAGTCAGTACTACAGTAACATGATCAATGATCATGGCAAGAGTTCAGCAGCTGCTTTTCTGTTGAATGTCCTATAAGTATGTGCTGACCTGAGGTCAGCTAGAATAGAGGAATCTGGCACAGTAGAGACACGCTTTGCAAAATCATGTAGACAAAGCTATTAAGATTATGATTTTAGCATCTTTTTTCTTAAATCATGTTGTTTTATGTTAGATGACTGCTGTTTGCATAATGAAAAGGAGCTGTAAATGGGCTTTATGGAATTAGTGCATTAATCTCAGAAAGGCTATTTTCGGTAGTGAGTTTTGCCTTTTGAGGGTTTCTTTCCTGTGAGTCGGTATCCATCTCTTTATGTCTTAATAAATACAGCACTGGAAGTAAGTCATCTGATCGCTTGATAAGAATTCTTATCCAAAACAAGTTAGTCATACCTCAGAGTTTGTATTTAAAATAATCTTGGCAGTAAGATTTCCAAGAAATGCAGTGTGTTACACCTAGTAAATCTCACTGCAGATCAGGATTGATTTGCATGCAATAAAGACATATGTAATTGGGGGTTTTTTGGTTTTGATATTTGGTTGTGCTTGGTGCTCCAGACTGAGCGCTCTGAACATATCTAGGATGGATGAGCAAATTTCTGCATTATTGGTTCATTCCATTATTCAAAACATTAAAGCTATTTTTAGGTACATGAAAGTAGAATGCTTAAACTCTTAGAATTCACTAGTTAAATTGTGCAATTATCAGTACAGTAATGTTTTAGAATATTTATTTTATCTCATCTTTATGGATCCATAAATACAAATATTTTGAAAAATAACACCTTTAACAACATCTTCCATACAATATTTTCCTCAAAGGGGGGAAATTCTTCCTCTAAATGATCCCCAAAAGGATCACGTGCTTTGTAGATTAGAAAAAAGGGTGTGTTTCTTATTTAAAGTATAAAATGCAAGGACTATATTCTGTGTAATTCCTTTCTTATTAGTGGCATGCACTAGACCTCTAAGTGTTCTTAAAAAATGAATCAAATGTTTTTACTTTTTGGCAAGAGGGAGAATTGCCAATTCCCGTGAATTTTTCAGAAAGCAGTTTTCCCTGGATTTTATATGAAAAAAAAAATCAGAATACTTCATTGTGTGGATTATCCAAAAAGTTTATTAGCTCTAGTCTTGTGATAGCTGATTTTAGTACTTTTTTCTCTTTCACAGGAAGAACGCATTAACTCAGTCTGTAAAATGTACTGTCACACTGCAAAGCATTAGCATAATTGGCTGGCACCTATTTCTTGGACATTCTGTCTGACAAACTCATGGGTCCTTGTGATTAAAATATGATGAATAACCTTGCTGATAGCTGTTTCCCAAGGAGAACAGCACAGAAAGTTGAATAAGAGTGTTTTATTGGTCTTGGAGTTGAAACTTAAGAATTGGAAATTGTCAAAGCATTTACATATTTATACTAGTGATTATAACTACTCAACTGCCATATGGTATTCATCTTGCAGAAATTTGCTATTCAGCATAATAATAAGATCTTTAGTAATGTTTATTATGTGTATATAATGTATGGTATACATAATAATGTATACAATGAGATATATGAGTATATCTGGAAAAATACAAAGAATATCCTGTGGGCTTCTGGTCTTGATGAAATAGCACACATTATACCAAATCTTTTTGCTTCTACTTGGCTGGAGGAGAATTTTGATGATGTTCTGCTCTTGGGAAGATAAGACTTTCTAACTCTCACTTCAAAATAAGGTCTTAAATTTTTATTTCAACATACTGATCCTATGGGTCAGCTCCCTTCTGATAAATTCATGGCCATATAGGTATCTGTACATGAAATCTTATTTTGCTGTTTGAAATCATGCTTTGATTGGAGAGTCCCTTTGCAGAATTTCACCTGCAGAGGGAATGAGTGACGATGGTAAAGATCAGTGTCCAGGCTGCTTCAGTATGTAAGATCATGCATGTAAGATGATGCATGTGGCTGAGTCGTAGCAAATATATAGAGAAGGCCATTTGCTTTCTGAAAGCTGAGTGTAGTGGGGAAAAACACTTGAAAGTCTGAAAAATCAAGAATTCTGGTACCACATGAGGGATAGGCACCATGATTTTTGCAGATGCCATTGAATCCTCTCTCATTCACTGTTATATATCTCTTTGATATACACGGAATATGCAATGTATGTGTGAAGCACATTCAGTATGAATCATACACTAAAGTGAGACAGGGAGTGCTATTGCTACTATTGCTATGACATATCCTTAACTAACATAGACAGCTGATTCCATTTTGAATTTTTTTTATGTTCAAGATGAGTGAAACTGTTATCCTTAAACATTAAGAAGGCCAAAGGCTTCTATTTGCAAAATGCTGCACATAATGGTGTAACAGATTTCTGTGACATCTGTATTATTTCTGGCAATCTTACCTCTCTAGTTAATGTATCCATGAGCATCTTGCCTTATGAACAAGTCACATGCTTTTAGAAGTAGCAGCTTTTACATATCTTGTGCTTGTTAAGTGGACCTCCATTTGTTGCATTATTTCAGCTCAGCAGGGCAAGAAGAGGTGAGAAAGTTCACTTAGCACAATTTGGAAATATGAAGAAGTCACCATCAAACATGCTTTTGTATAGCATGTGGGGTTTTTTTTATTTTAAGATCTAAGACCCTGCAGCCTAACAAGGACAGAAGGAACTGCTGTGTCCCTTCAAAAAGAGGGAACTTTCCCTCCTTGCGATGATGGGGGAGCTTGTTTTGGTAAGCTAATGAGTCACAGTGTGCTAAATCTTACAGTTGGCACAGGACTTGAATGGCCATCTGTTACTAAAAAGTTTCTTTTCTGAAAATATTTTTGCTTTCAAAAATTAATGCATGGGCAACAGGAGATTAGATTTCATAATCATTGCACTATCCTTGTTTAGGTGAAAGCCCAGCTTCAGAAGATGGGAGCTATTCAACCCATAAACATATTTCTTCGTCAAGAAATTGACCGCATGCAGAATGTTATCTCCAGAGTTCGAACTACATTGACTGATCTCAAACTGGCTATTGATGGTAAGTTACAATATAAAAACTCATAATCGAGGTGCAATATTTATTACTAACTGTTGTTTATACCATATGACTAAATAAATATTTCCCCTCCTTTCCTTCCTTTCCCTTTTGTTCTCTCCCTCCCACAGTTTTTCTCTTTCTCTCTCTCTCTCTCTCTCTCTCTCTCTCTCTCTTTATCATATGACCAATAATTCTAGCCCTTAAAACTTCCTGATTGCATCTCTAAGGACACTTCACCTAAATTTATTCTGCATACATGTGCTTGAGTATTGCAGTTCATGTTCCTGAGCACTGCTACACTTCTGTGATTCTCTCCAGGATCCCTACAGAGTATAGAGGAGCTGAATTGCGTGATTAGGTCCACAGGCCATGTACCGAAGTCATTTATGAAATTAAGCTGGGACATGATGATGTAGAACAAGTGTAGAGTGTCACTGCTAAATAATTAAGAGACAGGGCACTCAGGAGGCAAGGTGGTAAAGACTTTAATTTAAGGAGAGATTTTCAATGTTCATGAAAGTGGATATACCAAGTAGCACATCTCTAAATGAAAGCTGAAATGAGTGGCAGTGCCAGTCAAAAGAGAGAGATAGGGTCCTTCTTTTAGCCATCACACGAGGCAGGAAGCAGCACTCTTTGTCTCTCAGAGACAGGAGTATTTGGCTGAAATTGAGCAATGGTGAATGTAGTTTAGAAAAATCAAGAGTAAGACAACTAGAAGCAGATGGAAAATTTGATGAGAACAGGAGTGAGGAAAATAAGGGATGAGGATGTTACCATCTGCTTTTTGTTTTCACTTCCCATTTTGCTCATCTGCACGAGCTGAAGTATCGAGGAAGGAAAGTATACTATTGCTCATCCAAGTTTCTTAATTTAACAGTAAATTAAAATGACGCAATAATGATTTTGTTCCACTGATTAAGATCTCACCCAAGTCTGCTGTTCTCTAGCAGAAAGTGAGAAAATATCTGAGACAGGAAACTATCCCCACAGGGATCAGAATGCCTCAAAACTAATTCCTTACAATATAGCTGATAGAAATACTGTGAGCATTCTCACTAGTGTTTTCCAGTCTTTTGACAGTATCTTTCATGAAGAAAGATTTTTTTAATTTGTACTTTGGTTACATAAGAATCAAAAGGGATTTTTTTTTCCAGCCCATTTGTATGAAACACCAAGGCAACAGCACATGCTTCAGAAACATCATACCTACAATCTGAATCTAGGAAAGAGGTTCATAAATGGGTCCCAAGGCTAATAAGCTTTCAAATCCTATAATAACGTATGCAAAGATCAAACTGGAAGAAACAATAGTCCTCTCTTTCAGTGCTGAGCTGAAAGTTCCCTGGTATATGTGAATTAGAGTCCTTTTTCCAGTAAAGTAAAATAATGTTTTCCAAGAAAGTATTAATCTTTCCTTGATTATGACAGATATATTCAAATTCTCAATATGTACAATATTCTGCAAAGGGGTGGATGAGTAACATAATTTATTTGCACTTCACATTCAGTTCCACACTGGGCACAGTCATCTGCCAGATGTTTAATCAAGTTAATGCTGTAACTCTTGTGCAATTCTCTAAAATGTAATTTTCTTAGGCAAGTTAAATGTAGTAAAAAAGTGCTCTGAAAACAAAAATGGATTTATAGTTAGCAATAACAATTAATGGCTTTTGGCAGATTCATGAGGATAACATAGTAGATGGTTAATTAAGGGATGGAAAGAATGTTTAAAACCCCAGACTCTCTTATATTCTCCCCCAAAACTAGCCAACTGCAATCTCAGATCATCTGAGGTGCTTCTTTTTGAATGAGGTAAATTGATCTGTCTGCTCAAACAGCTCATGTGACTTTTGACATCTGCCCTGGTCACATATTTGGCTTTGGCTTCATGAGCATGTTCAGGCCTGAGCACCCACTTTTAGCAGATCTAAACTTTAAAATCAGTTTTGCGTTTAAGAATATAGTGCGTCTTTAGGTTGCATCAAGTAGCTTTGTGGAAGGAAGTCTGAATATTTGATTCTGCAGTTTGGATGTGAATTGATGAACCGTGTCATTTTGATGTTGCTCATGAAGTTACATTTGAGGTAATGTAAAGCTCTCCTCAGGGAGAGCCCATGTCCAGCTGAACACGAGGGATGTAGAGGGAACTAGCAGAGCCAGTTTTGTCCCTCTGTCCACAGGGCAAAATAAGCAGTGTTCGGGTTTGGGAGGGGTGAGGATGCTCAGCATGTGTCTGACATGTTTGTTGGCAAACGTGCCCACAAGCCTGCATCTCTACCAATAAACTTTGCTGCCTGGAGTGATACTTTTTCTGGATCAAACTGTAGTAATTAGATTGTAGCTGCACTTTGTACTCTCACTTATGTCCCAACCATTACTTCTGTTTTAATTACTTATTGATTGTCCAGAGTTTATTTCACAGTTGGCATAATACAGAACTTCACCATTAATCAGAAAAGAGCAATGATGGCTTTCCTCTCAAGAGACCTAAAACAGAGGCTATATTCCAAACAGAGAAAGCTTTTCAGAGGCAAGGAGCAGTAAGACATGAGGCTTGCACCATAACTCCACATCCTAGTGGGTTATGAACAATAGCTCTTGAGCCCCTGGCAGACGGTGACCATATTCTTTGTAGGACAGTATATGAGCTATAGAATTCCTGTGTACTTACCTTCTGCCTGTGGAAGTGTAGAAGCCTCTGACACAGAATGCTAATGCTCTAGGTGTTCACTGGAGAGCGGGTATTTCCAATCCCCTCTCCCTCTACTGAAGATAGTGTCTCTAAACACAGTAAAATTTAATCACCCATTCAGTTATTCCTAGCCTCTTAGAGTCTGAGTTGAGTTTGTTCGAATGTGGCCTATCTGTGAGATTTTTGGGGGGCTCTTTTTATTCCTCCATGCACTGGATAAGGAGTGGCAAGCATTTTGTTGAAACCCTGATGTGTCTTCTTTTGGTGATGAAAGTGAGAGATTCTGTGAGAACTATCCCTAGTCCTCTTTGAGTGTTTTCCATGAATTGAGTGGAGCATATTTATAGTAGCACCCAAAGTGAGTATCAAATCCTTGGCAATGGAAATAAGCACAGTTTATAGTTTGGTTTTAATTCTGGTTCTTTTTAACCCACTTAACATTCTGTTTAAGGGCTTCTTGTGAAAGAAACCAATGTTTAACTCGTTTATTTATATCTGGATTCTACTTTGGTCATAAAACTGCATCCACATTGCCCTGGTTGCTAGTACCTTACAACTTTGTGTTTTCAAAGTAATCCTTTGGAACTGCCTACTTCATGAACCATACAAGAAACCTTAGGTATTTAATCCTTTCATGTCATATATGTGCCATATGATCACAGAACTCCCACTGCACTTTGAACAGTAGTTGCAGAGCTGGGAGAGAGAATTTCTCTCTGAGAATACAGCTGTTCTCTGGCAATATAGTTCTACATACATTATAATACTCATGGAGAATTTTTATGTCATCTACACAAACTTGTGTGTTAAGCCAGAGATAAAGATTTGCTATTTTTCTCCAACTCAGAATACCATGATCTTGAAAGTAGTGTTTGCATCATAAAGCTGCAAGGAATTTCTGGTCATTGTATGCAGCACCTTAAAAGAGGATATAAATGTAGTCCAAAAGAGTCAAAAGAGGTAGCTGGTACTTTATTTTAACATACTGGCAAAAAACTGAAGCTCAAGAAAGGAGTCTTGCCATAGTGCCTGGGAAAGGTAATTTCCCATGAAAGAAAGAAGTATGAATTCATTCCCACTGTCTGGCTAAGTTCTGTTTTGACTTGTAATGCTGTAAGACTTACCCAGTTTTAGTTTGGCTTGCTGACAGTGGAAATAGGCTCTTGGACTGAAAGATCTTGGGCTTTACCTTATTAAGTCTTAGAGGATGAGTGTGCGAGGCTTGTAGGGATCATTGTTTTTGGATGAGGATTTGGTTGGAAAATGATTAAGGGCACTCAGTGAGGACAGTGGAATGTAACAATGGCAAAATCATTTGAGGAATAGAGGGGATGAATCTAGTATGTCTTGTGGTGTAGTGACTTTTGGCTCAGCAGCTCTCATCCACTATTCTCATCCTGATAGAAATGCCAGAATGCATCCTGTTGTCTTTCACAGTTTGACATGTCATTTCTGAAGTTCTTTCTAGGTGTTACATATACTTGCCATAATGCTGGCCAGGACAACTATTTAAAAACACATTGCAAATTAAGGACAAAGTGCACAATATAGTTTGTCTGCCTGCTGTATTACTCTAGCTCAGGATGGTGATTTGTATTACTTTTTTCATGGAATTTTGCATGGATTTTCATTTTCAGATATTGTTTTAAAATTTTTATTTTCAATCATTTGGTGGGTGCAGTTAAGAGCATTTAGTACTGGAACTGGTAAGTTTTCAGAACAATTTGCAAGGTTACTTTCAAATTACCTTCTTACTGACTGAAGGATTTAGTTGTTGAAGAGAATCTAGGATTTGTGTGCTTTTCTGTGTGAAAAATCGCATGCTACTCAAGTTTCTTGGTTTCTTTCATCTCTTCTGACTTGAAGAATTAAATGAGGGGATTCTGCATTAGAAAAGGAAGGTGAAAAATAAAGAGAAAACAAAACAGAGGCAAAGGTTAGGTGCAGCTGGAGAGAATACCAGTCTACAAGTGAAAAAATGGAGATAGTGTTGTGCATTGAAGAGTTCGGCTGTCTGATTTATTCTTCTTGTTCTGGAGACCTGGAGCAAAAGAAGGTGATAAATTGTTGAGGTCCTTGGAATTAAAACAGCATGGCAGAGTTAAATGAGCTTCTGAGAACTTCCTGGGAATCATCCCCAAATGCTGAAGTGCCCAAGCACTGCAAGTTAAGAATGAGGGAAATACCCAAAGAACTCAAAGAACTGCCTGAAGCAAAGAAGTTGACTTCCATCAGCACAACAGTGGTGGTCACAGAGCTAGCAGAACCATACTAAAGCTTAAAAAAAAAGAAGTTTTAGGTATGGAGAAACATACATTAGCTCTCAGTGTTTTCATCCAGTACTCTGTATACCTTGTACCTTTGAATGTAATGATAAATAATGCTTTGGAGAAAATAGGCAAGTTAGCTGTTGTCATAGGGCAAAAAGGAGGAAAACTTAGGAACTTACAAACAAGTTGATATTTTCAACATGTTCAGTGAAGAAGAGGGAGTTGCAGCTTGGTGGTGGCGCGAGGTGTGACTGCTTCAATAACAAAGCTGGTTGTTTGCAACGTAAACTTGAGTTAAAGGCTGAAAAAATCAGCTTCTGTAGTTGCAACTGTGACAGTCAATAATGGACTGATGCTTTCACTGAGCTTTTTCCTCTATGTGCTGTTCAGGATAGCTTAACAGACTCATTGTCTAGCACGTATTGTCCTCCAGGGGTACTCTCCAATCTTGTTATAATGATATCAGCTATTGGCAAACCATACTTGATGCAGAAACTAGCTTCTTCTCATCTCATTTATATCCTACACAATTATTCTGGTTATTCTTGATTCACATCTGTGCCTGTGGGAAGAGAATCAGTCAGAGGACTGAGGCTCTTTTTGGTTCATGCTGGAATTTAAGAGCCTTCCTTTGTTTCTCACTTTATCTACTTATTTAAATGAGATATGCAAGTTTTCTAGTCCAGATATATGCTATCAGAAAAGTGACATTCAAAACGTAGATCTAAATTTTACAAATTCTACAGTTTTCAGATTCTCCTTGTGGGAGGTATGGTAATGAAAAGGGGCAACTCCATGAAATAATACAAGCCCCTGATGTATTCCATTCAAAGCATTATATCTATTGAGCAAATCACACTAAAACCAGCTCAGTTTAAAAGAACATAGTATTCACTTTAATTATCAATAAAAATGAGTTTTCTTCAGAATGGAGAAGCTTTATTTGAGTTACTCACTACTCAGCAATTGGATAGACTTAGATGTGGTTTAGAAGGGAGATGGTATAAATATACGTCAATGAAAAAGGGGAATCCTAATTTCCAAACTGTGTATACTGTGCAATGTATGGTTATAGTATGTATTATTTTTGAAGCATGGAAATGCCCTAATATCTCTAATTGACCTGCCCCTTCATCAGTCATTTTGAGATGGGCTTTATTCAATTCAAGAAAGGGAATATCTCAAAGCAACCCTGCAAATAACCAAGTTATAAACAGCTGCTCTGTCTGATTCATCGAACATTCAAGCCTATCATATTACATTTGTAGTACATTCAGTCTCTTCATATAGTCCACTGCTCTGAGCTTCTCAGAAGTTAAATGTGAGAAGGCTATGGTGTTGTACTACTCATTCAATTTATCAAGTACAGTTTTTCAAACACCTGTATTACCTTTCTCCAGGAAGATGCTATTATTTTTCTCCTGTGGTACTGATTTGATTTCTGACAATTATTTTATTTTTTAAATTATTTTAGCTGCAGGAATGCATCCCAACACCCATAGATGTCATTTAGTGCTGAAATTTGAGCACTGTATGCCTACTGCCAGAGATTACACCCACTCACTAGGAATATTTATGCAGCTATATGGGCATGGCCAGAGCTGTGAACATACCTCATCCTCAAGAACACTCTGGCTTAGTGTTCTCAGCAGCTGCTCTGAGTCATAACGGGCAGACATTCTATGGGATTTCACAATGCTTCAGGGCAGAGACTGGTTGTATCTCCCTATTTGAAAAGCCCCAGCCTGCCAGAAGGATAGAGAAGGAAAGGAGGAAGTTGACTGTACCAGCCTGAAAAAATGGAAGAACCAGAGATGAGAGAGTTCTTTCTTCCTCAGTTCAGTGGCAATGATCCCCAGGGCTCAAACAGGATGCTCTTCACTTGTTTTGTGCCCTCACTACAGTTGCTCTGAAGTTGAAACTGACATGCCCTGCATGACTATTTTTTTCCAGTTTTTCTGTCTCCAAAGGGTGAATAAACCGTGTGGTGTAATATTAGATTTTTCTAAGCAAAGTGGAGAAGAGACAGAGCGGCTGCTTTCTTAAATGTTGGTTCTTTTGGTTGTATACTAGAGAAGATTAATACCCAAAGAGAATGTTTACTAATTGTGTTATAAAAGACTCTTACCCTAAAATGTTATTCTGAGCCTGACTACAAAGCAATTACAGAGAATGCAGGGTAGGCAGCATTTTTTAATATTTAAAGTTTTGTAAAAGTTGATGATTTTCTCATAGCATTTGTTGCACAAAAAGAAGTGCATATAAATGGAAACAGATCATTCATTATCTGCTAGAAGAAATGGAAGCCTATTTGTGATTGATATATTTAGAAAGTACCAAGTTTTTCACACACTGTTAAACAGTTTAGGTTTGCCACTGTATTCTTCAAATTAGAAACTGGCATTTGGTTTCTGGATATTCTTTTCCTTTCTCTGAACTGCGGCCCTGCCAAACTCAATGGAAGGAAGGGATTTGAAATGTTTATTTATTACAGGTGCCATTTTCTTACAGGTGTGTTTGGATGGATCATTGCAGTTCTTGTTTGCAGTCATCCAGACCACTTCCCTTTCTTTTACGTGTTCTGTGCTGGAAGCCACCTGACTCTGTTTGGTATCTCATGTAATCCTGGTGGCAATTACAGCAGTTGCGTGTATGATGATACACTGAACATTGGTATGATATGAACATTTAATGAATGTGGGGGCTACCCCAGACCAGGGGTATGGGGGCTACCAGACCATACCTATAGAATAGTAGAAACAGTTTCTGGAATAAAGAACTTATCCTGAAGCATGGCCATGTGCCAGGTTTCAGTACTATTGAGAATATGGAATGATAAAATGTAGGAACTTCTGACATATGGAATGGTGAGTGTCACTGAAAAATCACTGTCTTAGTAAATGCCAATAGTTTAGTGGGGAGAACAGTACTATGCATGGAAATGGAATATATGAGTACACACTGCCACTGCCAAAAGGAAAAAAATCTTGCCTCTAGCTTTATTCTACCTACTGCTTTCCCACTGAGAATCTGGATAATGGAAATGTACAAAGTTATCATTAATAATAGTGAACTTCATGAATATAATCACTGTCAGTACATGCTTAGGATACAGATGAGTTAAACAGTGTATCTCTCTCATTGATCATGCATGTAGGAACCATTAAAATATATAAAAAGGTTTTAAATGATTAATCACTTTCCAAACACACTGTGAATGTAATGAATATAAATAATGTGTATGAGGGAGAAGGAGTTGTTTAAGAAACATATCTCTATTTCTGATCAAAACAACAGAAAAAAATATCATTTATCTTATCACCTTTAACTTTGAATCAAGTCTTATAACTTTTAGCAAATTAACTGCAAACTGATAAGAATGCAGTGCTACAGGTGTGCAATTAAGGCACAACAAAAGAGGCTTTATTAGACTCAGAATGTCATTTGGAAGTTTTAATTGCCTTTGCAAGCTGAGGGAAAGTTCATTCTGAATGTTTTACTTATCTTCCAGGAACCATAATTATGTCAGAAGAATTGCAAGATGCTTTAGATAGTATGTATGATGCTAGAATTCCAAAACTGTGGTTTAGGATTTCCTGGGAGTCAGCTACTTTAGGATTTTGGTTTACTGAGCTTCTTGAAAGAAACCAGCAGTTCAGCAGCTGGCTGCAGAATGGCCGTCCAAACCAGTTCTGGATGTCAGGATTCTTTAATCCACAGGTAAGATTGCTAGGTTGAGCTTTATAACTTCTGTGTAACAGTTGAATTAGACCTTGAGAAAGCTTCAAGATGATTTAATATTGACTATATGAAGTGTAATCAAAATTAAATTTTTAGCATAAATATAGGATAATTTATCTTCGACATCTATTGAAGAAATTTTTGCTAGACCAAAATAATGCTACTGAAATAATGAAATACATCTTTTGATTTTTTTTAATTACAGTGAGGAAATTGAGTAAGTACATATTTTCACATTTCAATGTAATCTTCCTTTTTTCACCTCCTCTGTTACATTGACCTGTTTCTTATTTGTTGCATGAAAATCCTTTTGAGTATGAAACATGGTAAGTTCCAGAACTTTGACACAGGAAGAAGAGATTTGGACTTGGCTCTCAATCCTTGCAAATCAGTTTCTTGAAATGGAAGGCTTGCTATTTATACCACCCCAGAATTGTGCCAGACATGGTCTGTGCAGACATAAAAAAATACAGCCTCTTGTCTGTACCATCTAAAATAAAAACCTGGCATGAAATGAATCACAGGAAAGGGAACAGCTGAGAGCAGAGTTAAAAGAAGTAAAGTATACATACTTAGATGAGGTGTAGTTTCTTTGCACAGCTATCCACATTCATTAAAGCTTTTTGTGATTCACAGATGTTTGTGGGAAGTGTGAGTTGTGGAAGTGAGTCATTGTGAGAGTATCCAGCCAACAGGTTGCTGTGAAGTCTTAGCAAAAAGCTATTTTGAAGATCTATTTTAATCTCAGTGCTTGTTAGCAATGCAAAAGCTAGCTGCAACAGCTGCCTAGAATAGAGAAAGCAACAGTGGCAAATATGCTCTAGGACTACTGCTGGGAAATACCCATCTATCGTGGCTGTGTCAGCTGTCTGCCGGTACAACTTTATAGCATGGCAGTGTGCTCACAGAACCCTGGAGCAAAGGGTTCCCAAGTATGAGGGACAGGAATAGGAGTTTTAATAAAATGATTATACTTCCATACTTGGTTTGCTACCAACACACTGATAGCAGCACTCTAAAATATTCCAAAGTAACTTTGGCAATGATTATGCTGGATGCAATCCTAACAGGCTTCTGAGTTTATTTTGTACTGACCATTTTAGCTGGGTTTTTTTGTTGTTGTTGTTGTTGGTTTGGTTTTTTTTTTTAGGTATTTTTTTATTTGTAGGTGGTCTGGGATTGTGTCAGTTCTGAAGTTTTGCCAGCCCAGATTGGGCATCCTACATTTTTTTTGGATCCATATAGGTAGGTTTCTCAAAAGAGCTACCAAATGATCAGTGTAAAATGTTCCAAAACAAATTGTGATTTAATAGACCATAGTAAGTGAGAAAGCCTTTAGAAATACAAAAATTAAACCCTTCATAACTCCTGGCTCTAAAAGTCCCTAAATACATAGTGTGCAGATATTAAAAAATTTATTTGTGCTACAGTCACAAGCTTAAGAATCAGATGGTTATTGTTGTAGCCTCAATTTTCTGTAGCCCAGGTTATGGGAGTGGCTCATTCTAAGAGAAATTCACCTGAGAGAATACTCCTTTTCTACGTAAATAATAATTGTTTTGGTAAGTCATATTGCTGTGTTCAAAATTAGTATTTCATATGTTAAGAAAATTGATTTTCATCTTCTCAAACAAGCCGAGGTGATGAGGCATTCGTGCTGCTGTTCTAATGGCTTGTTTGTAACACCTGAGAAGTTGTCAGAAAAATCCTTTCATTTTTGGGATGAAACACAGCTCCTCAGTAATTTACCTGCTTGCATATATCTCACTGTTTGCTCTATAGTCAATGGATAAATGCCACGGATAACACAAGACAATAAAGTAGATTTATAGCACTGGGAAAACGAGGCATTCTGGCAATGAAAACTAATATAAAACCTGACTCTGCCTTCTCTTGGACTGTTAATACACTGGGATAAATTCAGTAATTTCCCAGAAGTTAATCTTTATTTTTAGGGATACAAATGAGGGCTGGCTCAGACTTCTGTGTGAAAGAAACCTGATTCCCTCTATGTGTCTGCATTGGGCCAAGGTAACTGGGGTGAACAAAACAAGTGCCATGAGTCTCCTTCCCTCTTGGAAGTTACTCTGATGTTACTGGATTTTTTTCATCAAAAAACTTGACACTAGTCATATCTCATTTCTTCCTTCCAATTTCCATATTGTGGCTGACAGTGTTTTATTGTTTCCTTGTTTGCTTCTCCATATCCAGTTGCTGTCTCTAGTCCTATATATAGATTTTAAGCACTGTGAGGCAAAACTGTCTTTCTGGTTGTATAGTAGTCAGCATAATGAACCCTTAGCCTACTTCTACGACCCTTCGATGCCAAAGCAACGTGAATACTAATCAGAATATGAAGTATAATGCCTCCATTCCTCAGTGCCCACTTAGTTGTAGCAAATCTGCCATAATTTGCTCCCTGTAGAAATTGCAAAGTGAGTGACAAACAAGGAACCTCCTAAGTAAGGTGAATGAGAGAATATGGCTGTGAAAGCAATAGACTTAACTGATTTCCATATTTCTTGTCATAGCTTCCATGGATGCCTGCTTCTCCCTCACTAGGAGTTTCAAAGTTAATTTGCATGGGTTGCTAGAAGGCAAAGGGACGAAGCTTTCACAGGCGTCACTGAGCTGGCCAGGGAGAAATTCAGGAAAAGGCAGACACCCACCCCACTTCCCCAAAAAACCCCACTAAACTCTAGCCAACCAACCAACAAAAACAAAACAAAAGGCAAGGATTACCAGAAATGGAAACAAATGTCATGGCAAGAGGTCCATTATATCCCTGACAGAGGGTTTTGGGGTGAGCCAAGCCCTCAGCTGTGCAGCGGCACCTCAAGCTACTTGGTACTCTCTTGTTTGTTGTGCCAGTCACCTGCTCTGAGACACCCAGCTGGGCCTTCAGCTCACAGCTGTAGTCTTTAAACACTGTCTAGGATTCATTCAAATGAGCAGACAAGCATTGAAAGTCCCACTGCAGACAGCATATAGGTCCTGCCATCTCTGTAGGAATAATCTGCTATCTAAACCTTATCCCTGAAGACAACTCACAGCTCTGAGCTTACTTTTTTTCCAGTGTTTCCATGGTGCCTTTGAGCTGACTTCCTTAATACAGTCATTGCTCTGTCCTGTCCTCTACAGGCTCTTCATTCTTTAATATTTCAGTTTATCTGTGATCCAGTAACCCTCTGGGGCGTTCTGGCAGTGAACACTTCATGTATTTTAAAATATTGGTTCTAGCATGTTTCTACAAATTAAAATTCCACAAATTACTATAAGGACTCTGCTTCCATTTACTGACATTTCTGATAGAAGAACTTGGCCTTTAATCCTGTCTCCCTTAGCTACACACTAGAGTTCTCAACTACTTCAAATGCAATTACAATTATCTGCACTATCACAAAACCTCTTTAAAACACTTGTCCTGGGGTCTCTGGGATTATATTAATGAGAAGCAACCAATGTCAGTCAACAGAAACACCTCAGTTTGTGTAAGTCATTTCATGTTCTCATAACTTAAAGGGTATTGCATAGCTACCAAGTGCCTAGTGCATGCAACAAGCACTGCAGTCCTAGCAGCCAGAGATTGGCTCCTGCATTCGGTAGACAGTTAGCTGTTTCTACATCTGACTTCAGTCATTTGGCCCCAACAGTAGCACAACAGAGCATCAGCGTCCCACACTGTGAATACTGAAGAAAAATAAAAACCGTGTTCAATTCCCTCATTGCTCCTGATTTCTTCGTAGTTGTGCTGTTGACTCTCTAATTCCCACCTTTACATATTCCTCATGTGGCTCTCTATCACCCCTTCTCTGCCTCCAGATGCTTTCATTCCCTGTTCTGAAATCTGCCGTGGAAATTATTCTTTTCTAGTTGTCCTTTTCATTGCTCTTGCATATTCAATTTTGTGTTTTATTAATTCATCTGGCTGGGTTCCCATAAAGTAAATTACAATGCACATCTACAGAATGACCCCTGGAAGAGCAAAGGAGTCCACCCTCCATCCCTAAGGACTAGGCCTCTTCCCATGTACTGCACTGTGTGTGCACATGGACAGCTGTATCAGAGAAGCTAACAAGCACCTTCAGCCTGGCTTTTCTTTTGATAGCTTATAACCACATCATGAGTTTGGAGCTCTTTAGACCAGAGTTAAATTTCATTCAGTGCTGCTGAAGTGCTCTGGGTTTGTCTTTCTGTTGTCTGAAATAGTATGTTATTGTAGTATATAAAGGCTTTTCACTGAGCAAAGTGTCAGAGGCATTTCAGTATTTAATGTCATGATTCCAGTTTTTACTTCCTTTTTGTTCTGTAAAATGCTTCACGATTTGTTGACTGAAAAGCATTTTTTACAATGTTGGTATAAGAATAGGTGAGTAAGATAGCCACTCTTAGAGAAATTAGAAATTACCTGTATCTGGAACCTCTCAAAACACATTCATCTGGCAGCCTTGCAAATCTCTCTCCATCTGGTTTGTTGTAAAATAGGCATGTGAGGTGAGTTATACAGGCAGCTTCTGACATGTTAAATAAGCCAACTTGGTGGCTTCTTAGCACCAACATGTGCACACTGATAATGGAAGAATGCATGGTACTGGGAAGGTGTAGGAAATGGTTGAATTTATGCTTATATGTGAATTTAGTTTATATGTACATGGAATTCTGTGTGATGAGTTTTTATACAGCTGATAACACTTAAATAGGAACAAAAAAAAAGTTGGAAATGGTTAAATGTGAGGCTTTTTAAAAAACCCTCTGTCAAATTCCTCTATTTCTCCTTAGGGATTCCTGACGGCTATGAGGCAAGAGACAACTCGCATGAATTTAGCAAAGGGGTGGGCACTCGACAGTGTTGTTTTACACAATGAAGTGACCAAGATGATGAAAGAAGATGTTGTTGGCCCTCCTCCTGCTGACATTGGTGGGGTTTACATATACGGCCTTTACCTCGAAGGGGCAGGCTGGGACCGCAGAAACAGTAAGCTGGTTGAGTCACCACCAAAGGTAAGGATCAACTGAGGATGACTGACTGTGGCATAATACAGTGTGCTCAGAGAATACTGGGAAGTACGTTGAGTGCCTACAGTGGTGGTTTCATAACAGGTTTTAAGAGGGTGAAGCACTAGTGGGGACTGGAAAGAGGACAGAGTGTTTACCCACCAGAAGCAAACAAAAAGACTTCTGTCAGAAGATGAATTTAGGATGCATTGCACTAGAGCTGACCAGATCAGATTCTGGGCTTCAAGGTTTCAGGGGCCCTAGAAGCACAGTTATGTTTGAAGGAAACAGTGTCATCCATAGTCAGCCTTCTTCTGACTGATCAAGTGGGATCCTATTAAAACTTCCAAAGCCCTGGACTGGATCTGCTATGGAGGTCAGAGTTTGGTTGACTAGAAATCACTGGTGCTTGTTTATTAATATGAGGAAGAGTATTAGATCTGAGCTTATGCTCAGTTATCCATGCATAGACTTACATTTTGCTGATGTGACTAAGCAGATTTAAAATCTAGATATGCAGCAATGATTAGACGCTGTAGTCACTCTTTGGGGAAAAGTGGGGCAAAGGATGGGAAAAAAGACAGTGGTTGCTCTCCCTCCTAGAACCACCCTGTCATTTTTCCTTCTACTTCTATGGCATTCCAGGTTTCTGCTGCTTTTCTTTCCTTCCATCAGGCGTCCTGATATCTGCTATCCCTGAACTGCCATGAGCTTAAAGTTAGGGTCAATGTAGTAGTGAGTGTAGGACTTGTGTTCTTGCACGTACCTTTGCTGAGGTCGTGGTGCTTTTGCTGAAGGCCTTCTCTGAATCTAGTTCTAGTGTTTAGAATTCAGATATGCTGTCCTGCTTCTCTAATGGTGAGCCCCCTATCTCCTTTAACATTCTCAGGTGCTGTTCACAAGTCTTCCTGTGGTCCATGTGTATGCTGTTAGCACAACAGCACTAAATGACCCAAAGAAGCAACCAGGAAATGTGTACTGCTGCCCGGTCTACAAAAAGCCTCGGAGAACAGATCTATCATACATTTTCTCTTTGTACCTGAAAACAGTGCAGAATCCTGATCATTGGACTTTAAGGGGGGTTGCACTGCTCTGCAGTCCAAAATAAGGACTGATAGCTATTTAAAAAAGAACCACCTTGTAAGATTTGCTGCAGCCAGCAGGACTTGTGCTGTTATTGTCATAGTGGTGGCTACTTTCTTACAGAGGTGTGAGAATTAGCAAATGATCTATAGACATTATGTTCATTGTACATGGATCAGTTTACTCTTTTTACAGCAAAAATACTAAATGTGTTTATCCTAGGATTATCAGAAAGAAACATTTGCAGGTGTAAAATTTGGCAACTGTTATAAAACAAGTGAGACTATAATCACCTAACTCACTCATAATGGAATCAGTAGGAAAAAAAGTGCTTATGATAGTGACAATTGCCCTAACATTTATAGTGGTTCTTTTGTAGATGTTCTTTCTTCTTAATACAAGAATTTTTAATGATATAATTATTTTTAAATTCAACTTTGTAGTTAATAACTTATCATTCATAGCATTGTTAAATCTGTAATGACAAGAGAATTAAATCTGTAGTAAAACTTTATGTTTATCTGCATATATTCCAATGCATAGTTCCTTTGATTTTGCATTTGTAAACTTACTGAGTGGTTTTACTAAGGGATGCTACCATTTTCTTAAACAGTCACTTGTTTATGTAAATGATCATAGAAGTCATACAAACAGATGTTTTTATCTTTGCCCAAGTAGTGGCCTTTGTGCATATCAACTCATTTCTAAACCTATATCTCCTTATAAGGAAGGTGTGCACACACCCTATTATTAGTGAGAAAAAAGGTTTTGAAACTTTCCCCGGTAAACATATCTGAACACCCACTCAGCTCTATTAGTATTTGTTCATTAGTGCCTGGATTCTGTAAATTCAAACCTCTTTACTGTTTTTTATTCTGTATTTTGCACCAGTTTAGGTAAAAAAAAAAAAATAAAAATAAGATGAGACACAGGCTGAAGTTATTTTTCTGTTAACCACCATTGCTTTCTACCCTGTAACTGAAAGGTGATTGCTACTTCTCTTTTAATAGATAGCTATTTGCAGAAAATGTGGTTTTTTCATAGCACAAATTCAAAGCAAAAGAAATTGCTGTTGGTTGTTATGAAAGAAGGACTTGCAATCAGTGCTTTGTTAATAATTTTTTGTCTCCTTGTAAACACTTTCAATTTTTGTATAAACACTTCAGTTTCTTTTCAGATAGCATCCAAGAAAGTAGTTTATCCCTTCCCATAATCAGTTTGACTCTGCAGTTAGCAATTACAGGGCTCTTTCCCTGAGGAAGTTTGATATTCACACTCCCACCCACAACTAAGTGGAAAGTGCCAGCTTTCTTCTTGGAAAACAGAGCACTCAGGGACAGGCTGCCTTTCTTCCACTGAGCCAGAAGCAACAGCGCTGGCAAGATTATCCTTCCAAGTGAAACCAACTGCTCAAAAAAATATACACCAGGCCTCCTTGCAATACAGCTGTATGTCAATCAATTTCATTGAGAATTTTGTTTCTGAGAAGGCTGAAGGATTTGGCTTCACAATCATTGACCTTGGAAATTATGAAAAAGAGAGAGGAGACTTCAAGCAGCAAAAGGCTGTCCTGTTCAATAGAAACTGCTGTTGCAACCATAGTGTTGTCCCCATCCCCTACCTGTATGAGGGGATAATGAGTTAATTAACTTTGATTGGAAACTGCATCACTTCCTTTCTTTGTCAAGTAAAATGAGAACATTAAATGCTGTATAAAGAAAATCTGTAGGCAATTATGTTCTAGCACTTAGTGTTCTGCTGTATAAAAATGCAAAGAAATAACTTATTTGAACCCTAACATACTCAATTCCATAACTAAACCTTGCTAGTTGGTTTAGGAAAATGCCAAATCTTGCAGAACAGAATGCATGCCATATTCCTAAAGAACCAGACAAATAAGTATTTCACTGAAGATAGCTACAGTTTTATATGGAACTGGAAGAACATAAAGTCACTTGATTCCAAAAAGACTGCCTGTAACTAGTAAAAAACCACCAAACAAAACCTCCAATCTATCCTATAAATAAACTCTTTTTTTTTCTTTTTTCATGAAGTTACAGAAAAGTGAAGATGTACAATTTACTGTTGAAAGAATTGTCTTCCTCTCCCTGACTCCCTCTCTTGCCCTATCCTGCCCTTCCATTCAGTGGTGTGGCTGCTCCCAATCTGACAACCTTAATTTGATTTGAAATGTCACTGACATAGTATAACATTGACCTTCCCCAACCAGTGTTCCCTAGTTACTATTGCTAAAGCTGTTTCACTTCAAATGGGATGTACACCAGACTAAATGAAAAAAACTGGCAGGCAGAAAACTTGAAATCAAACTAATTATATTTAAATTATAGAATAACAATTAGCTGGGAGTCCTCAAACAATGTATATAGATAACCAAGTTATGCTCTGCCGTTAAAATGAATTGGAGATATTAAATACAATCATACAGCTTTTGGCAATATTGTACAAGGTTCACACAGATAGTAATGACTAACATAGCTCTAGGTAAGTGCTTTGAAGGCAACTCCATTTAAGAATGAAGAGAGCAATATAGTCCTGCGCCCCATGTCAGCATACAATCATGTTTACAAACATATCTGATGTCAGGGCACTGGCTCCAGAGTGTTGCAAATAAACAGCATTCCATACTCCAAAGGGTGTCTGTCTCATAATCCCTGAGGCTGTGGCTGGTCAATAATGATGATGATAGGAAAAAAAGAACTGGGTTATGGATTGGCCCTATACGTCTGTGACTTTGTAGAACAGATTTTAACTGCAGTGAAGCTCAGAAAAGCACAGAGAGTGGAAAACAAAACGATTCCCGTGTCTGGTCAGTTTTGCTCATAAGCCCTATGATCCTATGTATAGAAGAATAATTTTTTTAAAGATCTCAAGGAAACTTTGGTTACAATATTCTAATTTTTCTCTCTGTTTATCCAGAACCCATGCATTCATTTTATTCCACTTTCACTGCTTCATACAATTGCCATTCTAACAGTCTTATCTTTCTAAAACATGAATACAATATCTCATTCTTTTTTCCTCCTGCTATTCCATATTTAATGTCTTCTTTTTTATTCTTACTTCACAAATGTAAAAAATGCAGTGCTTACTTGCATTAAACTTTCTTGTTCCAGAACTCTGGAAATAACCTGTAATCATTTCAGGAGCTTCTCTTTTCCACTAAGAAGAAACAAAATTTACTCAAAACCTATAATTCCTGCCTCATTTTGTCACACCTTGGATGAAGCAGGAATATCCTCTAAGTGCTGTTTCTGTGAGGGCCCTTTAATGATAATATTTGTATAGCTAAATGACATTTTCCATAGTACTTCCTTTTGCTAATAAGAAGTAATAGCTTTGTTACTGCTTTCTGATTAGATGAGTTGGTATAAGATAATAGAAATAAATTTTATACTGTTGTACATAAACTGAGAGTGATTAGGCTGTAAAGTGACTGCTAAATCAATCTTGAAAATGCAGCAGATTTCCATCTCCCTTTGACATTGCAAGTTCCATTTGGGTTAATGATGGCTATCGGCACATGCCAAGACAGAGGGGGAGCCCCTTCATTCAGTTTGCATGGCTTGATTCTTGTCAGGAAGAAAACACTACAGACATCTGTGTAAATGATAGAAGAACACCAACACATTTTGTGAGATAACACAAATTCACACATTTTTCTAAAGCTGAGTGAGTACATACTGTGTTCTCTCTTGCTCAGTAAGGACAGTATGGTATGTTTGCTCATTGATTCCTTATGCCAGTGGCTTTAAGTCTAGCAAAGGGACATCATCATCACCTCCTCCTCCTTCTTTTCTTTCCTGCTTAAGAACAACTTCTGGGAGAGTCACTCCTATTTCAGTTGACTGGGATGCACCTTTTGTTGCATTATTCTTGTCTTTCTTTACCTTAGTGATCACTTCTGTGTAGGAGATTTCTTCAGTGAAGGGCTCTGCTGCTGCGAGCTCTGAGGCAATGTGTACCCCGGCTTCCTGGACCCCCTCCTGACCTTCAGCTCCTGTTCGTTCTTTACTTTTTTTATGAATCTTGAACATCTCCTTCGCTGGGGCAGCCTGTGAAATGGTTTTCTTCATCCTTATCCCAGATTGTTTCAGTCTTTCTCCCGACTGCCTGATCCTCTCTCTCCTCTCAGGGGTCACTATTCTAGTTTGAAGCCTGTTTACCTTCTTGCCAAAATTTTGTCTTGTCTTTTGGATATTTTCCCTTGAAAATGCCTTTTTGATATCATCAATGCGCCTCATGCCTGATTTCTTGAACTTGGTTGCTTTGCTTTCTTCGATATAATATTCTTCATCAGAAGACAGATCATCAGGTGGAAAGAAATCATCCTCTAGAGTTTCACCTGCTGTCATCTCTTTGATAACAGAGAGAGATGAAGGACACTCGGTTTCCTCCTGTGAATGAAAGCACAGAGTCATCTTCCAGCAAGTGTATTTCAAAGGGATGGTGTTTCATGCTTTTTTTTTTTTTTGGTTGGCTTGCAGTTAGTGCTAACTGAAGTATAATATTGTAACATGATAAGGTAGGCTTGTACCGTCGTACTCAATCCATACAGAATACAAATGGCAAAAGAAACCTTTGCCAAGTTCTGTAAATATATTTTATGCCTGATTAAAGATTTCTTTTCACTGTGGTTCTACCCGAAATTAATGAATGCTATGGTCCCATGAGTACTGGCCTCTAATGGCTTTCAGAGCAGACTTGTATAGTTTAATTTTTTTTTTATTTTTTTTTTTTTTTTAGCTTATCTGCTTCTCTGGGATTGGACCTACATGCATTATTCCTCACCAATAACAGTGGACACCTTGTACACAAAAGAGGCCCTTGTGCTTCTGTCAGCTGTATATTCTCCAAACAACTATCTCAGTGATATCGGTAGCTTCTACTGTTACCAAGACAATTGTCCATTTCTGACTATTTGAAACTTAGCGAACATTTCTGTTGCTGCCCAGAAGGAGGTGAACTTCAACATATTAACTTAACATGCTGGCTTTGCAAAGGAACAGTCAGTAAAGGAACGAGATGTTATTCAGTAAACCCACTTCCAAACAATTCCCTCAGCATCCGCACCATTGTTGAGGAGAATGTGATTTGTTCCCTCTGGAAACATATCTGAGCAAGCACCTTGGTCTCCTATGGTGGGTTTGGTGGCCTATATGAGCATGCAGAATTACATATTTGTATTATTCATCTCATGTGTATCAGCTGATGCTTGGAAGTGGTGACTATCCTGCATATCTTAGCACTAGGAATTCATGCAGCCTCTCCAAATAAAACTTGCCAGAGACTCAAAGCTCAAAGACACATGATATTTCCAAAAGCTGTCCACTGTGAAAAAAAAAATTACCTTGGTGGTTAAGGACATCCCCCCCAAAAAAAGAAAAATAAAATAGAGGGGAAAAAACTTATGGCAGCAAGGGATTTATCTGAACAGGGAGAATCTCCTAATACAGTTCTTTCCCTGATCTAAAGATTGCTGTCTACATGGACACTACAGATGTGTGGCTCAGTGACAGTGAGGTACTTATTTCTAGAAGTACTAGTGTATGCAGAGGAGAAAAATCCGAACTTGTAGGAGGTGTATGACATGGATGATGCCACCCTCTTTGTCCCTACCACATGCTTACGTGTGTGTCCTATTCTCCCAGGAGGAGCAGCCCTTTGGGGTGCAGACAGGCACCACAGCTATATAAAACTTCTCTAAGCTGTTTCCCATTAGTAATAACTCTTCAGCTGATTTCTGAGGCATGACAGTGCCAGGACTCTACCCTTAGTTTTATCATCCTAATCCAGACAATAGGAGAGATATTAGAAGTTGTGAACTCATGAATAGCAAATCAGACTTACTGAATATTTTGCTATGAACTTAATTCCAGCCAAGAAGATGTATGTTATTTTTCACAGTGACTCATATAGTAGTGAGTCATGTTATTTTACAGAGTACTAGCAATACATAAGATAACATACATTGAGCTATTTGACAGATAAAGCCCACTTAGGAGTCTGTCATCATGCCTTGGCTTCATTAAAAACTCTAGTAAAATAGTTGTTAATGCATAGAAAAAATAGGGACAAATTATGTTACATTGATTACAGACAGCAGAATGTTATTCAACTCATCTGTCAAAATCAGCAGGAACAAAACTACAATGCTTTGCTAATAATCATCTTCATTAACGTGCAAATTAATGTCAATTATATAAAGACCTATATATAAACAAAATCCTTTCTTTTCTGAAAATTAACTAAAACACAGCTGGGTAATAATTCCTCAAAGTTTTTAAATTATAGCCCAGTCCTTCAGCTGAAATGGTAATAAGAATGTTTCCAGAATGACTATTCTGAAATTTCAGTAAATACCGAGATGAATACAATATGGTGAGAAGAGTATGCTTTTCAGATGAAGATTGCTTGTTAAAAAGAGGGAAGGCAGACTATTTTCTCTGCAATATTTAAGCTGTTTTCCTTTGGAAGAAGATTTGTTTGTACTTTTTGGCAATTGCCAAATTTTTATTGTATTTATTATTATATTTACCTTTAGTCTATTAGCTAAAGAAGACAGTGCTTTAACTTTCATACAAACCTGTTAGAATTAAAAGTTATGAACGATAACATGTGGAATAAAGGTCTTGTAGATGAGACATAGAAAGTAGAGCTGCAGATCCTGAGAAACATTTTCATTCTCCTACAGAATCTCAGAATGATCTTTGCCAAATCTCCTTTACCTTGGTTTCTGCACACATCTTGCAGAGTCAAATGTAGCAATGTAAAAAAATTAGTGTGAGTTTCTATCTCCTCTCAAGATTTTGGGATGTTACCAAAGTGGAAAGTATCAGTGAACCTGTCTAGCATGTTAGGGAGGTTTCAGAATAGAAATACAGTGATTTAGGCTCAGTAAGTGAGCTTTTTCATCTGCTTCCTTTCTCTCTCCTGTTTATACTCATTTTTTCTTATCACTAGGTATCAGTGGGGCAGAGAGAAGAGAAGAGCTCATCCTTCCTAAAGCAGGAACAAGAACTTTCAGTACCAGGTGGAAAACAGATGGAGTCAAAGCATATAGCTACCAGCTCCTTTACAGACTCACTAAAACCAAAGACAAAACACCTACTGATTTCAGCAGCACAAAACAAAGCCCTAAATTGGGTGACAGCTTTCTTCTCATCTGCAAAGCAGAAGGAGATGGAAACAGCAGGACTGGGCAGTCCCATTTTAGGGAAGGGTGAGAAGGGAGTTGAGCCATTGATGATGCTGCTGGTAAACTTTTAGTTAAAAATCTGCTTAAGCATTTTGCTAGGAAGGACTCGTATCTGCCACTACCACCTCATGGGAGGTAAGGGAAGATCTAAAATGAGGACAGGAGATCATTTCACAGTAAAAGATGATACCAAACATTCAGCTGATTTTTAACATGATTTCTTGAAGAAAGAGGCATGCAGTCACATGGTCTGTCTATTGATTACTTTATGTGACATGTGCTCTGCTTGCCTTGCCTACTGGCAAAACCCAAACATGTGCACAGGCCAGAATGAGAAAACAAACTGTGGAAGCTGAGCATTCCCTTTGCCTTTCCTCAATCCTCCTAGATGAAGTACTTGCAGAGGGTGCTCACACTGGTCCTGGTGTGCTCATCAGTCACAATTGCTCATAGGCCATAATCTCCGGATAAGTTATCTACAGCTCAACACATTGAAAACAGACTTGGACACTTTAAACAAAACAATTTTTCTCCTTCTCTTCCCAGAAAAACGTTGGTATATCTGTCATGTAAGTGGTTGATTTGGAAGGTGTCTGGGTTTTGGGTGAGAAGCGCAATATACACACTTACGTTATGCATCTCCCACCTGCTCACCCTTACACTGCCTTTCTACTAACACAGAAACATTTGGGCATTTTTCACCAACTTGAGAATGGAGCTGAGTTCAGACACAGAGACATAAGCTCTCTTCTACAAAGATGGCTGTGTTTTGAGTCATTCTGTCTGCCCCCTCAGCTGGCATCAGTCCTGAGCAAACAAAGCAAACATAGGAGTAAACCTCAGCTTTGGTGAAGAAGATTGAATGGATTGCTCCAGAGACAGAGTATTGAAACCCAGATATTTCTAACGCTGGGTTCCCAACAAAGTCTGACTCTGTCACTAACCTTTTCACCCTCTGCTCTCATTTCAATTTAATTCACATTTAGAAAATTTTCAAGGGGACATAGCCTGTGTCCTTCACAAACTCACTCTTCAAGGTTTTCACTGGCTGCCAAAATTCACCCACAGAAGAGGGCACTGACCAGTTTGCAGGCACTGTTGGTGTCTTCTGATCTCAAGAAGGGATCACAGCAGTAGCATTTTTTCCCACAGGATATAGCAAGGCATTTATGAAGGAAGGCTAATGCGCCTGCTCCTTAAACTGCACAAAATGCAAGGTGCTGACTTTTTCACTTCACAGAAACCTTAAAACCAGTAGGTAAATAATCTTAAATGTGGCAATGCCCTTAATCAACACTATGAGACTCTTGAGGTGGTGATGCTCAGATAATTGAAACCTGCAGGGGAAAAGAGAATGTCTCAAAATGTGCCTCCTAGATAACCCTGTCTGCACAGTCAGGCTCTTCTCATCCCTGGGTAGGAGAAGGGGGGAAATTGCAGAGCAAATTATTTAGTGATGTCTCAGGTATTTTGCAGCAGTGGTGTCCTGGCAAAGATCAGGTCAGCTCTAATAACACCTTTCACTCTTACTGTTGCACTAAGGAGCAAATAAACCGAAGGGGGCTGCTGAAAGAATGTCATGCCTTCAGCGAGGACAATGAGGCTGGGAGAAAGATTCTCTCACAAACTTCTTACCTAAAATTCCACTCTTTGGAAGCACAGATGGGATCAATAATTAATAGCAGCTGTATTTTTATTTTCCTTGAGAAAACGCATGTTGCTAATTTAGAGTTCACTTTATTTGCTAGATGAAGCAGTGACATGATGTCACTATACAAAAATACCCAGGCTTTCAGTACATTAACACTTTTAAAGAAAATTGCAGTAATAATTTTATTATGTCATTTGAAAACAAAAAATAATGGAACATGAAGGCATTTTAATGGATGCAGCCAGTTCAAGAGCTTTACTTCCCTTGTCCTTTCATGTTTTTTGGCACATGCATTCTAGGTATGTATTTCAAAGTCCAGACTAGGCTTCCAAAGTTGGCAAGGAGAAAAAAAAGCTAATACATTATATTACATGTAAATATTTGCTAGAAATGCTATAAACTGGTTTTGTGTTCTCTTTTCAAATAGCTTCAAAGTGTGACTCTAGCCAACTTAAATAAAGGCAACTGTTATCAGCTCTCAATATTATCTAATTTCAAGCAACATTTTAGCAGAACAAAATTTTTGAAAATTTAAAAAAAAATCAGCAAACACAGAATGACCAAATAAATAATTCAGTTTTTATATATATATGATTATATATTGTATATATGCATATATAAAATCAAGACTCAAAAGGATCCTAAAGAAACTGCTCACAACATAAGTAGGGAGCAGAGACTGATGAAACTCCATAATTTGGAGTCATTGTGTGGCACAGGGAAAAGGTCAGAGCAATTATCTTTCAGCCTTGGGATGTGTGACAGGGAAGGTGCAGGTGATGACGAACCTAAGCACAGATAGGACGGACTGGTGATCACCTGACAATTCTGAAGCAGAGCACGAAGCAGCAAAGTGGCCAAAGGTCGCTCAGGGCCTGGCCTGGCACCACTGCCATGTCGATGACAACTGGTGACACAAATGATGGGTAGCTTATATGGGCAAGAAACTGCATTGTCACAATGTTTAAAAAAATCCTAGAAATTTGCATGCTGAATGAGTGATTTCTTACTCAAACTGATAGCCAAGGTAAATCACTAAAACACCTCCTTGAAATTATCCTCTAAATCAATATGAAACCACTGATGAATAACCAGTTGGAAAACATTCGGTACTTTTACTCATATTCTAACAGTTAAGAATGAAGCTTTATAAATCTCAAGTGATCCCTTCATTCCTTCTGCAAACATGCCATTGTAGAATTTCTGCCATCAGGCCAAAAAAATGCTCAGATGAGAGAGAAATAGGATTATTTAAAAAGGCCACCTAAGGAATTTTATCAAGTAAAGTACACAGAGAATAAACACTTCAGCATGTAAGACTTTATAGCCAAGTGCTATTACTTGCATTTAGAATTACTTTTACATAACAGAAAAGCATCCTGGCCAGAACAGTCAGTCTCCATCGTTTCTCTTCTGTGAAGCCTAACACACATCCCTTCTATTTAAATTCTGATAGAAATTCATTAATTCAACCATCAGCATACAATAACTACAAAGAAACCCAGCTCATTGTCTCATTGTGGTTTTCTGTAGCTTGCTGCAGTCAATGAGCAAGCAGAACCCAGTTACACATCAGTCGTAGGAGCCCTTGGCTCCAGGCCACCACATGCTGCATAAAAAGGACGACTGCAGCTCCAGGGGAAAACAAAAGCTTCACACTTTCTTTGCTTTGCTATTGTTTTATGGTGCTAGACCAGGGAATAGCTCTGCAGGTCAGTCTGCAGGTTTGCAATCAAATCGGGGAAATTTCTCACTTCCAATTTATCTGGAAGCTTGTTGTCAGCAAAGGAGAAAAAGCATCACCAGGTGTGATAAGACAAAAAATATTTGGTAATATGTTGATTCATTCATCCATCACAAGGTGACTGCTCCTACAAGTCAGCTAGACCAGGGAAGTGCTCTCAAGTGAAAGCTAGACACTCATCAGGAGCTGTTGAACTTGTCTGCCCAAGCAACTATGTCTCCATATGAACTCATTTCTGAACAACCCTTCAACTAAATGGAAGGAACAGACACTTACAATGTAGAAACTTATGGATACTTATAATGTATGCAGAAGTAGACATTTACAACAGGTCAGGTGAATCAGGTTCCATGCACTTCTCTCTGCTTCCTTGAAGGGAGTCTGCAGGCCAAATGTACAAACATCTGCATTACTGATGTCTAATGCCTGGCAAGATGAATCCTGTCCCAGATCCTACACTTGCAGTTAGTGACTTCACATATTCCTCATGTGTGTGCCTGTGCTGTTTTGATCAACTTTGTTCCTGTACTAAAGGGATAATTGCAAGGTTCAGCTGTCTTCAGTAGTGCCGAGAATATGAATCCCAACTGCGTGTCCCCAGTCCAGTCCATTTCTGAATCTGTGCCTCAGCAATGAAGGGTATTGCTGAATGGCTGGATTTGATATCTTTAGAGTTCTTTTCCAGCCTAAGTGATTCTATGATTCCATTCCAAGATACAAATGTGCCCACAGCAGCTGGTGGTAAGTCGTTCCAAGCAGTGTCTAAGAGCATGGAGGAGAGGACCAACACAGGAGGCTCATGGTGTAACTATGCTGTTCTGCTGGCTTGCAGGGCAACCACAAGCAAAGTGCTGAAGAGCTGCATCCAATGCAAATGTAAATTAGGTCAGTTGTTTCCACCAGTCAATGCTAATGGGTGGAGAAAAATCAATGGCAGCCCTGCCAAGATGAAAGCCTGTCCACCTGTGAGGATCATTGCAATAGGATAGGTCTAGGGCCACCAGCTCAACCAGTGTAGAGACAAGTTTATAATCTGCTATGAACATAGTCCTGGGAAATACGCAACTTATTTCATTTTAGGAACACAGAAATAGCCCAACAACTCTTTTTTTTGTTTGGTTTTTGTTTGTTTGTTTGTTTGTTTTTTAATTTCCCTTTGTCCTTGTTCCTTGCTAACATGTCACTAGAAAAACAGCTTTTCTTTAGCTGGTTGAAAGCTTTTTGACTTTTTTCAAAAAATCACAGGTAATTTATAATCCCTTGGCCGTCTCTGGTACCTCAGGGCTGGTCCTGCCTCCCCACGAGTGGCTGCTGCACAGCATGGGACCAGCTCTGCACTTTGAACTGGGCCCAACACTGCAAACAAAGTGCTCTTGCAGCACGCTCTGACACAATCATTTGGTTTATTTTATTCTCTGTATTTTCAGCAAAGGCAATTAACTGTCCCAGCTGTAAAAATATTTATAAGGTTTCTTCTACGAGACTCCAACAAAGGCCCTGTGTCATTGGGCTGCTGAAGCCAATGCTCTGCTGTCAGAGGTAGTCAACTTCGTAATATTTTTTTCCATTAAGTTTTCAGGCTCCACTTTAGTAGCAATTTAGGTTTTCTTCTCTCCTCATGTGTTCTAGAAGAAGGCTTTGTCCAGATCCTGATGTCTCCAGGGCTGGAGACATCCATTTCTGGTTTCAGACCTGAGATGGCTCATGGAAAACTTACACCTATTTCATCTTTTTGCCATTTTCTTTACTGGACTCCTCATCTGTGCCCAAATGTAGGTATAAATGACAGCCACAACCTCACTTAGGCTCTTGTCTTGCTGGACTAAAGCAAGCTAGGACCTCCTGGTCTCCTCTTATTTACCAGGGCTTCCCATTCCTCTGAGCCTATTCCTGTTAGCTGTTTTCCAAAGCTCTGCAGTCTGAACACAATTTGATTCAAGAGAGGTGACCAGAGCTGTACATGGTAGTCCAGGCGGGCTCTGAGACATTCTGAGCTAGTGCACTGGGCATTTCTACTACTTCTGGAAACATCTTGCCTAAAGCCTTTTATGTCCCCATTTAACTTTTTGAAGAGCCAGGACATCAAGTGAGCTCTCTGTCATTTTGTGAAAAAACTAACACACCATTTTCCGTTCTTTTCCAACAACAGGGCTTCGGAACACAAACTAAAAGAGGCTTCTACTAAAATACAGGAATTGGCACCATGTGCACTCAAATTAGCACTATAGCTGTAAAGAT
Organism: Xenops minutus; assembly: GCA_035221455.1. Lineage (NCBI taxonomy): Eukaryota > Metazoa > Chordata > Aves > Passeriformes > Furnariidae > Xenops > Xenops minutus. The sequence goes on along the minus strand of JAWWEE010000074.1, from coordinate 89,276,257 downwards.
AATTTGATTCTTGTCTGTATTTCTCTCTATGAACTGACAGCTCCTAATTTTGAGCATCACACCTTTTCTGTACCAAGATTCTTAATGAAAATATTACACAGTTGACAAAATGGTCTTAAAAACACAAACACTTTCAGAAACCCATTGCAAGCCTCACTTTCCATTTCAACATAAACCACTGCCTCTATTGTTTTTCTAGATTAGCTGTTATGAGGTAAAGTACCAGGAACATAAATATGAGAAAGGATAAGACCTCTCATGTTTCTGCAAAAGAGAAAAATTATCAAATATGAGCCACCTAGCACAATCTGTTCTTGATGAGATATTTAACTCCATGCTACTAAGGATTCTGTTCTGCAAACTCTTTTTTAGCCAGATTCATGGTGATGGTTCAGGTCATTTGCTTTGTCTGTTTTTAAATAGCAGTGTCATATTTGCTGCCTTTCCTGTCATGGTTACTCTCACAGGCTTAGCTCAGAATAGCTGTAACTAAAACTCTGTGCTGATGGCCAGTGAGTTCACGAGCCTGGTCTCTCTGCATCTTCATCTCCTGAGCTCCTGACACTCTGATTTCTACTGCCATTTCAGATGGATGTTCCTCCACTTCTGGTTTCCAGATTATTGTCCCCACCTTGATTTCACAATTTTTACTCTCCTTGTCATTATGCCACAGAAAGACATTGGCCAGAGGAAGACAATTATACTTTAATTTATTTATGCATAATAGAAGCAGCATACACAAGGCTGCTTCTGCGAGCCTCTCCCCGTGTGTGTGGTGGAGCAATTGCTGGGCAAACAAATCAGTTGTAGCATGATTGTGAAGGCCAATCAAGCCATAACCTTACTTGGTTTCTGACATATTCACTAATTTTAAATGTCAGCAGTGAGTGAAAAAAATGCATGTATCCCTTCATAGGAAGTTGTTATGATGCTCATGTGAAGTAATAATAGAAAACAGTCCAGCAACTGTAACATGGACTTTCTTATGCCTATAAACTCCCATTCAAAGAGGGACTTTAGACCAGGCAGAAAGGCAAATGAAACAAGTTCTTTCAGGATAAAGAAATAAATCTCTTTGAATTTCTGAATAATTTAGTCAGAATCATTTAAATTGAAAAATGCTCTTTGATTGCAGAGAAATGACAGCTCTCACAGCTGGTTACTCAGACTAACCTGAACAGAAGTGAGCAGTGACCTGTACAACCTACAATATTGTTTGTATTCCCTACTATAGTCTCAGAGCACATAGCACTCCAGGGTCAAAGACCTCACTAGAAAGTCTGAAGTAACTCGGCATTTTTATTCATCCCATCAGCCTGGGGAGAAGGGCTGCCTGCTACCGTAGCTTTTCCTCAACCACATGGCCTTCTAAAAATGAATGTGTTCAATTCCCTAGTCATCCTTCTCAAGGATGATCACTTTGTCTCTTTTTAATGTGAGGATATTTCCAACTCTTTTCATCATTCCTGAGGTCTCTTGGGACAATCTCTTTTAGCTGATGATCCTTTTCAACCTGCCTATTCCTTCTATCAATGAAAAGATCAAAGCTATCCACTCTAGAGAAAATCTTTAGTATTTAATTGGTGTTCCCTTTTTCCTCATATGCTGATGTTCCATTAAAAGTTAAAACTAAAACCCACATGCACTCACTCATGCAGGCATTCAATCCCAGCAACACACAGGTCACTACCCTCATCACAATGTCCCAAATGGTTCATCACAAAAAAATCTCACTACAGAAGAGCTGTCAATCACAACCACAGAGTAAACAACTTGGTTATAACCATTTGTAACATAGAGTGAGGGGAGTACGCTGATTCTGTAGCTATTAACAGACTCCCACTCATTGTAGCCAAGCTTCAGTCATTCAGGTCTTGGCACTGCAGCAGTATGCCTACACTGGTAGAAATCAACAGTGTGAAAATCACTGCACTTGTGTGAAAGAGACTTTCACAAGTGTACCCATGCCTTAAAGCTTCAGTGAACTCTTGACTACCTAGCGTGTTCCAGTTTTCATGGAGTGATGCAGTTATCATCCTCCAGGAAAGTGTTAAATGTCAGATCCTAGAGGGATAAACATATCTGCCCCTCCTCCATGCAAGTGGGAAGTCTTCAATCTACCTTACAAAAGAAATGGAAGTTAAAGGAGTCATTCATATTCTCACTGGCAGTTCTCAACTACAGTAGGAAGAGGAAACTAGAAAGAGAACAACAAAAAATGCTGGTTCCCTTCCTGAAAAGTACCACCTAAGAATTAAACATACGTAATAGGGTGCAAATCATTCTTGTCCAGCAAAACCCACAGAGAGCTCAGAAACTCTAGCTGAAGATGATTCTTAGAGAAAGTACACATTGTAAGAGCCACCTTTTGTATCAAGTATCTGAAAACATCAACAGCTATTCTTTACAGCAGTATATAAACCAATTTTCATCATATTTTACTATATTTTAAAATAGACAATAACTCATGTCTTGCTAGCAGAAAAATTTACATTATGTAATGACTACTGTTTTAAGAACAAATACTTTCAAAGCATTGATTCTGCTGCAGCCATTATGGTAAAGGCCCATCGATGAAATGCCATTACGCCATTAACCAGCGGAGACAGAGATATTTATTACCTTTAGCTGGGAAATGATTTGCAAGGAAAAAGTGAAAGTGCCTGTTCTGTATTCCATCATGATGATGCAGCTTGCAATAATTGTAATAATATGTCGTATTGGGCTTGTACTTTCTCCTGAACATCTATGGTAAGTAATTCAGTCAGAAAATCTGGGACGGACAATTTGGCTCTATATGGTACTAACATAACATTAAAGAGGCAATATTTCCTACCTTCAGCTTTTTCTTTGTTTGTTTTGTTTTTTATTTTTTTTAAATTTTTTTTTTTAGCATTTTGTTTCCCTGTAGTAGAAAATGAAGTAGTTAAAAAAGCTAGATTATGCAGAAGAATTTGTCAGCTGTACACAGTGGTGAATATACCCAGTGAAACAGAGGGCTCCATTCATTGCAAATGATGTTATTGATGTACAGACATAAGACCAGGGTGTAAAGCTGAGCAATGGGGGTGCATTATGCTACTTGTGAGGTGTGGTATTTTCAAGAACGCCTAATGAGGAATGCAACTCATTTGGAAGAAGCTTTGGTGACTTGCTGCTAAAAAAAGAGCAACTATGCTTCTGGCAAAAGATTAAACACTTACTTTCTACTGATCTAGGTAACTCCACAAATGCAGGATCAGGCTATTAAACAAATGGGTTTCACAGCATGCACTGACAAGACCCCATGAACTGCCTGCACTATTTGTATGGATCCAAGCAAGACTGTGCTGTTTCATGAAACTACCCTTGAAACTTCTAATGAAACCTCTTTTCAAATGCAATTATTTATAAGAAGAGTGAATATCCAAGAATAAAGTCAATGAAAGAAAATAAATTATTTCATTGCCTAATACAACTGGAAGAACAGTACTGTGTTAAAACATTTCCAAAGTAGAGCATGCCAGGGAGTATTTGTGGTCATGAAGGGTTTGTGGGTCTGAGCTTCAGTTTGTGCATGCACTGTTATACACTGAGACAATATAAAAAAGCCCCAGTTTGTCAGCAGTATGAAAGCCTGGGCAATACTTCAAGTTAAACCATGTTTTGAAATTACTGTTAGAAGAAAACCTGTGTACCAGGGAGACTGAAAACATTTTTGCTATTTGCACTTCTACCTAATACGGTAAAAAAAATAACAGAGATGAATGTCAGGCATGGTTTGTATGACAAGCTTTACGGGGCCTGCCTCATATTACCTTTCGGAGAGGCAGCAAATAGTCCTTGCTGATCTGCAATTAATCTTACATGACTGGCTCAGAAACCTACCAACACTAATAATAGACCCTGTGTACTGCCATCAGTAGGTTCATGCTGAAAGACGTTGAGAAGCACAGCTCAGTGTTAAAGAAAGCACAAAATAACTGTTATGTTGGACAGACTGCATCTTTTGGTTTGTTAACCAACACCTACCAGCAGCTACCAGGGAGGTGGCAAAGCGACAGGACTACAAGGAATTAGGTTTATGGTTACCTGATAGATTACGACTCGGAATTTGTTTTTGTTCAGCATCTCCTCTTGTTTTGCTTTCACCTTCCGCACGCTGGTGCTCTGCCTCTCCACCCGTGCCCGCACCTCTTTCATGGTGGAGCTGACTTTGCTGGTTTTCTCCAGTAACTTGTTCACCATGAAACCTGTATTGCCGTGAGCCTGGCCAAGCTTTAAGATGTCAATCTGTATGGTTTTGATGGCGTTTTCCATCTCCCTGTGCTTCTCCTCTATCCTTTTTTGGCTTGCCTGCACACTATCAACAATGTTGGCCACTTTGTCCAGGACTGTCACAATCGTGTAAGCTGCATCTTGTTCTTCTTCCTCCTCGATGACACTGGAGAGACGATTTTGGTGTGTTTTGTCAGCCTCGGAGGGGATTTCACGGCGATCCATTTTGCCTGCCTTCAGCCAGGTTGGAGGGAGGTGAAGTTTCGGTGCTCCTGCCAGAGTGATTCTCTGTGTTGCAGGGAGCCAGGGTGACAGCTGGCTCCGGCGATGCTCAAAGTAGGGCGTGAAACGCCGCTCCTGGAGCTTGGTCAAATACTTCTGACTACAAAATATCCACACATGATTGTTGAGATACTTTCAGCAACATGAAACCCCTAAAATTAGGAAGCAATCTCTGGAAAGGAACATAGGTTTAAAGGGTCACGCTTCCGTACTGCTGAGGTTATTAGTGTTAATCCAGGAAAGTTAAGTAATTTGCTAATTAAGCAGGAAAGCAAACTTGCATATTTTAAAGATCTACTTTTGTTTCTGTGTTACTGGAGTGCTTTCCTCCGAGGGAATTCAAAAAGCAGTCGGGAAAATTTGCGTGGTGGGTTTTTTTCCAGCAAAACAACTTCAGATTTTCAGCTTGCTGTAATTACCCCGTGGGGTAACAAATAAACACACTAAACCAGAGGCAATATAGTGAAAACGTTGTATTGTGACATGCTTTTCCAGTTCAAAATGTTGAAAGCATTTTTTTTTTTTATTATTGAACAAATTATTAAATCCTACATGCAAAATTCTGAAAGCCTAAACTACATGTTAAAACAGCTGAACACATCCTATTCACATTTTATCTTGGGATCTCTCAAACGACAACTAACAGTCTATTAATATAACTATGACCAGCAGACTAATTTGGATGGACTTCTTTAGCTCTTGAAAATACTCTATACAAGAGCACTAGTAATTCATTGACTTTTATTTTTTTTTATTTTAATCACAAACACTATACAATCCGTATTGTAGGTGTTAAAACATGTATTTTCCTTAAAAAAGTTTAAGAAGTATTAAAACAGCTTTTAACAGTGATAAAGTAGGCTTTATTCCAATTGTTTGTGTTCAATTATTCAACACCAATTTTTACAATACCTAAATCTACTAAGACCTACTTCTTTTGGACCTGTGCCATCTGTTATACCAGGTAACTTCCCAAATTATGAAATTTATAATTTTCCTCTTTAAAAATAGTTTGTTGGAATTATTTATGAAGATGGCAGTGCTTAGACCCAGCCCACACATTTTATAAATATGTTACATCTACACACAGCACACAGCTTCACAGTTCATGCGATAGGCAGTGTCTAAAAAATCAGTTACTAACTTCCAAAAAACATTTAAATATCTACCGTATTTAAACACAGTGTTTTCTAGTTCCTCATAAGAAAAGTAAGATGTAAACATTTTTACCTTTAGTTCATGCCTTGTTTGTTAGGTAATGTGGATTTTTTTGTTGGTTTGTTGGGGTTTATTTAAGTCTACAACCATTGTTGGAATAAATCTGTGTTCCCAAAAATATTACATTCCATGGATAAAGCACAAGTCTATTATATAACCATGTGATACAGAAAATTAACTACTGTCTTCAAAAACATAAAAGTAAAGATACTAAAACAGTCCATAGCTGTTAGAGCTGATGCTTTCAGAATACAGACCAACATTGTTACACTAAAAATGTTCAAAAATAAGGCCTCTGAAATAAATATTTCCATTCTTTAAAAAAAGATATAATAAAAATGTACATCACATGGTCAATGTAGGTATAAAAAGCACTAAGTTAAACCATTCTAGATGATGTATCTGAAGTAAAATGGCCTAGGTTTTGCTTCTGCCGACGTCCTCTATTGTTTTTGGGGCATTTTCTGTTAAAAAAAAAAAAGGAGAAAGAAATAAAAAAGGAGGGCTGATTTTATATATGCCACATAAAATTAGTAACACAATGACTTAATTTTATGTACTTAGCAATAGCAAGGAGTCTATGAGCTGTGCTGACCCAAAGGATGCTCCTGCTGTCCGAGACTGGACTGGGGATGTTTGCAGGGCCCCACATCATCCAGAAGGGAGCTCTGATTGAATTTGAGACTGCAACCAGCAAGGTGCTACTTCCTTCAGCCTTGATCCAGCAAAACACATTGCCGTGTTATATTCCATGGTAAATAACTGCATTTGTTTTACTTTAGACGTATTCCAAACTTAAAACTCAGTGGATGGTAAGACTGGATCAGTCAGCCTTTTGAAGTGCTGGACCTCCAGGTGCCTGGCTGCTTGTGGCAATCTGTGAGACAGAGACCACCCAGGAATGTCTCTCTGTGAGGTGACTCAGGTTACCCCTTTCTTGGGGCCAGATGCACAGCTAAGGAAGAATTCACAAAAGCCAACAGTTCTGAATGGAATGGGACTTACTCAGTCTGTCAGACAGCAGGCAGCGCATGATGGAGCAGCCCTGCTGGGGTGCAGCAAGACACTAGAGACTGTGGGCTGGGGAGTGATCACAGAGAGGCTGAAAGAGGAGCTGAACTATAGCCTTCCACACCACTGCTTTGGCCAGCAGGGTGTTGAGGGGAAAAGGGGTGATATCAATTGCATGAGCCATGTAACTATTTTATGTGTCCAGGCTGTGTTTTATACATGTACCTATATCTGCTAGATTGAACTCTACAAGGGATATAGGGAAGGAGGCCTGTATTGTCCATTCACAGGGGTGTCACTCTACATCGTTGAGTTTGGGAAGCCATGCACTAATGCAGTAGTGGAAAGTTTTACAGCCCAAAGTAAATGGAGCTGAAAGTGAAGGGCAACTTGAGGAGGAAAAGGCAAAGTGAGGCATGGATGCCCAAATAAAGGAATTAAATGCTTCATGCACCTATAAGGTAACTAAGTCATCCTTAATCTATCACAGAGCCCTTAGTCCTTGCTTGGTTGAAGTCCTTGAACTGAATCCCTTGTCATAAAAAAGAACCCACGGCTCTCATCTGAGTTTTTACACAGGGTGAGAGTTTGAGCAACCCAGAAACCTGAACTCTGTGCTTGTGCATCTTTACATTTCATAAAATAAGTTCCTATGGAGAGTGTCTAAAAATGGGACTAGTTGCACAATAATTTTCAGGAAGTATATATGGTATGAGGGATAATTCTTTCTCTGTGTAACACTATTTACAGTACTATCACATGGAGCAGCATCATGTCAACCTCCCTGGTTTCACTGGGTGTTAGCCAGTGATCATAGCTTCTGTAAGGTATCAGTAATGCTCCAATAAGTCCAGTGAAGGTCTAACAGAGTAGCTGACCTTTTGGATGTGTTTCAAAGCTGATCTGTTCTGCTGTGTATTTGGTCTGGAGATTCAGAATGGTTACCAGCGGTTTCCAATTTAAACAAATTGGTCTTTTGTGACCAAAAATGAAAGGGGGAGATAGGATGTTACATAATTCTTCTGCTTTAGTCATTAGGGAGTTTTTACAGGGCTATTTTAGGATATATGCTAAAGCAAACAAAATGTTGGGCATCATACATTTAAATACAGAAAAAGTATATCCATACAATGTATAGGTTTTCACTGCTTTTGTCTTTACCTACCTTGTTATGCACATGACAATTGCAACTATAATGGCAATCTGTACAGCTCCAATTATTGCTGCAATAAGGACATGCGTAAGCTTTTGTCTACTTGGGACAACATAAAGAATACTAAAGTCTGTCTTTTCACAGTGTTGTCCAGTATATCCTGATTCACATCTGAAAAAGAAAAGGAATACTTCATGGAATCTGTAATTTGACAAAACCCAGTCATTTTGCAGATGAAATAAGAAAAGAAAGGTAACTCCACATGAGAAGGAGCTAGTGAGAAGGGGGAAGTGTGGTAATGCTTGGGTTGGAGAATGGTTTGGATTTCTGTGGCACAAGAAGAGACAGAGCAAAGAGATATGCTCTGCGTTTTCTGACTAAGGGTACTAGTGGCCCTCTCAAAAGACACCAGCGTGGTGAAGGGCCTGATTTGTTAAAAGAAATAGCTGGAGTCATTATTATATTGATGCAATATTTATGAAGAATGAAACCAGTGGGTGAAACAACTAAGAAGGGCTAAAAGAAACACAAAGAAGCATGCTCATGAAACACAAATGGAGCATACTCGCTCAGCTTCATTGCCAATAACAGAGAGAAATTATGAAGAGAAACCTTGAAATATGGGAGGAAAGCAAGATCCCTTTTCAAGCTGAAACCTACAGAAGTGGAGTCTTGCAAAAACCTATTGGACGAGACCATCTTCATACTCCCTCCTGCCCTGGCAGTGAGTCAAAGTTTGACGGAGATCGGATTAGAAAACCCAATGGCTCACAACTGTTCAAGTGAGAGTTCACAAAACAGTCCAAAAAAAGTGGCCAGGGGTGGGGATTAAACAGCTGCAGACAGAAGAGAAGCAGGTGCTGCAAACGGTACTTTGCCTGAGCAAAGCAGCAGTTAGCTCAATGAGAAGAAACTCAGCAGAGGCTGTTCCTGATCAGTGACAGTTCAAGTGGTGCGAGATGTGCCAGTGGAAACTTTCTGGAGCAATTCATGTCCCTGGGCAGAAATGGCTGAAGCATAGCAAGAAAAGGCAAGAGCCACCCAAGACACTGAACTGAAGTCTGCAGAATCAAAGGCCACCACTTACAACCCAGAGCAAGTTCCTTGTACAGCTGTCCTTTAGAATCACCTGATGTAAATGCATCATTATGGACAACTGAATCATAAATTTAACCTCCAGCTCAATAGTAGATGGCTCGAGAAGAAATATTCACATGCAGGCAGAGAAACAATCCTTCTGTAAACTGGATCTGACAAACCTGAATGCAAAAAATCAGACTCATCCATTCAAAAGCTCTGTGCTAGGGGAGGAATTAATTCTGTTTGGAGCAACAAAATAATTACACCAAAGACCTTTCTACAACTGCTCATGCAACTCCTAATCCCCCTCTGCATGCAGGGATAATAGTTGGGGTTTATATTTCATGATCTTGTGACTCGACTTTCTCCAGCCATAACCTGCTGTGTAAGCAGTTTTGGTTCAGGCATGAACCAAGTTCCAGTAAGAATTGTTAAAGAAAAACCCCCGTGTACTATAAGTATGCTTAGTGGTAGACAGAAAAGGAATCAAGAGAACTCTGTAGAGGCATGCAAGAAGAACGAGAACAGGGAACATGATGGTAACTGTGCAAAAACAAACAAAAAGGAGAAGTTCTCCTTGCTAGTCAAGAGGACAGAATTCTTATTATTACTTTGCTTTGGTTCATTAAAGAAGGTAACAGTTGCAGTGTTATCAATGTGAGAGCTGCTTTAATGCAGAAGAGGCAAAACAAAACCTTCAGCAACAGCCAAAACAGTAGCAGGTACAAATAATTCAAAGATGCTTCCTCAGAAACACTGAAGTGACAAGAAGTTGTTTCTGAGAAATCGTGGATGTAGATTCAGGTAGGATGAAGTACTACACACTAGTTTAAGCTACCTTAAACTAGCAGAACAGATTTTAAAGCACTCTGCTGCATTAATATATAACAAGATAATATAGCATTATATAGACAATATAATAGCAAGATCAATAGAGGTCAGCAAGGATTTACCAAAATAAGCTGATCAGTCAATTAACTGAGTTAGCATAAAGAAGTTTAGATTTCTTTGTAAAGGGTTGAACTGTGCCTCCTTGGTGCAGCCTGCCATCAAGACAGGGCAGAACTGCACTGCCCAAGGAGGGCAGCAGGAGATAGACCAGATCCCAGCTGTGCAAAAGCCACTAAACTCAATCTTGTGCAATTGACTGCTACAAAACCTTCCTCCCACCTGCCCACTGGCCATCCTAGAGGGCTGCTGCACAATAAGCAAGGAGATTCATTGCCCCCAGTCAAAGCAAAAGTCAGAATTTTCTCTGTGCAAGTATTTGCTGCAGTTTTTTCGGTCATCTGATCCCTCATATATATTATACTAGGAAATGAGGACCAAATTAAACAATGTATGTGCTAGATATGTATGAGAATGGAAAGCATTTGAAAATAACAATTTGCTCCTAGCATTCATCATTACATTTTCCTTGCCAGAGAAAGAGAGAGTTTTTTTCTTTGATAGAAGTACATGATTACTATGGTGGATTGATGTCTGATGTAAACCATTTGTTTCCTTAATAACTCTGCTTCAATAGGAAACATGCATAAAGTATGACACCATTAGTATTTTAATAGGCAATAAAAATCCAAAGGAGATCTGATACTGAGGGTTAAGAACTGATAGTCACAAATTCTTGACTGGAACCACGTGAGGTTTGTTGTGCTAGGTCCAGTGCCGAGATACTATTCAGGCTGTTTAAATAAATAGCTGAAGCCATTAATAGTAAATGTAACTATAAAATAGAATTTAAAGGGACAGTACATTAATTAAGTTCATTGAAACATTGCCTATTAGTAATTACAACATTAATAAATATATAAATGAATATATACATTGAATCATAAATTAATAAATTAATATACGATTAGCACCTTCCAGAAAAAAACTTCTGAGGAATTCAAAATCAGTTAATTCAGACTGGAATGTTTTCCTTGAAACACCTCTACTTCAAATATTTTGGGGACAAATACATTATAAGTTGTGTTAAATACAGTTCCAGATCAAAAGAGTACTATAATCAGATAGTGTTGCCTAATGCCCATCAAGATAATATTGGGGATGTATCCAGTTTCTAAGAGAAGAAAAGCCACGTTGAGTTCTTTTGGTTCCAGTGGAGAAAAAGAGAAAAACAAAACAGTCCTAGTGGAAAGGTGAAAATAAACATGTAAGGGTCTTGCATGGGAAAAGAAATAATACAATCTTTCAGATACTCAAGTTGACAACCACACTGGCTCTGCCTTTGGGGCTTCCTACTCTCTGATCAGTCTCTCTGATCAGTTTGAAACCCTTCAGACTTGGCAGAGCAAAAAACACCTAAATATCATCAATCCATAAAGATCAAGGGAGAAAATGTGAAAGTATCCAATGGATTTACAGCTGAAGTTTCAAAAGCAAAGGAAAGCAAAGAGCTATAGTATCTTCAGCCACGTTAATCTGAAAGCACAAGCCTGCAAGATAAAAGTTCAGGAGTGAAATCTCCTAGTAAGTAGGGCACTGCATCTTACTACAAAGAACTGGCCTTTTTCTACAAACAACTTTAAAAATAAATTTTCTTTTTGGAAGAAAACAAAGATACAGAATTTAATTGGTGAAATCTAAAGGAAAAAAATTAGCTGGGAGCTAAGGAACATTCAGATATCCTGGGAAACACTGACTGGTTTATACTGAGTGTACTGAGCTGCTAGATTATACTGCAGACAAAAAGTGTGGGCTAAAGAATATTTTGCAACTTTACATTCTCTAGATGAAGCCTATTATTGTGAAAAAGCGCAATAAATGTTAAAAAAAAGATATTGATACTCTTCATAGAGTTTACAGCAGGAGGAACAAACTGTACAGATAGCATAAGAACAGACTGAGAGGTCAATGGGGAAAGCAGAGTCATACAGAGAAGCAAGCCATGCAAGGCTTTTTAAATGTGTTTTTGTTTTGTTTGTTTTGTTTTTTTTTCTCTAGATAGGATTCAGCAGCTGAAAATAAGAAGGCAATACCAAGGCTACACTCCTTAGAGGGACTCAGCTTCTGAACCATCTGAGTGCCTGAGCCTCTCCTCTGAGCACAATCTCCCTCATGACTGGAGCAGCTGGGGCTGCCCACAGCACAGGGATCCAGCTCCTGTGCCACTGCTTAGATAACTGCAAAGTGGTGCATCCTGTAATTATGTCTAGAGAGCATTTTGATTAAGCTTTACAGCAATTTCAATCACATTTTGGAAGCATGCAGGACTTACCGGCAGGAAGCCTTCTGAGTGGAATAAATGAATTCACATTTTCCATGTATACAGTAACCATTGAAGCTTTCTGAACAAGGTATGTGGTTTCCAATGTAAATGTCTTCTCTTTGATCACTGGCGTCTTGAAAAGAGATATACATAAACAATTATATATGGTTATATGATACTAATTACAAACTCTCAACCAAGAATAGTATAGCCTCAAAAACTTGCAGTGAATAAAGGAATGTAGAATAATAAAGTAGAGGCTTAAGGGGAAAATTTCAGAGGCACCTACAAAGATTTGCTAGAATGTATTGCACTGAGAAATGATCCTCAGAGACATCTAAATATTCTTCTTATATAAGGTTTCTCAAAAATGAGAAAAGCGTTCGTGACAGAAACAAGCCAAAGCAGGAAGATCAGCAGAAGCTTTGTCAGTGGCACTGGGGCAAAGAGCTAATATATAAATCCAGAGAACTCTCTCCCATGTGTAAACAGAGGAAAAAAACCCTCTTAAAAGGGTTAGAAAGAAGCTGAACCACAGTTTATGATTACTAGATAGAAAACCACTCAGTAAAGCCCAGATTTGACTGGTACCACTGGTCATTAAAGCTGAAATCAAACACACTTCAATAGCAGTCTTCCTCAGAGAAACACTTTTATGGAGAGGGAAACCAAAAATATCGAAATGTGCTTGAAATACCCATTCCTTTGGGAAGTGTGCTAGTTTTGGCTGGGATGGAGTTAACTTCCTTCATAGCAGTGCTGTGGTTTAGATTTCTGGCTGAAATAGTACTGCTAACACACTACTGTTTTGGCTGTCGCTGAAGGGTCCTTGCACAGCAGCAAGACTTGCTCTGCTTCTCACTCTGCTTCTCCCCTCAGTGGGGAGGCCGGGGGTGGGCAAGAGCCTGGGTGAGGACACAGCCAGGACAGCTGAGCCCAGCTGACCAAAAGGATGTTCCATACCATATGACATCATGCTCAGCAATAAAAACTATGGGTTTGGTATTTCCAAGGTGGCAGTTGCTCAGAGACTGGCTGATGGCCATCAGTCTGCTGGTGGGACATTTTGCATTGCTTGAGTTTTTTCTCTTTTTTTCCCCTTCCACTTCTTAAACTTCCTTTATCTCAACCAGTGAGTTTTTCTCATGTCTGCTTTTCTGATTCCCTCCTCCATTGTCCTGAGGGAAGTTGGGATAGAGCAAGTGGCTGGTGGGCACTTACCTGCTGTCCAGGTCAGCCCAGCACAGGAAAACAGCCCCTTCTACCCCAACATCTTTCATGCTTCTGTCTTGTTACCAAAACTGTCCAAAGCTATGCCCATTTGCAACCCTACTTTCCCCTCAAATTTCTCTGTAAAAAAGTCCTAAACACAGAAGTTGTATTTCATAATGAACTTCTCTAATGAGCAGGGATCTTAAGATGTGATCATAATTATGGAATTATGTTCATTACCATGGCAATAGACTATAGTGTCACAAATAAAAGACTATAATGAATTGCAAGTGAAAAGCAAAAGGGACCGTGAAGAAACCATCTCTTCTACAATTACAGATATTTGAAATAACAACAGCAAGAAAGAGAATGTATTTGTACCAGACAAAAAAATAAGGCATGTTGTGTTAGGTTTTTCCTGAACATTTTTGAACATTTTTTAATGTGTTTCAAGAGAAAAAAAATCTCAACCATCTATTATAGGTTTTAGATATAAGGAAGTCTGTTGATTCAGGCTATGTTTTGAAGATAGAAAACTTAATACAAGGGAAGAATGTTGCCTAGTACTGACAATATGTCCACTACTGCCCTGATGGAATACATTGTGTTGTAGCGTGTCTAAGAGGAGAAAAAGTGGGGATGTCTCATCCCAAAACTGTCATCTCCCTCCTCCTCCAAGCAGCTAATTACTGTCACATCTGGTCCCAATCAAAGGCTTGCAATAAGCTACAGATAATTATATTAGTCTGTTCAGAGAACTGCACCACGTCTGGTTTTAATATATGTACTGGCACGGAATGTGAGGCCCAGTGAAAGACTGAAAGATGCATCCCCTGAAAGGCAGCCAGGTAGCTGCAGCCACACAGGTCAGAGGCAAAACCTATATTAAGCAAAGAGATGTTAAATGCAGGAGGTGATTCCTAGTGTAAAACATTTACCCTCCTATTGACAGGAATCTGTTTCTAATCTGACTAGACTGCTTCGGAGCTTCAAAGTGAAAGATTTAACTGGTATAGGAGCTTTGAAAGAGTAACTGAAAATAAGAGTTCAAACACTTCACCAGAAGAAACAGTCATGTATAAAAATTGAAACTCTGATGCTCGTCTTGGTACAACAAACCAGCAAGCCAGCTGAGTCTGTGAGGAAAGATCTTTCTGATGGAACTTTAGGTAGTCACTTGCACTGTGAGAGAAGGAGACTGTAAGGGTTCTAGAGACTAAAAGGTAATATACACTCAGAGAACAGGGTTTAACAAGAATAACTCACAGGAATTGAGTGCAAAAGCAAACAGATAGGAGTGTGGACTGTTCTCTTATCTCGGAAGAAAAAGCTTAATTCAAAGTAGTTCACTTCAGGCTCTCACTATCTAAAATGACCTGACTACTGCATTAAAAAATTCAAAAAAGCTTATTTTCACAAAGCACACTCCCTCCATGCACATCATTTGCTGAATGCGAGACCACACAAGCCATATACATTAATAATAATAATTACAAACAGTGTTTTTTGCACTAACTAGATTTCAAGGGCAATTTATATGCAATGAATAAAAGGCTGTTACTTCTTTGGAATAGGAAGCAAAAGTGGTGTTTCATTACATCACATAATAAGATGTATATTCCATTTGGTGCCTTTTATACCTTCATAATGCAAGTGAAAATTGACATTAAATCACTCCAACTGGTACATCATATGCAGCGAAAATAAGAGAATTTGTGGAACGAGAAAAATATATGAAGCTTTTTGGCTCTAAATAACTTCTCACGAAGAACACAAGGAATGTTAAAAGCCATGGTATGATGGCTTTACTCAGGGAGGCCATGGGAGTGCAAAACAAGTATAATGACAGAAAAAAACTAAAGACCAGAGCTATCAGAGAAGATAGCAACCCCTTGCAACAAAACCTGCAGTAAGATCAGTGCTGAGGAGAAAGAACAGTGAGTGATATTCATTAGTGATTCCTTCCTGTGCAGAATGGAAGCACCCATTTGCAGACTGGACTTTCTTTTCAGGGAAGCTTGCTGCCTCCCTGGGGCCCAAATTAGGGATGTCACCACAAGATTAAAGAGGTTATTACAACCTTCAGACTACTATCCACTCCTGCTTGTTCATGTAGCTACTGATGATGTAGCAACAAAAAGTCTGAGGTCAATCAAATGAGATTTCAGAAGCCTTGGGGAAAATGCTAAAAAAATTTGGGAGCAGAGATAATGTTTCTCCTCAATTTTTCCAACATTGTGAGGAGACTTAAAAGAAACAGGTGAGCCCAGGACATCAATACCTGTCTCTGGGACTGGTGTTCCCACCAAAACTGCATTTTTAAATCATGGAACAGATTTTGAGATGGAAGGTATGCTGGGGCCTGATGGGACCCACCTGTCCCAAAGGGTAAAATGCCCTTTTGGGTGTAAGTCAGAGGCACTGATGGAGAGGGCTTTAACCCAGAACTGATGGGGGAATGGGATGCCAACAGCATTGCAGTAGGGGAGACATGGGTTGGCATGGCATTGTCTGAGGGTGACAAGTGCTAGTGGGAACACTTACAGTGCCCTAGGAGCACGGAAAGGTCAGGAGCGTGTCTGAAATGCTTGTACACCAACACACACACTGTGAGAAACAAACAGGATGAGCTGGATGCATCATTCAGCTCCCAGAGCTATGAGATAATTGGTATTCATGTAAAGGAGAGGTTTGATTGTACAGCACTTACAATTAGTGTTGATGTGGTTGAGAGCCTCTGGATGAGGCTTAGAGGAATGGAAAACAAGGAGATGTGGCAGTCAATGTCTACTACTGAGCACTCAGCCAGGATGTAAGGGATTCTATAGGCAATTATGAGAAATTTCTGGATTAGTGGCCCTTGTCCTCATGGGATATTTTTAACTTCCCAGACATCAGCTGGGAATATAATACTGCTGTGGAGAAAAGATCTTGGACATTCTTGATGTTTGTAGGAGATAATCACTTCTTGTCACAGGTACTCAGTGAGCCAAGCCATCTTAGGCTTGTTATTTGTGAATAGATGACTCAGGGTGGATGTAATTGTAGGTGTCTGTCTCAACCATAGTGACCATGAAATGGTTGGGCTTAATGGTTGAGTTTTCAGTATAATGAGAACAAAAGGACATCAGAGTTGCTACCTTGAACTTCAGGAGAAAAAACTTAGAGCTATTCATGGAGCTACTTATCAAAGTACCCTGGCAATCTGCTTTTGAGGGCTTAGGGCTCCACGAGTGCTGGTCAATTTTTAAGAAGCACCATTCAGAAGCACAAGAGCAGACAATTCTATTGTGTTATAAGTCAAGCAACTGGGGCAGAAGACCAGCTTGACTGAACAGGGAACTCTTTGTGAAGCACAAGAGGAAAGAGAATTTGTATGATCAGTGGAAGTGAGGTCAGGTCTTCAGAGGGAGAGTACAGAGCTGTGGTTCATGTATGCAGGGAGAAAACACAAAAGGTCAAAGCTCATTTAGAGTTGAATCTGGCCAGTGTTGTGTAGGATAACAAGAAGGGCTTTTTGAAGTGTCTTAATAGCAAGAGGAGGTCTAAAGAAAGCACTGGATTGAGACTTGATGTGGATGGTCATGTGACTAATAGGGATGAAGAAAAAGCTGAGGCATTAAAGGTTATTTAAGTTAAGGTAAGGTTCTCATAGGTGAAACATTTGCAACCAATGCGATTCAGTGTATTAGTTTACTGAAGACATTTTAAAACAACCTAGCAAATACAGAATCATCCATTTTTTCAGAAGTTAACAGAAAAGATGGGACCATGGGAAGGACACTTGTTTTATGTTGTTTCATCAGGAATGCCACAGCTTGGTGTCTTCAGTGAAGTAATTTTCACAGCAGTTGGAGGGAGTCTAATCCTGTGGCCACTGCACGGGGTGGTGAGCAGCTGGGCATCAGGAATACAGCAGGCAAAGCTTACAAATCATGCACATCTTCTTGCTAGCCTTGCACTATGCTGTAAGAAAGAAGCTATTCACAGGTCTGTCTTAGTTAAAGAATTCAAAGTTGTAAGCCAGACAAGAAGGGACTTGCACACTCTGTTTTCTCATCTTGTCAAGCCATAACCAAACATCACAAAGTCTGCACAGTACCTTTCACTTCTGGCCGATACTGCATGCCATCATCTTTTTTTCCAATTGCATTTGTGTCATCTGTTTCTAGGTGAAAAATACATGCATGGTTAGTTATTAGGAACAGCTGTTTTCCAGACCACTACAAGTACGTAATTGAGAAGTCAGAATAATATGCACAAAATTATTTTAAATTGCGGTAAATCTGGACACATTCGCCCATTGTTCCTGCCACACAACCAGGTTGGTAGCACACCTGGTCAGTAACCCTAGTGTCCAGACCAACACATAGCACACCTCAAGCTGTAAGTTTTGAACTAAAAACTTTTCTGTAGTATGGACATATGTTATTTTGGTGACAGTCTGTTTTGGAATTTTCCAAGTTACAGATCTAGATGTAACTGGCAAAGAGATGGTGGAAAGCTGTCATTCCCACAAGAAATTGCTAGCTGCAAGTAGCCAAAACCAAAGGGTCATGCACATGATTAGCTACAAGGCAGTAGACAGAGGGTGTCACTGGACCATTCCAACACTGGAAAAGGAAATCATAGAATCACTTAGGTTGGAAAAAGACACCTGAGATTTGTGGATAAATATTTGTGCAATCAGGGCCCAATTCAACTCACCTTGGAAGCACATTGTACAACCCCCAGCAACAGGAGGGAACATTTCCCACACACCCATATTCCTTTTGCTCTCCTACTTGCTACCACCCCCTCATGTAAGAATCATTGGATAATGGCTTAGATTTTTTTAAGAGCTTTTCCCATCTTTCCAGGTAACAACAGACAAAGAAAAGTAATGTAAACACAGCACATATGTATAAAGTGGGGGAAACTCAAAACTACAGGAGGGCACTTCACTGATAACTGGATCAGTGACTTCTGATCAAAAATGGGAAAGGGAAAGCTCTACCAAGCCCACTTATGTCAGAATTTACATTTACCAGAAAACCAAAATTAAGTCTACCTGAGCAGTGCCCAAGATGCCTGATGTCGATCTGCTCTTGCCTCAGACATGACGCTTCTCTAACAAAGCATGGATTGTTATAGGAACTTCCATCAGAAGCACATACAGGATTAAAACTGTATCCACTGCAGTCTATATTACATACACACCTGTTAATTGAAGCATACAGCAAAATAAAATTGACATCCAGCAAACAAAAATTAAGTCATGTTGAGCCCTGAGTAAACAGTAGTTCGTCCTCTGGCGCCAGGAGAGAAGAGTGTGCTGCATGAGAATGCTGAAGAAGTCAGCACATCTCAGGCTTCCAAGCAGAATGTACAAAAATGAATAGGTGCTTCAGTGGGCTTTTTAATAATGTATTAATGTTTCTTGTCGTTTTACTATGATATCAATTTCATGGAATACACCCAAAAATTGACAACACATTTCTAGGAAGATTTGCTACATGAATACCTCCCACAGTTTGTGGTGTCTGTTTTCTAGTGTGAACAAAACCAGAAGAATATTCTAGGTCTTTTTGGGATGTCAGGATCCTTGAGAAGGAAAACAAAAAGGACTCCCCTATCTGTTAAGCAGTAAAAGCAGTTCTATTTCAGAGGCTGTACAGACTCAATATGCTTGGTTAAATGTGTCATTTCAGCAAGACATTCCTTCATACCTTTGAAAGTTAACAATGGATCTATTATGCTGTATTTAGAACAGGATTATGCAATCTGAATTATTTCACATTGCATTCCATTGACACTTTGGTTGTTTTGGACAAAGCATTTTCCCCATAATTTACAACTAGGGATTGTAAAATGGAAGTTGGAAAAATGAAGACCTAGCATGTAGTTGGTTCTTAACCACACAAACATAGGACAGCCAAAGACTCTATGACTTACCTCATTATGGTTAGATAGTTTTGTAGCCCCAACAAAAAGTCCTGAAACTTTATGTGTGTGAATGGCACAGGAAAACTTTCCAGCTTTCCAAGCACCATACCTCTTGTTTATTTTAATCATTATTTTGCTTTCTAACTGAACTTTTGTTTTTGAATAAAGGTTTCTGTGCATGTTTCACATTGCTCTGCAAGCTTCTCTCCACCTCTGGGTTGCAGGAAATAAGGACCGTGGCTGCAGGATCAGGGGGAGGATAAGGTGGGCACAATGTCCAGCTCTCAGTTGAGCTCCTCCAGATGTTGTGAGTGTGAGAAGAGCCACTCTGCATCTTCTGAGAAGGTGGCAGTGGGCACAAAGTCCTCTCTTGCTGAAAGCTCTATGCAGGCACATGGTCTGTCTGCCAGGAACTGCCATTAGCTTCATCTCAATTCACTCTTGTATGTCATACGGTGAGGAAAAATGTGCAAACTACCAACTTGTCATGATTTTTATGCTCTTTCCCTCTATTCCAGGCAAAATTAAACTATTAGACAGACGTATGTATGCCTCAAGCCAGTAACAAATCATGCAGCAGAACCCAATTCCATGTTGCAGAAACACTGATGTTGGACAGCACATTTTTCACTCTTCCTCTTTTCCCATGAACACCTTTTGTTGCTTAATTTAAATAATCTAGTTTCCCCAGTAATATTTCATGCCTGTGAACTTCAGATTGTTGCTAGACAAAGAACATCTCTAGTACAAACAGGGTTTTAAGTGCACCTATTGAGAGTGAAAAATTGTCCCAGTAATGAATCTCTACACATCTTAGGGGGACTTACCTCCAAGTACTAATGAAGCCTATAAATATCAATATGATGAACATGTGATAATTTTTCTTACTAGAAATGGCAATGGCTGTAAACCTTAGAACCAGGATCGAAATACTATTTTGTTTACATGCTCCCACATGATTGTAAGACTAAGACGGGGTTTATTAGGATTTACTATATAGACATAAAAGGCTCATGGCTCAGCAGTTGTGCATATTTATTGACATAAACTAGCAAACAGATAGTTCGAATTTGTGACACTGGCTTTGTGCTTACAGACACCTTTGCCCAGCCTCAGCATTCAGGCAGCACCACTCCCTGCGAGCAGCCATCCTTGTCAAAGCTGAGCACATTTGCATGTCTATCTCCAGACTAGTTCCATCTGTATTTTTATGTATAAACAGATATAAATCTGTCTGTAGTCACCATCCAAAGTCTGCAGCATCATAATTATGGTTGGGTTTTGTTGTTCCTGGTGACAAATAAGGTCCATTTTGAAAATATGTTTTTCTTCCTCAAGGAGACATCACAGGTTAGAGCTGAAACTGGAAACTCCTTATACTTCCATGCCCTGCTGTGTTTAGATTTAACATTTAATGTTAAATGCTTACTTTCTTATAATTGTCAAATGCTTTTTTTAAGGGTAGTTGTGAATTTCTGATCCTGGTTTTCTGAGAAACGCTCTAGTCATCTCTTCAATGTACAAAATTTCAGATTATCTGCCTGGAGCCATTAGCTACTTCTTTGCCAGAAACCATGATGCCAAATGGTACACCCAGCATTCCCCTGGCCATTTACTTACACTGTGGGGTAATGAACAGTTGAACTGGACTGATATACTTTAAAAAAATTGAAATCATTATTCCAACATTAAACCCCAAAGCCTTTCAGAGAGCTGAAAAGGAACAAGTTAAGGTGAGGACATGGCATGGTCACAATACTCTGAAGGGAGAAGGGCCTCCACAGCAGCAGTAGGGTGGCAGAGGGAGCCAGTAATACATGTTACAAAACCTGCACTCATCAGAGAGTCTTTGTAGGGTGCAATGAAGTTGTCCTTGCTCACAGACAGTTTCCACTAGACCAAAAATACAGTCAAGACTGCGGGAAGTGCCACATTGTGAGATGGGAGCAGCGACATATGAGGAGGGCTGCTCTTGACAGAAGACATGAAAAGAATGTTGTTTTCAACTGCTTGGTGTTTGTGAAGGAAGGTAAAACCGTGGGAGAGCAAGTTGCTGCTCTGATGCTGCACATCAAACACATGGAAACCAGAGCCTGAGTCCCTGTGAGAGGACAGGACCACCATAGGCTGAAACAAAAGAGCACTCAGGAAAGTACTGGAAGATCCACAAACAAACCTGCTATGAAATACTGAAAATATCCTGAAGTCAGAGAACTACAGAGGGCAGACAATATCCTGATCCTGAGATGACAGAAAATCCAACAGCCTGACAGGAGCCAACTCGCCCCATCAGCCAGTTTGAGAGCTAAAGCCAGGCAGAAGTTGAAGCTCAAGGCTCCCAAGTTCAGCCCACAGGGCTGCACCATCCCACAGGCCATACAAACAGCACACACACAGAGTATGTGAGAAAACACAGCAGACATTGTTATTAAGTTAAAAGTTGGGTCTTAAAAGGCCCATCTTATCAGAGGCTTTTGCAGGCCGGAAAACCTATGTGAGGCATCATTGACTCTGTGGGCTTTGTTTTTCTTCACAGCTAAGGCTGAAATTGAACACAAAATTGCAGACCCATATTGCAATCCATTCCTGGAAAAGTCTCTTTTATGCTGGGGAGAGAACATGATGACAGCAGAGGACAATGCAGAGAGCTGCTCATGAAGGGAGGGCTGGAAAAACCTGAGATCATGATGGGGGAGCAGGGACATGTGGGAAGAGCACAAGAGGGCCACCCAGGAAGAAAGAGAATAGACCTTAACTGTAAAATTCCTAATATTCCACCTTTTACACACTTGTCTTAGCTTCCACCAGCACTGTGTCCATGTTCAGCAGTCCATGACAATAGTGCCACATGCAGCAACCTGAGCTTGGCTGTGCAGCTACAGACACTTTCTAGCATGACTTGGGCTGGAGGACCAATGAACGACAACCCTGCTGTGAGGCTGAACTCCTCTGGCCACCAGCCTGTTATGGGCACTAGCCTGAAAACTGAGCTTCATGGGCAAAGGGATGCAAAGGTTTTGATTGTATTTCTAAATTCATATATCTGCTTGAAAATGTGAGGCTATACAATAGAGATATGGTTAAAATAAATTAATGAAAAAAAAAAAAAAAGAAAGAATAGAGTAGCATCCACCTCACAACAGCATCTGCAAAACAGAAAACTACTCAGATATAGAGCTTCATTTCTTATGTGAGAAGCATTCTATCTAGGACCTCTAACATACTGCTAGTTTGACACCTCACTATATTTTCACAAATGCTAAAGGCTGCTCTGAGTTTGGATGGCTGACACGATCCAATGTGATGATGTCAGTCACAAACAACTGCAGAACAAGATCTCGTATTTAAGTTTCTAGTGTGGAAAGCATGAGGTTCAAACCCAGGTCTGTTACTTCCATGCTGGAAGCAGATAAGGAAGGTGAATATGGAATAATCGCAGCTTAGGTGAGCAGCCAGCCTCATTCCTGGAGTCACATATGGAAAGTCTCCTGGCTAAGCAGTGCAGAAGCTTCAAACCTGTCTTTCAGGCAAATGGTACTCTGACAAGTGTATTTACTCCTTAGGAGTAACCCCACAAGGGAATGAGGAAGGATCTTAAGAAAGAAAATCTGGAATCATGCATATTTTCACAAAAAGAAAAACAATTCTTTTGAAAGCTTGCAAACAAAAATGTCATGGTACTTTTAAACATAGAATCATTAAGGTTAGAAGAGACCTTTAAGCTCATGAAGTTCAGCCATCAGCCCACCACCACCACCATGTTCACCATTAAGCCATGTCCTCAAGTGCCACATCCACACGTTTTTTGAACACTTCCAGGGATGGTGACTCTACCACTTCTTTGGGCAATCTGTTCCAATGCTTTACAATCCTTTCAGCGAAAAAAAGATTTCCTGTTATCTAATCTAAGCCCCTGCTGATGCAATTTGAGGCCATTTCCTCTGATCCTGCCACTAGTTGCCTGGGAGAAGAAGGTGACCTGGCTACAAACTTCTGTCAGGGAGTTGTACAGAATGATAAGGTCACCCCTGAGCCTCCTTCTCTCCAGGCTAAAGAACCTCATCTTCCTCAGCCATGCTTTATCAGACTTGTACTCTAGACCCTTCACTAGCTCAGTTTTCCTTCTCAGGACATGCTCCAGCACCTCAATGCCTTTCTTGTAGTGAGGGCCCAAAATATAACACAGGATTTGAGGTGTGTCATTGTCAGTGCCGAATATAGAGGGACAATCCCTCTCCTTGTCCTGCTGGCCACACTATTTCTGACACGAGCCAGGATGACATTGGGCTTGACCACCTGGGCATTCTGCTGGCTCATGTTCTGTCAGCCAAGACCTTCAGACCTTTTCTGCCAGGCAGATCGTAGTATCTTTCATCCTAGTAGTATCATACTGCCTTTCTCCTAGCTTTCAATTATTTACTACTGCTATTTGGAGTAACTTCCAAGAACAACTGCCTGAAGTCCAGCAGTAGTGAAAGCATAAACTATTGCATAAAGCAGATCTTTATCTGCTTAAATCGAGGATAAGCACAGCAAAGTCTGCACAAAAAAAACCCCCAAACACTCAAAAACCTACAATAAAACACTTCTCTGCTCTCCCAGTTGCTCTTTTAAAGTGCCAGTCTTCCCTCAGGCTTACCAAAGCTGTGTCTCCTTGGGTAAAGCCATCATCACATCTCAGTACAAGTCAATAGTATTGCAAAATCTTAGCCTGGCTGCTAATACTGGGTGTTTTGCCACTGTTGCTTGAAGCTGAATGAGGACTCCACAGTCTGAGCCCCACTGCTGCTCTGCTGTTGGTTTTTGCATATGTTTGACAAATGTGATCCTGCTTGGTCCCCCATGATGATAACCTACCACCTGGCGCCTTCAGCGTGACATGTGACTGCTCAGCACAACCTTCGGAAGAAGAGTTAGTCACTTGAGGAAAAGTCACTTAACAGAATTGTGTACTAAGGACATACTGAATGTGCTTGGTGCTTCATACAAGAAAGAAGTCAATGAATGCTTCAAATTTTTGCTGTAAAAGCCACACTGGAATAAAAGGATTGGGAGCACTACAAGCAATTTTTTCACTATAACCTTCCTACTGGTTTTAACCAAAAGGATTAAAATAGGTAGTTAATTCTCCAAGTTGATGTCTTGCTGGAGGGGGTTGCTGCTTAGTGTCCTCAGCAGACCTTTTCTGTTACTTAGCCTGGGAAAGTCAACAGGATATATTCAGACGTTTTCGTGATGTACTAAGGTATACAGAAAAAACCCCTTAATTTTGTCACCTGCCATCAGAGAGCTGACACTCTAAGAAAAAAGGCACCAGCTTGCTGTGAAAATGTGCTTTTGTTAGTTGCATGCATATCACTCATTAACACCATTTGTTAACCAGAAAAGCATTTGAATTTCAGGAAAGTACAAAGTGATATAATTAAACCACACAAATTTTTCAGGTGGTTTTAATAAATAAGAAATGAGGACATACAACTTATTTTTTAGAGGCTACTAGGTGTAACAAAGAAAACGTGCTTAGTAAAATGATGACAGGCTCAGGCTGTAAGAGCACTTGCTGCTATCAGTAAATTAATTAGATCCCCAGAGATCAGAACACATTTCAAGGCTCCCTTTTGTTTTCAGGCTTCAAGGTGTTATGTGGTCTGTTGGAAGTTCTATGTGCTTAAAACCCATGGTAGGTTCAAAGGAAAAAGAGGGAAAAAAAGGAAAGGAAAGCATTGCAGATTTGTGGAGCGAGCTTGGCTACTGGGGGAGACTGGCATTTCCAGCCAACAGATCAGGCTGCCTCATTTGTGTCCATCTGGGATTTGCTCACAAATGTATTTTTCTGGCCTGGCCTCATGGGGAGTGCTGCTTGCTACCCTTGCTGACAGCAACAGTGAGCTTTCTCAGGTACTCACCGATTCATTGGCACATCTGCTTACAAATGTAAAATGGAAACACTAGAGTAAAACAAAGTGTGTGAAATGCACACAAATGGATAAGGGTATGCTTGATGGAATAAATTTAGAGGAATTGAAATATCAGGGGTGTTGCAATTGCAGGTAAGAATATAACCATGCCAAATGAAGGATTACCTTTCATTTGATGTTTCTTCCCTTGTGTGCAATTCTTCCCAGAGGAAACCTGAACTAAGAAAATCTGGATTTCAAAGTGATTTTTTTTTTTACCTTTTTGACTAAAGTTGAATCTTCATTAGATTTTTGGTGTGTTTCTTAAAATCCAGTTATAGCACAAAAGAATTAGAATTCGATTATACAACCTTCTCTGTGCCCTGCTTGAACACTGTCAGTCTTTGCTTTTGCCCAGCAATGCAGAACATCCTTTGAATACCATAAGCTTCAGCTACTTTGGAGACATCCCTACATTTCCATTTTTAATTTCATGGCATACCTCTCTCTGACCATTGTAGAAATTTAGCCTGTACCTGCAGTGAGCTTCTCACAGCATACACAGTGAACTGATATTTGGTCTCTCTAGAGCAACCTAACCCTCCCTCCACCCTAGAATAACAGGAACCTTCAAAGACTTGGCACACACTGCTGCAAAGATCACTAAAAATATACATTAAAAAACCAGGTCTGGATTATTATCCATCTAGGATCTATTCAATTTCTAAATAGTCAGTATAATGAAAGACCATTATGCTATTCCTTTCATACAAGAATATTCTGCAGCCCATTTTTTCATAATTCAGTAATCCCACAAGACAATTTTAAATGCCTTGTTTAGGTTCTCTGTTGTCTGAATGGTTTGTTTTACACACAAGTACTTAGGAGTGTTTTTCTGCTAGACCAGAAAGCTGTGAATTGGATTTACACAGGATTAACATATCCTTCTTTATGAATATATACAACATCATGCCCTAAAAGGGTTAATTAAAAAAAAAAAATTGGTAAATGAGTGAAACAGTGGTCAAAAGAGAAAAGTATTAACTCTCATGCTGCTCATGCTGGACTTCAAACAGGCCAAATCTTTCCCTGGAGGATAAATTATACAGACGTGGCAGAGACGAGGACTTTGAAATGTCCACACTGGTATTCCTAGTCATTAATACTTATGCTTCTGAATTTCTGGTTTGGCCATTGTGAAAACAGATACTGTGTAAATTACAGGCCAGTGGAATCTATATGTGGATGAGACACATTTCCTTTCCAAAGTAAAATGTTAATCTCAAAAGGTCTTTTTGGGGATTAGTTGTCAATCTGTCTTGAAAATCTACATTATAAGTCAAAACAGATCTTTGACAGCATAGTACACTAAAAAAGACTGAATGTGTTCAGAATCTCATTTCCATATTTCATCTGTTAAAAAAATAGGTAAAACTGACAACATGACAAAGTTGAATTTTTACAGTGAGGCTATTTTTAAGTTACTGATTTCCTTATAAAAAATAAAAAATATGACTGCTTGAGTGGAACCTTGACAAGGTGAAGGAATCTCCAGAAGTCTGAAGATATGAGGAAGCCAAAGGACAGACGGTGGGTGGACTGGTAGGGGAGCAGCTCTGCAAGAAAGGACCTGAAGGTCCAGGGGAGCTGCAGGCTGGGGGGCTGTGTCACAGGAGGGTCACCAACAGAGCAAGGAAATTACTTTTGTCTTTCACTCACTCATGAGGTCCCATGTGAAGCACTCTCTCTGCTTTTGGGACCCCACAGTAACAACAAATACCTCGAGAAACTGGAGAGGCTCCAGTGGGCAAGACACTGGATAGAGAGCTGGAGCATGGGCTGTGTGTGGAATGGCTGGGGCACCGTAATTGTTGAGCCTGGAGAAGAGGTGACTGCTGTCACCAACAACATAAGAGGGTTATCAAGAGGACAGAGGAAGGCTCTTCTCAGAAGGGCACAGTAGAGGAGTGAAAGGAAACAGTTGCAAGCTGTGGAGAGAGTAATTCTGATTGAAAACTGGCAAGTGAGAGAAGCTCAGCACTTAGACAGATATGCCCAGATGTCAAATCTTCCTTCATGGAGTGGTCAGAGCTCTCCCGGCAAAGCCCTTGTGCTCACACAAATGAGCCATCCTTGGTTGCAGAGCAGGGCAGGAGCCCAAACCAGAAGCCCCCTTAGAGATCCCTTCCAATCTATCTTACTCCACACTTCACTATTTCATTTTGGATATTGTTTTCCTGAAGTTACAACACATTTTAAAATGCCTTTTAAAGTAACATTCCTTTTAAGACTTACAACATGCTGTCATGTTGTTTTATTTGGGTATCCAGCAATGTTTTGGTGTGCAAGGGGAAAGGGACAGCCCATGCAAAACAGTGCAAGAGCAGGGGATAAAACTCCTCATAAGTAATACTACTTTTTATGCTGAAAAGATAATTCACTTTCAAAGAAAATGATGAGAGATGAAACCCCTATTCTTCAATTGAATTAGTATATTTTAAATGTCCATATTACAGTAGTATAAATACATAATTTTTATTAATATAAAAATTTGTGGAAAAGATTACCAGATAACAGTAAGAAGACTTAAAAAACAGATGGAGATTGGGACCATTTGAAAATAGAAGTCTTATGAAGAAATAGATGTACCTAAGAGCCCACCTTTCTAATCACAATAGTAAAAAAATTCAGCTCCACCAGTATGTTTACATTGCCAGTTTCTTGACAGTGCTGCAGTGGCTATTGTAAACAAAAAAAATTAAAAAAAAAAGTTATTCACCTCTTAAAAGAATCTAAATAATAATTTCTATTTCAGTCAAAATGCAGTTAAATGAGGCATCATGTTGTTTAGAAGCTTTATAAAAATTACACTGAAAATTATTAACCTGTTTTCCAAAAATTCACTTGGAGTTCTTAAAAGCCCCAATAGCATCACAAATATTAGACTGCTTTCATTGAAGAAAGAGTTGATTTAAGTGCTACATTGATGAAAACTATTTTACAACAATATATGTTTTAATTTGTTTTGCATTCATGCCGTATTATTTAAAGTGCTTTAATACTATTGACTGAATGATTTCAGGCAGCAGCTTTTCCCATGACATATGCAACCTGTTTCAATTTTATTGCTAAAGGGGAAAAAAATATCACAGCCAAACCATGTGAATCCTGTTGTTTGCATCCTGTTACCTCAGACCTACAGAAAAACACTGCTCAGACAGTATGGCATATTGCATATTTATGCAACTTAGGACTAGTGCATCCCTAAGTGATTACCGATGCCCTTGAAAAGATTGACCACAAACTAACAACTCTTTCAAATAGTTACAAGTTGTATGAGAAAACAAGAAAAATATGGAGACATATATTTATGTGAGGTTTCTCAACTTGATTCCTTTTTGCATTTAAATAAAGAAATAATGTACTGATTAGCAGACAGCTGAATACAAATTTTCTAAGTGTTCTGTTTATGATGGCCCTCTCCTCAGACTTTATTTCTATGTCTCAACCACTCCACTTAGAATCAACACTGAATTTTTTTGTAGAGGCAGTGGAAATTATAAAGTTGTTTATATTTTTGCATTCAATTTACTATACATTGTTACCACTTCTGGTTTAGATAAATAATGTTTCTGTGAAATCAAACAAAATGAAGATAGAAATCTAAAACCCTGTGGAAAGCCTGAGTTCTTCAGACTATGTGTGATCTAGCCTAATAAAAGTGTATGTAGCATCTTTGATCAAGAGATAGCCATAATGCTTTAACACCAAGCATGAAAACTAAAAATCTGTAACTTTCTCAAGGGGGAAAATGCAATTTAGGAGTAACAAAAAATTAGTATCACTGACTTGTAATTTGGAGTGCATCGCAGCTCTGAACAACTGATCTTGTTTAAATTGGCTTTTAAAAAGCACCAAGATTTGGTAATTACACAGATTCACAGATTAATTTAGGCTTGAAGGGATGTGTAGAGGTCATCTAGTCCCAGCCCCTGCTCCAAGTTGGTCCCAAGGCTGTGCCTGATCAAGTTCAGACCATCTCTATGCATGGAAATGCCAGACACTGTCTTCGAGTGTCCAACCATTGTCACGGTGGAAACATTTTTCATTATGTCAACCCAGAATTTCCCATGGTTTGACATGTGGCAATTGCCCATCATGATATCACTGGGCATCCCACAGTTCTCTCTGAAAGTATCAGGCACCGCCATTTCTTGCATGGAACTCTCACAGTTTTCCAGGCTCAAAAGACAAAACACAGACTGGATGGAATAAAATAATCTTTAGTAGGATTTTTCCATTATTGGGAGAGATTCTGCCTATTCTACGCTCCAGGCTGTTGTGCTTGGCCTCTTGCCAGGTCCTGAGATTTCTCATTAACGCCAGCTCATTTACCTCAAACAACTCAACACTTGATGGCATGTATGTCTCCCTTTCCACCAATGCACTAAACATTTTACCCATAATTCAAGTTCCCTACTTAAAAATCAGGATTACAGATACTTTTTTACTTCTCAAGAGCACTCAAAGCAGAAGAGATGATGTTTGTAAGGTCTCAGATTGCAGAGCTTGGGAAAGAAAATGAAAAAAATGCATAATTGCATATTTACTGCATGTATCATGAATATGGCTTGAGATTATCTACCAAACATTAGGAAACAGTTCAGCTAACTCACCCAGTTACTATGATGAAACAAAACTTTCTTTAAATGCCTTCTGTAATCATGTAAATGCTCTATTAAGTGTTTTAACATTGCAAGATGCAAGCAAGGGCTATCCAGGCCTAAGAAATCTACCTGAATGGAACTAAATGTAGTCCTTGTTTGTGGTTCAGTAGACATTATACCACTACCCAACAAAGTTTCATGGACATGTGGCCATTCTCATGTCTTAAAAGGAAAATCAAAACAGAACATTTTTATGAAATCAGGGTGTTTTGTGATTAGCTAGAATTAGGGGTAAGAGTGTTTGTAATATGGTGCAAAAGTGAATTAAATAGTAATTCAGACCAGCAATGTTTATATAAGTCTAATGAAAGATACTTGTGCTGCCAATTTTATCTTATTATATAATTTTAGAATGTTCAAACCCACACTGGAACACAGCAGGAAAGGAGGTAAAAATTAGATGTAAAAAGCGTTCATAAGGGGTGCTCTAATAGAGTTTCCCAAACAGAAGATTTCAATCCCATCTTGCTTCTGCCAGGTAAATAAACTTTTGATTTTAGGAAACAAAAATAAAATGAGCCAACTCCTAAATCCCATTTCAACAAGTTTGTGACTTGCTATGTGACTTGTCAAAATCAACATTGTGAAGTCAATCCGTGTTAACAGAGCCTGATCTAATCTATGTCTGAACATAGAATATCACTAAAACCTGTTTTAATAGTCAAAAGTACTGTGGGAAAAAAATAAACTATATGGGTTTGAAAACTGAAAAAAAATTGAAAAAAATTATCCAATAATTTGTGAATAACATGTGTGGGAATATTTTCTAACTTTTGCGTATTTTCTATATAAAAAGTTTTTGTTTCCACTTTTTTTTTTTAATGAGGACTCATTAAATAAATCTTAGAGACAAAAGAGCACTCTCCTCCAGTTGTCAAGGAGCAGGAGCATGGCTTCATTTTGTATGAGTAGGATGTAGGGAATAAATCTTCCACTCTTCTTAACTTTATCCTAACTCTCTTATAGATACTATAGCTCCAGAGATGCCAGCTCCACAAGTGCAGAAAAATTAGGCAAGCTTTTACTGAAGTTGAATGTTTCAGGATTCATTTTCCAAAAGCACATCTCAGTGCATATAACAAACAAATCTATAGCCATGCTGCTAGTCATAAATGAAACTGACCAAGGCAATATTGCAAAAAATTATTAGTATTATAACAACTGCTACAGCTCATTTTTCTCTCCTAGAACGAGCAAGCCTGCTTTGGTACTGCGGCATTTTATGAAATGTGAAGTATCATGCTAGTATTCATGAGTACTATTACCATTTTGGTTTCACTTGTATGTTATGATTTAATCTTGAATACATGTCTTCAATATTAGTGCTAAGCTGCTTTACTGCCTGAGATGTCTTCATGCTGATATCCCATAATACAATCTTGGCCAATTAAGACATATTTCAACATTAAATGGATTTCAGCTGGAAGACAAGAGAAGGGAGAGTGGTGCTTCCTTCCATTAGTGATGTTCAGGCACTGTTATTCTGAGATGCTGTTCCCTCTGTGTACCCTTTGCACGTCTCTCAAACTCCTTCATGCCACATCCACAGCTGCAACCCCAGGACCTGCCACAAGCCCAGACTCCAGTGAAGCATCTTTCATACTGGTGGCTACTGCCAGGACAACAGCTACAGGAAAGCAAATCCCCATTGGATGGGACTTCTTTTACCTCCCCCAAACCATTAAAGTCTCATGGGGCTGTCTAAAGAAGCCCTTTCCTCCATGATGCCTCTGCCCTTTCTGACAGCCACACAGACCCTGGGCAGCCAGGGTATAATCTAACCACCAGGTACTCTGAGCGGGGAAATGCGGTGCATCTGCTTCTGCATTGTGGATTGTCTTTAAACAGTTCTTGTTTCGTGATAATTTGTTTTGAACTTTGACAAGTAATTAATATTTCTCACTGATTTTCCTTTGGGTGCATCTAGGAGGTCAAAAGTCACAGTGGGTTTGGAAGACTGCCTCAGGTTCCCTGTTCAACTTAATGTTTACATCCAAGCTTTGCACCAGTGGAAATAACTTCCTCTAACACTTTATGAACAAGAAGAACATAGAGAAAAAAAATCCCAGGGATGAATTATAAGTACTTATTTTGCATTCCTGTTTGGGTTTTGGATTGTTTTCTTGGCAGGATAAAACAAATCAAGGTCCTTTGTTAGAAAAATATTAGATAAAGATTGTCCAGTATAAGTCTTTGTTGTTTTCTCCCTTTACCTTGCAACTGCAGATGGTTTGTTCTTTACAGACACATGTCAAACACATGACTACTGGACAGCATTAAAGCTTCAATTAGTAAGAACAAACATAGTCAAGCAAATTAGCATGTACTTTTTCTTTTAATATTTTTCCCCTTTTGTTCAGTGATATTGTTAAGGAAAACATCACATACCCAACATTTTCTGCATCTTCATCACACTCAGCCCTATATTTGCAAACTCCACATTTTGAGTGTTTTCTCTGAACTTCTGTCCCAGATCCTTCATACTCTAAAAAAAAAAAAAAAGGTATTGTTAACAGAAAACATGACTTTCAAATTAAGCTCTGATTTTGCTTACCTAAATCCATTTGCCTTCAGAAATACTGTCAACATGAAGATATTGAATACTGAAGCTATTAACCTTAATAGTGCTCCCCTTTTCAAAATCAATCAATTGGAGGTTGGTAGAACTGTACTAGTGATAGAAAAGCATCCCTGAAAACACTAATGTTTCATTGATTGGCTCTTCCTTTATTCCTATTTCAATCATTTTTATTTATTCCTGCTCCACCAGACACATAACTGGCATTGACATGTCTCCCAGTCACATTTACTCTTAATTGCCACGGATAATGTATAAACTCTGTCCCTTTTGATGTCCTTGAATATTAGTACTGGGGATTTGAATAGTATTTTCTCTGTCAGTCTTTGATTATAGTTATCCTTTTGCAAGGTTACTGCTTTCCTCTTTTTGATTTCTAACTATGAGATTAGTCACCGATCATACGTCATATATGGTGGGGTGTATTTTCCAGATTACTCTGTTTAGTTCTACAGGAATAAAAGAAAAAAAAAAAAAGGCATCTTAACAAGAAACTGGTAGAAAGGCTATGTATCCTAAAAAGTAAAATTAGTATCTGAAGTATTCTGATCCTAAAAACATCTACACCAATCTTACTGTTGGCACAGACATCAAAACTCTTAACCAAGTAAAAGATAAACAAATGATACTCTTACTGTTTCACTACCATTAGCCATTCCTATTTTTGATTTTTAACAAAGTGAGAAGGGAGAGCTAGATACTTGAAACGAAGGAAAAGAACCACAGAAATCTGCAGAGGGAGTCGAGAACCACTGAAAGTATCACAGTACCATGGTGGTGCACGGCTGACTACACAAGGCTGTCAGATGGACAGAGATCAAAGCCATTCCTTTTCTCATAGCAGCTTTATGTGCTGTAGCAACAGTAAATCAAACACCACCAATGAAACAGCTGCATTTACATTCTTTAAAAGTAAACAGGAAAAAGAAATCCCCAGCAGTCCTTCCTAATTTTCCTGGACTTTGGCTGAAAGGAATCTCTCCCTCCTGCCTTTGAGGCTGGGTTTCCATGAATAATAGCACAGGTAAGACTCTTAAATAGACTTCTGTCTAAAGCATGTTGTGCATTTTCCAGAGATTAATACATATCAAACTTTATTACAAAATTCCCACTGCAGAAATTCTATCACCACTCTTATCAAGTTGCAGTAGAGGTCATTAGCTTTTATCTTTACAAATGTAATCTTATTTGATTTCTCCTGCTTTCTAGATATGACATTCGTATGTCTGCATCTGGCATTTTAAAGAGTCCTTTAGTGTCAGATTTCACTTTTGCATGCCAATAAATGATCCCCTACTGTTTGAATAAGTTAAACAAATGACACTTCTCATGGCTTTCATTTGTGGTATTTCCACTTCTTTTGCTATTTCTGTGACCCTTGATGCCCTTTGTCAGCATGTTGTCATCTTATGGAGTTACAGGTACAAGAGCTGGACATATTGCTCCAGAAGAGCAATTTTGCCATCAAAGCCAAATACCATCCACAACATTCTTCAATTTAAACATCCAAAAGTCATATTACTTTTTGATCATTTCTCTGCACTGACCATCACTATTCACATTTACTTTATTATCCCCCAGTGTGTTCTTTTCAAGGTCAACAGTTTGTAGGAGAGAGGCCAACATCAAGGAAAAATCACCTAGACTAGACTTGCAAGATGTAACTCTGTCCTCAGACATTAAAATTCTTCCTGCTTATGCATCCTGTTATCTCAGTGACCTGTGCTCTGTCATCCACACAAAATCAGTAGTGATTGATTTTCTGGCAGGTCACCAGTGGAAGGAGTCACAAGGCCTAGATCAGTCTCTAGAAACACACTCATATTCTAACAGTTTCTTAACATTTAATGATCTCTGGATTTGCAATACTTTTGCACATTAGATGTGCACTGCATGGATGTTGTGCACTCTAGTTAGCTAGATTTATATGAGATTAGAGATTGCATTGGACTAGGAAAGGTTATGGTTTTGAGGTGGTACACTTACATAAAATGTTCTGTTGTACAAATGCCTTTCTTGAAAAATACATTTTAGAAAAGGTAGTTTTCTCAATGAAGGTTTTCCATGAACTCATGGCAACTGGCATTAAATATTTTTCCTTCCCTTAATTCTGTACTCAGTTGATTTTCCCACCTTCTGTTTCACTGGTGTGCTTCTGATATGTGCCAGAATGATAGGCTGTTGCCTTCCAATAATGACATTTATATTTTCTGAAAATATTTGTATATTATTTATCATTATTCTACTGAAGAGACACAAAAAAGTCATCAACAGCCTAGAGAATTCTTTAGCATCCCTTTTTAAAGCCTTCAGGTGCAAACTAGACAGACCTGTGGAATACTAACCACGGCTTCAACACTTGGTGCTTAATATCCTTCTATGGTACTGCTAGCATGGAAAATATTTCATCATACCCTATATATACTATCTGACCTGACTACAAATGCAACCAGAAGGCTTTACTGAGCACTTTCACTGCACTATTAGCATTTCAGTTTTGTAATGGAGCAAAAGAAGCAGCACATACACACACAAACATGTACA
The DNA here is from genome assembly GCA_035221455.1 of Xenops minutus. Lineage (NCBI taxonomy): Eukaryota > Metazoa > Chordata > Aves > Passeriformes > Furnariidae > Xenops > Xenops minutus. Next base: position 89,241,162 of record JAWWEE010000074.1, on the reverse strand, counting down.
TGCACACCCTTCCTCTTGAGCTTTAATTCTGCTTCCTCTGAATGCCCCAAATGGCTTTTTATTTTCAGAAACAGTATCCCACAACTACTTGTTTATTGTTTATACTATTAGGTGTAAAATTCTCTCTCCTCCCCCCCGCCACCAAAAAAAAAAATTGCTCTCTCTACTTTTTAAAATTGGGTTTGCTTTAAAAGAAGTGTGGCCCATTTTTTTTTTTCTTGATCAGAACTTTCTGGACCTCATGTATAGAATTATTTATCTCTACAGTAATTTGTTTTCATATAATAAATAAGTGCAAGTCAAGAACATCTGCATCTGAGATACTAAAAACTTACGCTCATCAGGATTAGGTGTAATACAGATAAATGTGTAGTCATGTCACATTTCCAGGTTAGGTAATAGTCACCTACAATTTTCAGAAGCATCTTTCCTAGCTGTGCCCCCTCCTGGCTACTGCAAAAATTAATCCTGTCCTGGCCAGAACCAAGACAACTTCTTCAAGAAAATACAGCTTTTCCTATCAATACAGAATAGATGAATATTGGTTTTCAGCCTGAACTGGTAGGAGACCTGTACATCTGGATACTGTTAAAGTAAGTTAACCCATTAATATCTGAGAGCAGTTTTCTCTGGTGTAAATGTGTTCAAACAGACATGTATTCCTTGACAGACTGCCCCACCCTTATCCTTTCTCCCTCACATTTGATTGCTCCTACATAGGCTGTAGCCATTAATTTTAATATTCCAACCAATTGCATCTTTCCAGCACATTTCAGTAATAACAATTAGGTCAAAATATGATATGCTCCCAAATGAGCAATTGAACCTCCTCTTATTATTTATGTAAGCTTCTAATATTGATGAATAGATGATTACAGAATTTCTTGCTTTTGTTGGTATCTTGATTAATTCTGTTCTTTGACATCTTAATTTCATGTTGAGTGAAAGCCAATTTTCCTTCTCTTTTCAGCTTCCTTACATGTTTCAGGGCAGCACCTCATTAATACTCTGTCCTTCAAAAGAAACAAAGCACAAGGATAGGATCAGTGACTCCCAGTTGTCTCTCTGAGCTGCTGTGCTCCCTAACACTTCTTGAGTCATTATTCCTCTGCAGAAGATGGCCAGCTATATCTTAGGAGCTGCAGGGTAGGAACCTGCAAATGGACAGCAGCTCCGGAGGAATTGGACAGCAGTAAATTGCTTCCCTCAGCAACTCATTTGTGTGTTCCTACAATGGTAATATAGCTCGGTTTCTGCTAAGGGCTTTCAATCAGGCTTGAAGCAGAAGCATCCGTCTGCGTCAAGGTGATGTTTGGTCTGCCCTAAGGCATATCTTGGAAAGGGAGCTATGCTGTATATCTGTATTTATCACTGTTCACAGTGAAGTGCGGGGACCTTGTGGAGAGCTGAAACTCCTTAGTAGCCATGTGTGGATAGAATAAATATTCCTATGTCTGGGAAAGCCCCTCTGAAAAATAATTCCTATATGTTTTGGGAGTATAGTGGCTTTTGCTGTACCTCATGGGAGCAACTAATCTCAAAAATGTTTTGAAAAATAGGAATGGCCGCAGCAAATCCTCTTCTGCAACCCGATAGTACAGAAGAACCCCCACCCTGTGATCAGACTGTGATTCCCTCAGTACAGCTAGCACTGGAAATTCCTCTCAAAATACAGAATCGCACATTAAGGACTGCAATTCACTCAACAATTCAGTGACTTCTCCTACCTTCCATTAATTTTTAGGGTAACTTTAATGACACAGTTAAAATAGAGATTGTTCCCATAATTTGAAACAAAGCTGCAAACTTGCTCTTTTGTCTATAGATTTAAAGCAAGTGTGACAACTACTCTTAGCTATCCCAAATTTTTAGCAGGCCTGTCTTGAATTTTCTTGGCCACACTGCTCAATCTATGCAGAAGCAATATTTGGCACCATGGAAGGTCCTGCTCTCTTATCCAGCCATCCAGCTGGCTTAGAAGCAAAACCTGGCTTTGTATAACAGACATTTATACCTGGCTGAAACATCCTTTCCCTGTGCAATGTAGACCACATGCTGCAGCTCTAAGTGTGCTCCAGTAAAGGCACCAGCCTCTGGAATTTGATTGTGCAAGAAGGGGCATTACAGGTTTAACATAAGGATGCTGGCTCTATTTATGACTGAGGTGCCCAGGAGGAGAGGAGTTTGAAGTTTTATCCCCTGATCACAACCCAGCCAAGGTGATAAGCTTGCTCAGTGATTATGATAATGACAGCATGTGCACTTAGAAGCAAAGGACATGAGGACGTACACTGTAAGACTCCCTACCACCACTACCCTTGTTATGTGTTAGGTATTTTACACACCTGACTTCTCTAACTTCTGGTTTGCTTCTGTGCATATGACACTGTGGATAATGGTGGGAAAAGGTGGCATACTGCAAGACTGGATCACCTTTCATGTTGCAGAAACCTCCAGCTGGAGAACTCTAATAACCATTCACTCCAGTGCCCTGCTTCAAATGCAGCTAACTCCGTTTTCTCCAAAGGAAGACAGCAACTTCGGAGTAAGCACCAGGGAAATAATGCATGAGTCAATGATGGCAGAAAAGAGGAAGGACAAGAAAGTCACCAGTTGCCAACTGAGATGTCCCACAATTCCATGAACACACTGAACCTCTTTCTGTGGGTCCTCTGCAGGCTGTATGAGATGAACCTGCCCTCATTTGCTACCTGCCATCCTGCACAAGAGGCAAGAGGAATCTGCCTTTATGTGCCCCTGCCTTTGATATCCTTCCAAGCAAGATCCAGCTCTCTTGAAAAACCTGCTGAGAATAAGTTTCCACCCAAAGAATGCCTTAGGTCCTTTGCCTCTGTGAACATTTGCTGAAAACATAGCAATTCTTGCAAGTTTTATTTCAATGGTAATTTTACCTACATCGAGTAGGATCTTGACAGAAATAAATAGGGCTATTTGAAGCTAAAGTGATACTCAATGACAAGTCACATGATGGAATTCACACTTAAATCTTTCTAAGTCTCACAGCATTATAGAAATAGGTAAAAGGCGTGATGTTACCTTCTATTCACAGTGTTAATCACCATCTAGTTGCTGCAGACATATTAAAATACATTCAAACAAATCAGTAACACTATTACAAATTAAAATAAAAAATATTCGAGGTTCTAAACTGTGTGTGTTTATTCCACCCTGACTGTGTGACAATTACTGGATAAGTGTTGTCCCCAGTGAGGGAAGGAACAGATGGCAGCCTGGTAAAAAGCACATACTGTATATCAATTTATTAATTACTAAATTCAATCTGCTAGACGTTCATCATAAGATACTTCAGCTATTAAATTTCAGAGGGATTAGAAATTCAAAACAAATTATTTTAATAATAATTAACTTAGCTATATGTATTGCAAGCATGTTATTTTCTTAGCTTCAAAGTCTGAAATGATTAGGTGCCATCTGTCTAACTACCATTACATCTCTTTTTATATCAAAAGTGCATTTTGCTCAGGTACACAGACAAACACTGAACAAAAAGAATTAAAAATTAATGTTATGGGCATGGAAGGACACTGAGAAATCTCACCCTTGTTGGCTGATTACCAGAGCACAGAACCTGCCTCTTCTAGGACAGTGATTTGTTTCTGAGAAGCCGGCTTGAAAAGTCATTGCCATTTGTTAAGTCTTTAATGGTGCACATAACAAATGCTGATGGTTTTCAACACATCCTTGCAAAGGCCTAACTATATGACAAAGTCAACATCACAGTTGCAAGCTAGCAATCCACCTTTATATGTACACGTGACAGCCTGAGGATCATTTTTCTGCCCCAGTCTACAAGTTGCGGAAGGACATTCAGCAGGTCAAATAGTGTTGCAATTTACAACTGGCAGAGATGAACACAAATCTGAGCCTGTACCTTTTTCTTCACCGGTTCTGCCTCAAACTGTACCAAAACAGTGTTTAAACAAAGTGGATCAGGACCTAGTTGTATGACTATCTTCAGAACAGGGAAATTACAGAATGATGCACAAGAGAATACAGAGAGATGCCCACATCTTAAATGCAAATTGAAAAGCTCCCATCATCTTCAGCTGTGACCCCAGCTAAGCAACTCTTCTGGGTCTGAGTCTCCACTCTCTGACATTGCCTTCTGTAGGGGTGAAGCATAATGTTAGAGCCATGAGCTTTTTGAAATTTCCCTAATTTCTGAATTAGCAAACATGTAGTCTTCTTAGAAGTGACTTCAGGGTATCCATTGCCACAAGTGACCAACTGCTTGGTTTCATAACTGCAATTTCTATGATGCTAACTGAAGGTTCAGACTTCTGAAATTAGCAAAATGAGCAATTTTATTTCAACTCGTTATTAATACTGTGCTATCAGAGCATAGAAAATGGAAATAGCTTATTCAGAATGTCAGAGGGCAACTAGACAATTATGCCACCCTTAAAAAATGTATTATTTCACCTTGTTCAGGCATACTGAAAAAATTCTCCCACTCTTAATTCTTTGCCTAAAATCTAGTACCTTTGTAACAGGAAAGATGATTCAGGGAGAACCCAAACCAGTAGTTCCCTGATCTTTAGTTTTTTTGTGGCACATGACAACTCCTAAGGAAAGATATGGTCTGAAGCAGTCTTTCAGTCTCTGAGAAAAAGGACTCATGTTTTTTTTTAATTGGTTCTAAATCTGCTAACTTTTTTTTTTTTTTTAAATGTAGAAATGAATGCATTTAACATCATACAGTTTGGGAGTAGGAGGGAAAATCTGCATCGAGTCAAGTTTCAGAATCATTAATGAGCTCGTTCTGTGTCTGGATAACGAAAAAGAACAGCGTGATCCAGCAGCACAAATCTTAGCTGCACGTGAGGCAAACAGCTAATTTCAGCAGTGGAGGCTGTCACAGGCAGAGCTCTAGCAACTAAAGAGCACAACTCGGACTCTTTCTTCATGTACTTTTCTTCAAAGTTAAAAATCTCCCAGCCAACTCCATCTGCACAGCAATTGCAATGCTTCCTGAACGTATACAAGCAGCTGCACTCATCCATTCCATGTGTGCAAGCATCACTGGTGCATACACAATCACACTAATTGCGTGTTTCTTAAACACAGCAAACGTTGATTCTTTGATTAACATCTGGAAATGCAAATCCCAGGAAGAAAACACAAATCTCTTAAGCTAGCACGTTTGCTCGCTTACTGGGTCTCTCTCACTTACCCTTGCATATTTCCACTTCCATTGAAGGTTCCTTGTGCTTCCAAGCAGTAGCTGTACCTAATGCACAAGGGCACAGGGGCTCCCCATGCAGTGTGATTCCCATTTGTACACCCTTATCCAAGAATATTATATTAAACAATCAGGCATGGGTGATTATTTTGGCTTCCTCCAAAAGAAAATGGGGAATGTTGGGTCAGGAAGGAGTTGTACTGCAGTCAGTCCTACCGCTGCAAGGAGGGAGACAGGACTGTGGAGTGCACCATGGAGAATCTCTACCCTGCAGGTGACCCTTTGCCTGGGTTCCTACCCTTTCTTCTAGTCTGGATTCCAGACAATGCATCTCCATCTTCAGTAGGTTCATCACTCTTCTAGAAGTTTGGTTTTAATTCTGAATTCCCTTAACTTGTAATAGCTCTTTTAAGTTTTTAATGTTTCCTTGTAACAGTTTCACAGTTACTTGAATTATGTAACAAAACTAATTCCAGATATAAAAATATCATTAGTACAAAAATGTCTTTCAATTTTTGGCCAGAGCAGAGTTCAATAATCAAAGTAGCAGTGGATCCCATCTTTTGAAGGATTGCTTTCAAACACAGCAAATGACTCAACATGCTGAACACTAACCAACTGTTCTGCCCAAGTATTACCCAACATCAGTTTAGCAAGGAAGCTGCATAGGGTCAGGAATAATTCACTGTGTCACAAACAGCCTAGATGTACTAAAAAAAAAAAAAAAAAAAAAGGAG